>CM060931.1:569087388-569687388 GCA_030765085.1 Allium cepa | reverse complement strand
TATAACTTAGTTTATAACATTAAATTCTCATTTAATAGCAAATTCATTGAATACTTCATTACCTACTTTTACTTGTACAATTTTCATTACATTTCTTATTAAACATTTCAACTTTTCAAATTTGGTAAGTTATATATGTTAAAGAAAATGCAGATGAACTTATACAAGTTTTATCTCAATTCTTTTAATTCATTCATTGTTCAATAAATCGTTACCTTTTTCTTATAAGTTACAATTTTAACTTCCTTTTTATTTCCTTTATAACTTAGCATTAAATCTCTTATCTAAATTAGAGGTTTCAATTATTAATTACTTACTTTTCATTTCACTACACTAATTGGAAACAAATTAATTAATGAAAATTTAAGAATTTAATACCGGGTTAAATTTTCAATTTATTTTAAAACAATAGATAAATATATTCTTACAACTTATATATCTCTAATTATATTTAAAACAATTCAAAATTTATATATATTCAAAAATGAATCTGCAGTAGAACTACCACAGTGGCCTTCCCCCTTCTAAACTCGAAAATGAAAGTCGATGATGTGGCCGCCATCACCAAAATTATTTTCCAGCGATAGAGAGGAAAGTACAAAACCTATTTTCTCCAAAATCCTCTTTAAAACAATTTTTTTCAAATTATATCAAATATTTATATTAGAAAATACTTATAATAATATTATTATGTTCCAAAATTTATTCGAAAGAAATTTCAAAACCCCGGATCATAAGTTCTAAATTTCCACTTTTTATTTATTCTATTTTTTTCAATCTTTATTACCTAACAACCAATCTATCGCAGCCAAATATAGATATCTTTTGAAATTTTTTATTTTATATATAGAAAATATAATAGGCAAAATTATTTCATTCACCAATATAAAACAAATATTATGTCGGTCTGTCCTATTAAGTGTTTAGAAATCCCTATTGATGTCACAGCGTCCCATGCACCAACCAGAATTTATAAATACAAAACGGAACAGATTAACACAATATAAAAACCTTTTTATAACACCAACAAATACGCTCTCTCATATATATACTCTCAGCGACTCCCAAAGGGTATTACTACCCAATTAATAAAGAGTCAAACCCCACAAAGCTAAGGTTTATCGCTAAACCAAAGCTCTGATACCAACTGTAACGTCCCACCTTTTCGCACGCTTTAAATCGACACACGTGCCAATTCAAACCATACGCAAGTGCGGATTGTTATGGGGTAAAAAACAAGAAGAAAAGCAAACATAATCTCACAGCGGAAGGATAAAATATAATAATCAAATATACAGTTCATGAAGTTGTTTTACAAAAACATTTGATTATATTTACATAATACATATCAGAGTTGCACATACCAATAACAATGCAGCGGAACAGTATGAGTGTAGTGCAATAATAGTAGATAATAGTAATACAAATCTTCGTCTTAGTCCTCCAGAGCTAAAACTTCAAATCTTGAAACGCTCAGACTGACCCGAGCGAATTGAAAAGACAAAACACTCGAGCCAGAACTAAAAGATCTTATGTAAGTTAAATAAACAGAAATAAATATGAGTGCAGTAACTTAAAAGATGCTCGGGATTTACCTCTCATAAGGATCCGTTAAACTATTTACTATGTAGTATATTTCGCTATTATAATAGTGTCTATTTGTAAAATAAACTTACTTTTAAATAGCGTTAAGGCTTTACGTTTTCCACCTTAACACGTAATAGTCCTAGTAGTCCATCCAATATCATAGTCCCTCCTGATCGGGAAGCCACCAGAGGATACCACACGGGCTACGGGAGAAATCCAAACTCGTACAAGGCGCGATAGGGTGGGTGACACGACACAACTAGGCAATGTGTAATGACCCGTAATTTTCGTTAGTTCAATTTAGTCATTTTAATAGGATTTAAATAATTTAAGTTAGAAAGAAATTAAGATCTGTGATTTTTTTTTGAAGCAAATGACTAAATGAAATGAAACCATGGGAATTTAAGTCTAAGAATTTCCAGTTGGAACAAAATGACGAGAAATTTAAGTGCTGTAAATTGTTATTTATAGGCTAAGAAATTAATATAAGAATACAAATGGGAAGATTTCATTTATTTCATGGTTTTAATTCGTTTTTCTTTAATAAGTTGTAATTGAATTTAGTAGAAAATAATATGTATTAAACCTACTTATAGAATTCGAAGCTAATTCAAATGAATTTAAGTAGTGAAAAGGCTTTACCTGTATATATATTTAATATGAGAAATAAATGGGAATATTAAATTAATTTAATGCAGTAAAGGAATGAAAACGGAAATTAGAATAAATTAAGGAATTCGGTAACGCAAGTAATAAATCTGTACCTTGAATGAACGTTTCACTTTGATAAATTATTTAAATGAGATGACTTAATAAATAAATAATTAGGTTAATTGGTATGTGGTGAAATTTGATGTTGAAATATTTTGTAGATAAGGGTTTAGGTGGAATGGGTTAATTTATGAAATAAAGGATAGAAATCATATAAAACGTTTAGCAAGTTGATTAATGTTGTAACGTAAGGTGTAAATGTAAATTCCAATGGAAACGTATCCTTATTTTAGGTAGAAATTTCAGGTATATTGATAAAGCGGAGTATATACACTTAGTAATAAATTTAGTACAGGAAAAACGAAATGGAAATATTGAATTTATTTAATTCGTATATATATTACCTATTTATATGGCCTATTAAATTTAATCGGATATCAATGGCAATTAATTCCTTAAATTAGTGCAATCAATGTATGATTAATTGATAACGATGAAAAGGTTGATTTTATTCAGTGTGAACAACGTAAAATATTATCATAGCATGATACTTGGTTTGAATAGAAGGGTGAAATTGGGAATCAAATTTTATTTAATGATAATAACATTAGTATTGGTTAATAAATAGATTTCAATGCAGTAACCAAATAAATGGAATAAGGTGAGTATATATTGCATAGAAATGAAATGTAAATTGTCACATTTGGTTGGAGCTAATTTTTAGAAACATATAAATGTTGAATCAGTAAATATTAAATTCCATTTAATATAAGAATTCAAAGGTGAAAGATTTACATTTGGATTTGGGAATTTGATAGTCATTAATTAAAAGTGACCATTGAATAAATTTATGCAAACGTGATATAATGTAAATAGATGGGGATCAACTTTTATTTATGTGGTTAAGAGAATTTAATTTCTATAGTATGATAATCGAAATTAATGGAAGTTGGAATAGCTAATTTATATGTTAGTTGAAATTTAGCTAGAAGATGTAGATATTGAATGATAGTAAAAATTTAAGGGATATAAAAGTTTCAATTATACATGGAAATTCATACTCGCCATAATAGGTTAATGGAGACCAAAGAAGTAGTATAGGAATCTAATCTTCTTTATAAATTTGGATTTACTGCAATAGTTAATTTCATAAAATAAAGGTAAAGCTAATTCAAATTTAACTGGACCATTGTTGGTATAACTTTAGAAGCAAGATTTATTTATGATTTGAGTATTTAATTCAACAAGTGGTATTTGCGACAAATGAAATAGAATTGAACGTAAAATATTACGTTATTAAATGGAAATGGAATTTGTAAACATTGAGTGAAATCTTAAACTAATGTTAGTATTCGTCGTATTTACAACAATAACTTTGAATAATAGAAAGGAAGTGAATATAATAAATTAATCAAATTTATAGTGTTGAATTCAATTGGATTGGAATTAATAAATAGTTAAGAAAAATAAGGGTTATTAATAGTTTGGAATTTAATTATGGTAAAAAGGTTAATTGCAATCCAAAGATGAGTTGGAATGGAAATCCAATTATTTATTTAGTTAGATTTTTGTTGAGAGTATAAGGGTATAAGTTTTAATAATTGGGTTTTAGAATAAAATTTTAATTTCCTAATAATAAGAAAGTGCGGATATTAACGCTGCAAATTAATATACTTATACATTTTAATTCAAATCCAAGCGTGTTAAATCAATTGGAACTGATTGAATTATCTTAGTAATGAAATTTGACTAATAATAGAAGTTGAAAATTAAAATTGGTTTTTATGATTTATTTAATTTATATAATAAATATTAAAAATAGCCATTTTTGTCACGGACTCGGATTTCGACGAAACTAGTTTCATCGGATCCGTAACGTTGAATTATAATAATGTTTCAAGTTTCGTAGCAATCGGACTTGTCGTTTGATCGTACGGACCCGAAACGCCTTGAAATTTACGCATTTTGAAATCAATGTGAAATTTTTGTTTTTTTGGCATAACTTCTTCATACGATCGAATTTGGTCGCGAAACTTTTTCCATTGCGTTCAGAATATTTTAAAACACCTATTTGGATATATAGTTTTAACAAATCCGACTCCGGAGGCATAGCGGGCCTTTTTGGACCATGGTTTGTCACGCACGTTCGCGTATCCAGTCTAGCTACCCTACCTCTAGCCTATCTATAAATATACATCTATAAACCCTAGATCCTTTCTTTTTCATTTGCTGTACGTTCATTTCTTCACTCTTTTCTCTTTCCCAAATGTATACATCTCAGATCCAATTCCAGATCCATCCACAGTTCAAAATCAAAAGTCAAAACTCAAAAATTTCAGAAAATTCCAGAAAAAATATATGTTGAAGTATTCGATACGCGTAATATACTGGTGAAATTCGTTTTTCAATTGGAGCTGTCATTCATCCAGAATAAATTCAAACAGCCCCAAAACCGTTCATCATCGTCGCGCAAAACTTCGTCGGATCGGAAAACGGTTTCTGGGTTTTGGAGAGGGAACCGAGGGGATCGCATCTATGTATTTTGTTTTGAGTATCAACGTTGGATCTCGTGCAAATTTCGATCTAGGGTTTAAATTGGATGGCGGCTGCTGTTCGTTTGGGGGGGGGGGGGCGCCGGTGGTGGCTCACGGCGGTCGGCCTGGAGTGAGGAGGCCGTAGGTGGAGGCGCCAGGGCTATGGCGGGGCGTAGAGGCGTGGATCGTCAGTCAAAGTTTGGTCAACGCGTGAGTCTCTGATGTTGGTTGCCTGTACGTGCGTGAGGGTTCTTTCCTTCAGCTCATAATCTTCTGCGCGCGCCTGTAGCTGATGCTCACGTGGCATATATTTTTTTGTAAGTGATAATGGGTTCCTTTTGCTTTATTATTTTTTTTTGATTTCAACTCGCATTTATCGATATAACTTCTACATACGAGCTCCGTTTCACGCGCGATTTTTTTTGTTAGGATCGTAATTTAATTCCGGACTCGATGACGCTGGTTTGGACGAATTCCGAGACGGGCGAATTTTTGGGTTTAAATTGAATTTAAATTCGATTTAAATTCAAAAGGTGAGTGTTTTAACCCACTCACAATTACTAGAAGCTTTTATGTTTGTTAAATAAATTTTAGAAATGAATAGAAATTTATTTATGAGCTTTTGGCATGTTATTTCATTCATATCTGTTGAATTGCATTTTATTAAATTTAACTGTAAATTTAATTGATTTATTGCGTATTAATTGGCTGTTAGAAATTTATTGTTTGCATATGAACTGCTAGTTAACAGTTATAAAAATTATCACTGAATATAAACTGTTAGATTAATAGTTGATAAATATAATTTGAGATAAAACTGCAAATTATTACCTGTTGTATATTGCCAAACATATATGGTTATTGACTGATATTGATTGATGTTTGTGATTGGATGATGGATGTGTTGTTGAATGGATGTTTTATTTGGATATTATTAAACTGCAAGTTAGTATGCATTTTTCATTTTTCGGGATTGTGGTTTGAAATGATAAAACCGCAAAGTTTATTTTTAAATTACGGATTGAAATGATAAATATCCGTATCACTTGACCATAGGATAGAAAATTATATACAGGCACCGCGGTATATATATAACTATTTTAATGTGATTTCTATGGTTTGGATTGAATACGGTTTATAAATCTTAAATTTTATATTGTATAAATATTTTATTCCATATTTATATACCTATGAAGTTAAAATTTAGGAATTTAAAAGGTGAATAAATTTCTTTATTGAAAATGGAAGAAATTTAGAAAATGGAGTTTGGTAAGTTTATATCCTATGTTTAAATGTAAAGTTGGAAATTTTAAGATATGATATTTGTAATTGGATTTTCCCAAAATAAATAGAAATGGATATTCTAGTAAAAATTGAATTGGAAAATTTATATATATATTTTACTAGAAATTGAAGTTTTATTAATTATGGATTTTATGTGAATGGTCAAGATTAATTAATAGAATATTGATTTTGAAGGGATAAAAATCCAACTTTAGTTGAAATATTAATGCTCAAAAATGGATATAAATATATATAAAATTGAAATGGTTTTGGGACTTGAAGTAATATTTTGGATTTTGGTTTAACTTTAAAAGAAGAAATATTTGGAAAGCCATGTAATTTATTTCTTTATAAAGCAACAGTAAAGTTAAACCTTTTTAATTCGCATACCGTTGAATATCCAAACCATTTAGTTTTGAAAATAATGGTTTTAAAATACTATGGATTTTCGAAGAATTATGTTGAAAGTTATAAACAAAATATTGGTTACATGGGATATTAAATAATAAAAAGTGACATAATTTTCGGAAAGGAAAATTTTATTTGGGAAACGATATCATTGATTTGGGCTTTTATAAAATAATATGAAAATAAATTGTTTGTGTTTTTAAAGAAGAAATGATATCGTAATATTATGGTTTTGAAAGGGATTATATTCTGGTTTAAAGTATAAACTGTTTTAAAATAACCGCGGTGTTATAATAACGATGGGTTGGCAAAGAGACCGGGATCGGATATGGACATACTCTCTGTCGATACCGAAAACCACTTTGACTAACCGTGTACGCGGTGGAGGTTCCAGAATGAAGTAGGTGGTGACGACGTTTCCTGTAAGGTAAATACGTGGACCCAACTCCCGTGAGTTGGCATAAGGTGGCTAAAACAGGAGCGATTCTCAGGCCAATGAGGTCATTCCTCTGATCGGACGCTCCTCTTCGATATTATACTTTGACTTGGATTGATTCAGTGGCCACTTCTATATTTTGATTTTTGGGGGAGTTAGTTCGAGGTGGGCGGCAGCTGCGCGCTGCGCGTTACCATCAGCCTGGATAGCAATTGGTATATCTACCCTGGCATTGCCTAGTTGTGTCGTGTCACCTACCCTATCGCGCCTTGTACGAGTTTGGTTTTCTCCCGTAGCCCGTGTGATATCCTCTAGTGGCTTCCCGATCAGGAGGGACTATGATATTGGATGGACTACTGGGACTATTACGTGTTAAGGGCTATATGGGTAACCCCTTAACGCTATTAAAAAGTAAGTTTATTTTATGAATAGACGCTATTATAATAGCGCAATATACTATATAGTAAATAGTTTAACGGATCCTTAGGAGATGTAAATCCCGAGCATCTCTTGAGTTACTGTACTCATATTTATTTCTGTTTATTTAACTCACATAAGATATTCTAGCCTGACTCGAGTGTTTTTGTCTTTTCAAATTCGCTCGGGTCAGTCCGAGCATTTCAGGATAGCAGATTTAGCTTGGAGGACGAAGACGAAGATTCAGCATTATTTATATATAGTATTGCACCACACACTCTTTATATTCCGCTGCATTGTTGTATTGGTATGTGTGACTCTGATGTTCATTGTATAAGTGAAATAACTATTTTGTAAACTGTTTTGAATTGTATATTTATTATTATATTTTATCCTTCCGCTGTGAGATTCTATTTTGTTTTATTTCTTCTCTGTTTTTCTTATTTACCCCCATAACAATCCGCCCTTGCGTATGCTTTGAATCGGCATGTGTGTCGTTTTAAAGTGTGCGAAAAGGTGGGATGTTACAGCTGGTATCAGAGCTTTGGTTTAGCGATAAACCTTGGCTTTGTGGGGTTTGACTCTTTGTTAATAGGGTAGAAATATCCTATGGGAGTCGCTGAGTGTATATATATGAGAGAGCGTACTTGTTAGTATTTATAAAAGATTTTGATATTGTGTTAATCTGTTCCGCTCTGTATTTATAAATTCTGGTTGATGCATGGGACGCTATGTCATCAATAGGGATTTCTAAACACTTAATAGGACAGACTGACATAATATTTGTTTTTAATATAGGTGAATGAAATAATTTTGCCTATTATATTTTCTATATATAAAATATTTTATAAAGATATATATATATTTGGTTGCTATAGATTGGGTGTTAGAAAATAAAAATATCTATAATAACTGAAGCTAAGTTGAAATTATGATAAATCAAATTGGAGATTTTAGAACTTAAGTCCGGGATTTTTCCAAATCTGCTTTCAAAGAATTTTTGAAATTTATTGATTTGGTTTATAAGTATTTTCTTATATAAATATTTCGTATAAATTGGAAGAATTGTTTTAAAGAAGATTTTGGAAAAGAATTAAATTCTGTACTTTCCTCTCTGTCGCTGGAAAATAAATTCGGTGATGACGGCCGCATCATCGACTTTCATTTTCGAGTTTCGAAGGGGAAAGGCCACTGTAGTAAATTCTACTGCAGATTTATTTTGAAATTTTCTAAATTTTTTTTTCTTTTATTGCTCTAACTATAATTAGAGATATTGAGATGTAAGAACTTATTTACCTATTATTTTGAAACAAATTGAAATTTAACCCGGTATTTAATTCTAAATTTTTCCGTTAATTAATTGTTTAAAATTTGTTAGTGAAATAAAAGTTAAGTAATAAATGAATTGAAACCTCTAATTGAAATAAGAGAATAACTGCAAAGCTATAAAGAGGAATTTGCATACATATGAGACAAAGGGTAATATGAATAAACATTAAATTTAATTAAAAGAATGGAGATTAAACTTGTATAAGTTCAATTGCAATTTCCTTAACATAAATAACTTACCCAAATATAAAAGTTGAAGTGTTAAATAAGAAACTGGAATTGAATATTTGACAAGTAGGAATTTAGGAAAAATGAAGTATTCAATAAATTACTGCTATAATAAGAATTAAATGGTATAAACTTAAGTTATGATTGAAATTTTACTAAAAATAAAGTTAAGTATTATTAATAGGTGATATGAACCTAAGTATATAAAATGAAATTCAAAATAAGGATTGATTGTATGATTATTGACTTAAGTATGTTTTAATCTTCCCTATTCCAATATAATGGAAAGTAGAAAAATTTGAAATGACTACAATTAATAGTTGATGAATAAATAAAAACTTCCACTTATAAGAATGAATGTTAGCAGATTAAGAATTTAAGGAAAATCTTACAAGTGAAGCTTGAGGGAAAAGGTATTCTATTAATTTGCTATGGTTAATGAGAATTAATTGTATAAGCTTAAGATAAATTGGAAATTTTACTATATAAGTAAAGGTAAGTAGTATAAATAGATGATATATACTTTAGTCAATAAATTGGAATACAAATATAATGAATTTTGTAATAAATGGAAAATAAAACTTGTAAGAACAAAGAAATCCCTCATAAAGGAAGGGAAGAAAATCAAACCACTGAAGTATGAAATAAATGTATAATAAGCTATTTTGGTGTTGATTTGAATTGTTTGGTTGATGTATGGTTGTTGGGTAAGGAATTTTGAAGTTGTGGGATGGAGAAATAATCTATCTTTGTTCCATCTAAGACTGTTGAGTAAAGGATGCACTTGATAGTTATTTTACATTTCGTACAATTTCGGAATTTGAACCTAACAACTAATTGTTTGGTTGATTGAATGATTGTCTGTTGGTGGCATGTGCTGTTTGTTAAAGTTTATGGTTGTTGCATTTGATTGGATGTAAATGATTGAATCTACCCAAACATTTCACTGTAAAATAAATATTTAACCTCTTAGATTATATAAGTGAATACAGGTGTTGGAAGCAACTGCTACTGCTTTTGGTTCCAAAATAATAAGCGTATTGCCGACAGATAGGTACGTTTTCGGATTACGATTAAAGCGCTATTTATATATTTTCCCGTGTGGGATATTTTATTTTGGATATATATGTAATATATTTGTATATTTGGATATTATATTTTCTCCAGAGTCCCTCCGTACAAAGGAGACTCTGCCAAAAATTTTCGTAAATTTTGGACTTAGAATTTTGTTGAAATTGTTTTCCAACTTTAATAATTCAAGTATTAAAAGACATAATGATTATAAAACAAGTGTAATTCATTAAAGGAAATTAATTTAGTAAATTATTGTTATAAGTTAATATTTGAAATTAGATATACTGTTTATTCTTCCTTCTCCCTTCCTTTTCCTTTTCGGGGACGAAAAGTTTTGAGTGGGGGAGAGTGTAACGACCCGTAATTTTCGTTAGTTCAATTTAGTCATTTTAATAGGATTTAAATAATTTAAGTTAGAAAGAAATTAAGATCTGTGATTTTTTTTGAAGCAAATGACTAAATGAAATGAAACCATGGGAATTTAAGTCTAAGAATTTCCAGTTGGAACAAAATGACGAGAAATTTAAGTGCTGTAAATTGTTATTTATAGGCTAAGAAATTAATATAAGAATACAAATGGGAAGATTTCATTTATTTCATGGTTTTAATTCGTTTTTCTTTAATAAGTTGTAATTGAATTTAGTAGAAAATAATATGTATTAAACCTACTTATAGAATTCGAAGCTAATTCAAATGAATTTAAGTAGTGAAAAGGCTTTACCTGTATATATATTTAATATGAGAAATAAATGGGAATATTAAATTAATTTAATGCAGTAAAGGAATGAAAACGGAAATTAGAATAAATTAAGGAATTCGGTAACGCAAGTAATAAATCTGTACCTTGAATGAACGTTTCACTTTGATAAATTATTTAAATGAGATGACTTAATAAATAAATAATTAGGTCAATTGGTATGTGGTGAAATTTGATGTTGAAATATTTTGTAGATAAGGGTTTAGGTGGAATGGGTTAATTTATGAAATAAAGGATAGAAATCATATAAAACGTTTAGCAAGTTGATTAATGTTGTAACGTAAGGTGTAAATGTAAATTCCAATGGAAACGTATCCTTATTTTAGGTAGAAATTTCAGGTATATTGATAAAGCGGAGTATATACACTTAGTAATAAATTTAGTACAGGAAAAACGAAATGGAAATATTGAATTTATTTAATTCGTATATATATTACCTATTTATATGGCCTATTAAATTTAATCGGATATCAATGGCAATTAATTCCTTAAATTAGTGCAATCAATGTATGATTAATTGATAACGATGAAAAGGTTGATTTTATTCAGTGTGAACAACGTAAAATATTATCATAGCATGATACTTGGTTTGAATAGAAGGGTGAAATTGGGAATCAAATTTTATTTAATGATAATAACATTAGTATTGGTTAATAAATAGATTTCAATGCAGTAACCAAATAAATGGAATAAGGTGAGTATATATTGCATAGAAATGAAATGTAAATTGTCACATTTGGTTGGAGCTAATTTTTAGAAACATATAAATGTTGAATCAGTAAATATTAAATTCCATTTAATATAAGAATTCAAAGGTGAAAGATTTACATTTGGATTTGGGAATTTGATAGTCATTAATTAAAAGTGACCATTGAATAAATTTATGCAAACGTGATATAATGTAAATAGATGGGGATCAACTTTTATTTATGTGGTTAAGAGAATTTAATTTCTATAGTATGATAATCGAAATTAATGGAAGTTGGAATAGCTAATTTATATGTTAGTTGAAATTTAGCTAGAAGATGTAGATATTGAATGATAGTAAAAATTTAAGGGATATAAAAGTTTCAATTATACATGGAAATTCATACTCGCCATAATAGGTTAATGGAGACCAAAGAAGTAGTATAGGAATCTAATCTTCTTTATAAATTTGGATTTACTGCAATAGTTAATTTCATAAAATAAAGGTAAAGCTAATTCAAATTTAACTGGACCATTGTTGGTATAACTTTAGAAGCAAGATTTATTTATGATTTGAGTATTTAATTCAACAAGTGGTATTTGCGACAAATGAAATAGAATTGAACGTAAAATATTACGTTATTAAATGGAAATGGAATTTGTAAACATTGAGTGAAATCTTAAACTAATGTTAGTATTCGTCGTATTTACAACAATAACTTTGAATAATAGAAAGGAAGTGAATATAATAAATTAATCAAATTTATAGTGTTGAATTCAATTGGATTGGAATTAATAAATAGTTAAGAAAAATAAGGGTTATTAATAGTTTGGAATTTAATTATGGTAAAAAGGTTAATTGCAATCCAAAGATGAGTTGGAATGGAAATCCAATTATTTATTTAGTTAGATTTTTGTTGAGAGTATAAGGGTATAAGTTTTAATAATTGGGTTTTAGAATAAAATTTTAATTTCCTAATAATAAGAAAGTGCGGATATTAACGCTGCAAATTAATATACTTATACATTTTAATTCAAATCCAAGCGTGTTAAATCAATTGGAACTGATTGAATTATCTTAGTAATGAAATTTGACTAATAATAGAAGTTGAAAATTAAAATTGGTTTTTATGATTTATTTAATTTATATAATAAATATTAAAAATAGCCATTTTTGTCACGGACTTGGATTTCGACGAAACTAGTTTCATCGGATCCGTAACGTTGAATTATAATAATGTTTCAAGTTTCGTAGCAATCGGACTTGTCGTTTGATCGTACGGACCCGAAACGCCTTGAAATTTACGCATTTTGAAATCAATGTGAAATTTTTGTTTTTTGGCATAACTTCTTCATACGATCGAATTTGGTCGCGAAACTTTTTCCATTGCGTTCAGAATATTTTAAAACACCTATTTGGATATATATTTTTAACAAATCCGACTCCGGAGGCATAGCGGGCTTTTTTGGACCATGGTTTGTCACGCACGTTCGCGTATCCAGTCTAGCTACCCTACCTCTAGCCTATCTATAAATATACATCTATAAACCCTAGCTCCTTTCTTTTTCATTTGCTGTACGTTCATTTCTTCACTCTTTTCTCTTTCCCAAATGTATACATCTCAGATCCAATTCCAGATCCATCCACAGTTCAAAATCAAAAGTCAAAACTCAAAAATTTCAGAAAATTCTAGAAAAAATATATGTTGAAGTATTCGATACGCGTAATATACTGGTGAAATTCGTTTTTCAATTGGAGCTGTCGTTCATCCAGAATAAATTCAAACAGCCCCAAAACCGTTCATCATCGTCGCGCAAAACTTCGTCGGATCGGAAAACGGTTTCTGGGTTTTGGAGAGGGAACCGAGGGGATCGCATCTATGTATTTTGTTTTGAGTATCAACGGTTGGATCTCGTGCAAATTTCGATCTAGGGTTTAAATTGGATGGCGGCTGCTGTTCGTTTGGGGGGGGGGCGCCGGTGGTGGCTCACGGCGGTCGGCCTGGAGTGAGGAGGCCGTAGGTGGAGGCGCCAGGGCTATGGCGGGGCGTAGAGGCGTGGATCGTCAGTCAAAGTTTGGTCAACGCGTGAGTCTCTGATGTTGGTTGCCTGTACGTGCGTGAGGGTTCTTTCCTTCAGCTCATAATCTTCTGCGCGCGCCTGTAGCTGATGCTCACGTGGCATATATTTTTTTTGTAAGTGATAATGGGTTCCTTTTGCTTTATTATTTTTTTTTGATTTCAACTCGCATTTATCGATATAACTTCTACATACGAGCTCCGTTTCACGCGCGATTTTTTTTGTTAGGATCGTAATTTAATTCCGGACTCGATGACGCTGGTTTGGACGAATTCCGAGACGGGCGAATTTTTGGGTTTAAATTGAATTTAAATTCGATTTAAATTCAAAAGGTGAGTGTTTTAACCCACTCACAATTACTAGAAGCTTTTATGTTTGTTAAATAAATTTTAGAAATGAATAGAAATTTATTTATGAGCTTTTGGCATGTTATTTCATTCATATCTGTTGAATTGCATTTTATTAAATTTAACTGTAAATTTAATTGATTTATTGCGTATTAATTGGCTGTTAGAAATTTATTGTTTGCATATGAACTGCTAGTTAACAGTTATAAAAATTATCACTGAATATAAACTGTTAGATTAATAGTTGATAAATATAATTTGAGATAAAACTGCAAATTATTACCTGTTGTATATTGCCAAACATATATGGTTATTGACTGATATTGATTGATGTTTGTGATTGGATGATGGATGTGTTGTTGAATGGATGTTTTATTTGGATATTATTAAACTGCAAGTTAGTATGCATTTTTCATTTTTCGGGATTGTGGTTTGAAATGATAAAACCGCAAAGTTTATTTTTAAATTACGGATTGAAATGATAAATATCCGTATCACTTGACCATAGGATAGAAAATTATATACAGGCACCGCGGTATATATATAACTATTTTAATGTGATTTCTATGGTTTGGATTGAATACGGTTTATAAATCTTAAATTTTATATTGTATAAATATTTTATTCCATATTTATATACCTATGAAGTTAAAATTTAGGAATTTAAAAGGTGAATAAATTTCTTTATTGAAAATGGAAGAAATTTAGAAAATGGAGTTTGGTAAGTTTATATCCTATGTTTAAATGTAAAGTTGGAAATTTTAAGATATGATATTTGTAATTGGATTTTCCCAAAATAAATAGAAATGGATATTCTAGTAAAAATTGAATTGGAAAATTTATATATATATTTTACTAGAAATTGAAGTTTTATTAATTATGGATTTTATGTGAATGGTCAAGATTAATTAATAGAATATTGATTTTGAAGGGATAAAAATCCAACTTTAGTTGAAATATTAATGCTCAAAAATGGATATAAATATATATAAAATTGAAATGGTTTTGGGACTTGAAGTAATATTTTGGATTTTGGTTTAACTTTAAAAGAAGAAATATTTGGAAAGCCATGTAATTTATTTCTTTATAAAGCAACAGTAAAGTTAAACCTTTTTAATTCGCATACCGTTGAATATCCAAACCATTTAGTTTTGAAAATAATGGTTTTAAAATACTATGGATTTTCGAAGAATTATGTTGAAAGTTATAAACAAAATATTGGTTACATGGGATATTAAATAATAAAAAGTGACATAATTTTCGGAAAGGAAAATTTTATTTGGGAAACGATATCATTGATTTGGGCTTTTATAAAATAATATGAAAATAAATTGTTTGTGTTTTTAAAGAAGAAATGATATCGTAATATTATGGTTTTGAAAGGGATTATATTCTGGTTTAAAGTATAAACTGTTTTAAAATAACCGCGGTGTTATAATAACGATGGGTTGGCAAAGAGACCGGGATCGGATATGGACATACTCTCTGTCGATACCGAAAACCACTTTGACTAACCGTGTACGCGGTGGAGATTCCAGAATGAAGTAGGTGGTGACGACGTTTCCTGTAAGGTAAATACGTGGACCCAACTCCCGTGAGTTGGCATAAGGTGGCTAAAACAGGAGCGATTCTCAGGCCAATGAGGTCATTCCTCTGATCGGACGCTCCTCTTCGATATTATACTTTGACTTGGATTGATTCAGTGGCCACTTCTATATTTTGATTTTTGGGGGAGTTAGTTCGAGGTGGGCGGCAGCTGCGCGCTGCGCGTTACCATCAGCCTGGATAGCAATTGGTATATCTACCCTGGCATTGCCTAGTTGTGCCGTGTCACCTACCCTATCGCGCCTTGTACGAGTTTGGTTTTCTCCCGTAGCCCGTGTGATATCCTCTAGTGGCTTCCCGATCAGGAGGGACTATGATATTGGATGGACTACTGGGACTATTACGTGTTAAGGGCTATATGGGTAACCCCTTAACGCTATTAAAAAGTAAGTTTATTTTATGAATAGACGCTATTATAATAGCGCAATATACTATATAGTAAATAGTTTAACGGATCCTTAGGAGATGTAAATCCCGAGCATCTCTTGAGTTACTGTACTCATATTTATTTCTGTTTATTTAACTCACATAAGATATTCTAGCCTGACTCGAGTGTTTTTGTCTTTTCAAATTCGCTCGGGTCAGTCCGAGCATTTCAGGATAGCAGATTTAGCTTGGAGGACGAAGACGAAGATTCAGCATTATTTATATATAGTATTGCACCACACACTCTTTATATTCCGCTGCATTGTTGTATTGGTATGTGTGACTCTGATGTTCATTGTATAAGTGAAATAACTATTTTGTAAACTGTTTTGAATTGTATATTTATTATTATATTTTATCCTTCCGCTGTGAGATTCTATTTTGTTTTATTTCTTCTCTGTTTTTCTTATTTACCCCCATAACAATCCGCTCTTGCGTATGCTTTGAATCGGCATGTGTGTCGTTTTAAAGTGTGCGAAAAGGTGGGATGTTACACAATGCCAGGGTAGATATACCAATTACGCTTCCGGATCGGTGGTAACGCGTAGCGTGCAGCTACCGCCCACCTCGAGCCACAACCCCAAATAAAAATCAAAAGTGGCCATCGAATCAATCCAAAAGTCAAAGTATAATATCGAAGGGATGTGTCTGATCAAAGGTGCTACCTTATTAACCCGTCAATCGCTCTTGTTTTAGCCACCTTATGCCAACTCACGGGAGTTGGGTCCACGTATTTACCTTACATGAAACGCCGCCAACATCCTACTTCATTTTGGAATCTCCATGGCGTACACGGTTGTTAAAGTGGTTTTCGGAGTTGGCAGAGAGTATGACAACTTCCGATCCCGGTCTCTTCAACAACCAAACGTTATTATAACACCGCGGTCATTTAAAAATTAATTATACTTTCAAAAACCAGAATATAATTATCCATTTCAAAACCCATAAATAAGATATCATTTCCTTTCCAAAAAAACTCATTTGATATTATTTTTGTAAAAACCCAAATTAATATAATATCATTTTATTTCAAATATATATTTCTTTTCCAAAACCATATTGTTTTCAAACTTATAATAATCAGAAACCACACATTGAATTATAACTTTCAAACTATAATACTTCGAAAATTCATAGCTTTAAACCATAAGTTTTAAAACTTAAATGGTTTGGATATTCAAACAGTGTATAGCATCAACAGTTTGGATTCAAAATTTCTTTATAAAATAAAATAATTTCCACGACTTACAATTTATTTCATTTAAGATTAAGTCAAAATCCATAAATTTAAAATCGCTTTCAGTTTACATAAACCATTTCAGTTTCAATATATTTCAAACTTTAATATTAAACAATTTGGAACTAAGGTTGGAAATTTCTATTTCACCAATTTAAATTCCTATTATTTAGTTTGAAATAATAATTGCATAATAAACCCGTAATCATTTAAGTAAAACTCAAATTACTTATAAAAGAAAATTTCCTTCAATTTTTATACTAGAAATATTCATTTAATTCACCTTGAATAGAATTCAGTTATAAATATCATAACTTTTTTAAAATTTCAACCTAATAAATTTTACATCAACTCATGAAGTTAACTTCTTAATTAAGCACAATTCCAAATAAATTTTCCAATTTAACTCCCAATCTTAATTAATTTAAATCCTTTAAAATTATATGTAATTTCAATATCTTAACATGTACTTAACCATATAATGTAAAATAATCAAACTCCGTCATTCAACTTATTTATTTTATTTAACAAATCCATACATAGCTTATCTTCAATACTTTAACGATAGATGTATATATAAAATAAGATTTTATATAATATCAAAATCTATATTTATTAACCGTATCCTATCCAAACCATAGAAAAATCATTTCAAAAATAATTTTTATATATATACCGCGGTGCATGTATATAATTTTCTTCCTATGGTCAAGTGATACGGATATTTATCATTTCAATCCGCAATTTGAAAATAAAAAAATGCGGTTGTATATCATTTCAAACCGCAATCCTGAATGAATGAAATACATGATAACTTGCAGATTTTAAAATATAGTACACATCATCCATTCACCAAACACCAATCATCAATCATCAATTATAATCATCATCCAATTTAAACAAACATCAATATATACAGGTGATAAATAACTGGTACCAATTTTGAGTTTATACTCAAATAAATTTAATAACTGTTAATTGGCAGTTTATATGCAAAATGAATATAATTTAACTGGCAGTTAATATGCAGTATGAATTAAATAACGCGTAAATTAAATGAATGCAATTTAACTGAGAAATTGATGAAATATATACCAAACAACTATAAATAAAATTTTAAACACATCAAAATCAATTTAACAAACATAAGAAAATTTAGAAATCGTGAGTGGGTTAAAACACTCACCTTTATACGAATCTGAAAATAATACTTTAAATCAATAGCTTCGCTCTATGTTTCCTTAGTCTTCTTCTTGATTGCTAGCTTAGTTCCGTAATTTTTCTTTTATTTTGATTTACTTTAATTTCCCTCCTTATTATGTTAATATATATATATACACACACATATATATATATATGTATTTATGTATGCATTTTTAAAAGGTTTGGAAAAGATTTTGAAAAAGAAGAATTTTAAAAAGAAAAGGATTGAAATAAGAAGAACTGAAAATTGTAGAGAAAATCAAGATTTGGAAAGAAAGAAGAAAGTTTGAAATAGAATAAAACTTGAGAAGAAGAATATTTGAAGAGGAAGGAAAAATTAAAATGAGATACAATAAGGAGATTTGAAAAAAAAGAAGTAGATTTGAATGGAGGCTAGGATTTCATTTGCATCATATCGTATTTATAAGGTTAGAGTTAGGTTTAGGGACAAAGAGATTTGAAAAGAGAGGCTGCTATTAATTAGAAATAATGTAAATATGGACAAACTTGGTATTGAAATATAGTAAATATGAACAGACCTTTTTTTTTAAAGTAGCAGGTATTAAAAAGAGGTAATTATTAATTAGAAAGGGAATGAATGTGGAGGGACAAAAATAAATGTCACATTTTATTAGTTTGATTCTAAATTAATTAAGTGCTCGATACAGAAAAGTTTGAATACATCTCATATATTCATACTTTAACTGTGTGTCAGAATTGCTAAACATATATCAAGTATGATTAATTGGTGACCATATATAGGAATAAACAAGAATAAATGTAGATGCAATCACATAAGGATCTAATAGGGAAGGAGATAAAAGGTGATGACATTGATTAATTCCACTTTCCCACTTTAGCCAATTTTATTAATACGACATTTTATTATCATGCAAGTTGTATTATGACAAAAAAAACATAAACAACAAATAATAAATTAATATGTATATAATATTACCTCACTTTTGAATTGTTTGATAAAAAAAAATTAAATCATGCTTTAGCAATTTGAAATTAATACATTAAATGTTTATATGTATACACATGCACACACACGTACATGTGTGTATAAAGATTAAACCAAAGCTTATTAATTAATTCAATGCATACTTCCATACCACATTAAATTGTCTAATGCATTTGTAAACTTATGTATACTTAAAGTCAAAAATACATATATACATATAAATTAAACCTTTTTATCTTAATGAAATTTAATTATTTTTTTAACAAAACAAAAGTGGAACACGACAAATTAAGCAATATAGTAACCAACCTTTAAGATCCTTAAATAAGGACATTTGAGATAATAATTTTGGTAACAAATTTAAATATTGTTGTAATCAAAATCAAAGCTTAGATTTATCATCGAAAAATTGTTAAGCATATGTAAACTTCTATTATAGTTTATTAGATTAAGAACAAATAATTTATTCAACAAAGTATTCAAATAAATAAATGAATGTTGATTCCTATTCTTATTATTAAAACAATCATTATCCCATAAACATATTTTCATTTGATTACGTTTCATTACATTGATACTTCTATATACATCTTAGATTTGTATCAACGGTTATATTTAAAAATGTGAATCTTGTCAATTACGCATATTAATTAAGGTTTTAAACTCAATTAACAAAGTTTCCTTAGTCCAACCCTTTTTTTTTTACCAAATTTGACAATCCCAAACCATTTGTACTACATTCCTTATTAATGTAATATTCATTAGATTTTATTTCAAATTAACGTACAACTTAATTTCCCTTAATTGAGATCTGATTCCTAAATTTATATTTAACATACTAAATGAATAAATAACCTAAATAAATGGTCACCTACTTACTTTCTTTCATTTATAAGTTTACTACTTACCCACCCAGGTATAAATCCCATATATAACACTAATTAATTTCCATTAACACTACATTATCCAATTATCATAAATTTGTTCAATATATACTCTTGTTTACTTATAAATAAATTTATGTTTTCTATCAATTCTCATTCACTCTTCCGTTACTAAATTAAAAATCATTAAGTAACGTTTCGCATCAACACAACCATTATAATTACTTTACTTTTAAATGAACTTTATTTCCAATAAATTCATTACCCACTTAATTAGGTAATTTATAATACTTGTTAACACACTCTTAAATTTGCACTTAGGTTTATGTTAAATTCAATTTATTTTATTTCATAAATTGATTAAATATTTACATCCACTTATTACAAATAACTTCCATTTGATGTAAAACCTAGTATACATTTACATGAATCCAATTTCATTCCTTCCATTAATGGGTATTGCATTGAAATTAAATTTATTAGCTTATATCAACATTCCTACCATTAATTGTAATAGGATTACCAAATTTATTCAATACCCTAAATAAATAACATATATTAATTCATTAAACAAATTTACTATTTACATTTGTATTCTTATATTCAAATCTTATTCTAGTATAACCATTTACATTACTGTAATTATTCATACTTTCATTTCAACTGTTCATACTTATCTTAAATTTCATGGTTTCATTCCATTTTCAACATTCGCTTCATATTATTCCATTTATTACAATTGCTCATTTAAATTCTAACATTCACTTTATTATAAATTAAAAGATTTCCTTCTCTATCTAAACATTAATACAAAATCATATTAAATTTTAGTTTTAAATCTTCAAAAATTCCAGTCGTTACATTGGTGATGCTTTTACTTGTTGTTTGTAGTTGATTTTGATCATGCAGTTGAACTCCATCTTCATGAATTTGAAGTTGAACTTGCAAATTGACGTTGAAGATAGGAGCAGATTTTATACAGAATTAGGTTTGCAGATTTGGGTTTTGCATTTGGTTTTGCAGATTTTATTTCCAAATATGAAGATTGAACTACTGAATTTTGTTTGTAGGATTTGTTTTGAAATTTCCTTTAAATCTGATTTTCAAATTCATTTTGAAGACAATGGTTTTTAACAAAATGCATTGCTAAGTTTCTTATTAATATATTTTTAAATAAAATGTTTTTAGAACAATGCCACTTGTTATCTTACTATGTCAAATGTTTTACAAGTGTATTCTTTATGCATAAATGTCTTACACATGTTTATCTTAATATTAAAAGAAATTTCTTTAATTTAAGAATGTGTTTCAAATCTATCTAAAATAATATCTAATTTAATTTAAGATTTTTTTAAATGTTTTATTTACATTAGCCTTTAAAATGATTACATGTTTACATATAAACTTCTTTATAAAATTATACACAATTTAAATATTTATTTGAATGTTTTGAAAATAATATTTTTAAAGCTAATTTTCAAAAGAGAAAATTTTAAAAAGATAAGAATATTGAATTATATTTTATTCCTAAGTTTCAAATCTAAATACTATACTCTAATATAAATAAACTAAGTTTATTTCAAAAAAAACAATTTTTAAAATAAAACAAAATAAACCTTTATTATAAAATACTATTTAAACTATTTTATTTTTATAAACAAAATAAATATTTACTTATATTTCTTTTGAAAATATAAGATAGACTTTTAAATTAACCCTTGAAAAGTTTCAACACTAATTTCAATCAAATTTAATCAATTCATAATTACACATCTATATATAAAATAAATTGGAAAATATTCTTTATTAAATTTAAATTAAAATTAAAATCAAAACTCATATTTACAATGTATACACATATATACATTATTAATAAAATATCTTTAAATAATCTTAGAAAGATAATTTTACCATTTAAATATTTTTATCATTTGAAAAGAATAAAATCCTAAATTAAATTATCATTATTATAAATTTTGAAAAGAATATCATTTATCAAACTAAATAATTACGAATTTTCAAAAGATAAATTCTGTTTGAATTAAATTATTAAATCAACATTTCACATTTTAAAATAATTATTAATGAAATTATTAAATAAATATTGCTCAAATTCCCGGGACATCACATTCCTCCCCCCTTAAAAGAATTTAGTCCCAGAAATTAAAAGCAAAGGTAATTTAATAATCTCGTACAGATTTTAATTTTAAAATAGCAAACATATGCTATCATCCAAATACTAGCAACCATAGCAACCATTTCAAACAAACAAATCTAACTATTCAGACAAAATTCTGGATAGAATTCCCTAGAGTTTCCCAGGTACAAACACCGGGATACTCGCTCTATAGAATTTAAACTAGCTACACCACTCAGATCTAGAGCTCTTATGTATCTAGATCTACAAACCTAAACAGGATAATGTACTACAGACAAGTCCTGATCAACTTCCAGACCTCTCAGTTGTACTGATTCTAAAACCTGTGATAAACCATGCACTTACTCCCTCAGAAATATGTGAAAATCATAATGAATTCCAGACATCCAAACTGGAAATTAAATCCTATAGACCAAACACTCAACCCTTAAGAGAATACAAAAGGATCCAATACTCTTATCCACAAATCTCTCCTATCGATCCTGGGTCGCCTTCAACTTTCTAGATCAACCAAAATCCACCACACAAACTCAACTACACAAACATCAGAAGACTTCAAACACACTACTCTTATTCTGAAAATAGAACAGATGCACAAGACAATCAAGCCTCCAGATCCAAAAATGAATTTCCTGTAGAAATCCTCTGATCCAAAACAAAACTCAAATTCCCAATGAATCAGGTGCTGCTTCTATTCTGGAATAGCTGCCACTATGCTTCCGCTGCACAACTCTGATTCGAGAATTCTGTTGATGAACACAAGTACAAACTTGATCAACTTATCCCGGAACATTGTTCATCAAATTCCATAAAATCTCAGTGACCTATCCAATTCGGTCACAAACACCACAGCAAAAATTCAACCAGAATAACTAGATCCGATCAATCCTGCCAGCTTAAACAGATCTCTCTCTCAAAGAGCCCTCCTACTATGCTGAACCATCGGTAAGCTCCAAGAACCAAGTCGATACAGAACTCAATCTCCTAATGCGGATGCAAATCTTAATTCCTTCGAAGATATCCAGAAAAATATCAAACCACTTCGATAACTCAAACATCCTCTAGAGATGCTTCAATCCAAACAAAGATTACTCAGAGAACTTCCGAACCATCGCAAGTCACTTTTGCGATCCCACTCAGTTCAAATTCCAAGAAATCGATCTTTCTTCAACTTTCATAACAGCTAAGCCTTCTAACCAAAAGAAGAAACTAGTGGTCCATCTCTAACCACAAACTACACACCCAGCTGGGCTTCCAGAAGAAATGAACAAGCTTCATCATCTGTCCGGCCTATTGACCAAAGAATCATAGAGACTTCTGAATCAATGAAGAAACAGGCCACTCACTACTGCTACTGCTGCCAAAAACTTCCTTATCCAAAAGCTCTTCGAATCACAAAGCTACACCAGCCTCTTCACAATAGAGCCTTCAGTAGACAGATATCCCTCAGGAAACTCGCTCCCAAACCAAGCACAAAACACTCTGCCAAACTGAGTCTCAAACTCAAATACAGACAAAACTCCTTCCTAAGGTTGCCAAGATTCCATTGCTGGCTTCAGAACTCCCAACTGATCCAAAATTAAGAAAATCCACTCACACGAGTGCAACAAAGCTTACAATCCAAAGACAAACTCTGAACCTTAGGAAGATTTCCTTCAGAGATTGGTGAAATCCTTCACACCAAACTACAAAACTACTCAAGATGCCCAATACTGCCCTAGCAGATTCACTTCCAACCTCAAACATTCGGACTCCAACCATTGGTCGTTATGTTACACACACTACTACCCTATCTACCTTTATTACTTATATTAGAAAACCTGAACGGGTAACCCAAATCGAATAGTTAGAAATATATACATATACATATACATATACATATATACATTCAAAATTACAAATACGCTCTCTCAAGATAGACATCACTCCAGAGTCTAGGTATTCGCTCAACCTAGACCTCTGATACCACAATGAAATGACCCGCCTTTCATTCCATAGAAAGACGCATCATTAAGAAGAAACAAAGTGATAGAAAAGAGAAAAGAAAGAAACAGCCAACATCAAAATCTCACAACGGAACAGATAAATTATATTATATCACATAAAACATTACATATTATTATATACATCAGAGTTATACAGCTAATACAACATAAACTAGACAGTTATGAACATCTATCTAGCAATAACCATTCAGGTACATCTGAGTAAAACAGATACAACTCAAACACAGCGGAACCACTATATATATCTACACGCTGAAGCCTCCTGCTCCATATCTCCTCCAAAACTCGTCAAAGCAATCCTGAATCACTTGACTACTATACGCAATATAAGTACCCAAGAGTTTAATAAAACAGAAAATAAACACTCGGGTCAGACATGGGTCTAGTGTGAGTAAACGGGGATAAAAGTTGTTTAACTTTTGAAAATCTTTTTGAAATAAAAGGTATCACTTAAGACTTACCACACATAAACATGGAAAAGTTTTTACCTTACGCTAACCAAAACATTTGATAGGAAATCCAGTGATATTATAATAGTGTCTAGGGTTTTCAAAATAAAATACAGAAATAGCTGGAATGCTTACATCTCACGTTCCAATATAGTTGGGCACAATCAAAACCGTAGAGGCACTTATTGGATTATGTATTCCGTCAATGGCAGGGCTACTGGGGTACCACCCGTCACAGTACGTGGCCTAGATCATCGTATCGAGGAGTACGCCCGCTCCCCTGCAACACAAAGCCGGAACCATTCCTTACTGAACAGTTCCGAACAAGACCACCCCGTAGATTGGCCGTCGCCAACTGCCACAGAGCCGAAATATAAAGGGACCTCTAGACAGAGGTAAATCTTGCTCTCCAGTGGGGGCTACCCACGAAGCCTTGCTGCACCTCCCCTGTTTTAGCCATTCCCGGTTGATGAGGCATGAGGCTACGATTACCTTTATAGAACATATCAATCTTAGAATGCTCATCGTCCACCTGACGATGTTTTGAAAGCATTCAGTCCATACAAGTTCATTCCGGGTTCGAACGAAACCGAAGGCATTATCTCGTTACACTCATTTTGGAATCACCCTCATAGTTAACGATGATAACCCTTGCACTCTGAATCACCATCTCGAACCTATAAGTACTATTCCGTCAAACTCATTACGGAATCACCCTCAGAGTTATACTGACGAATAATCCTTACACCTCGAGTCTTCACTCTTCATTTGAGATTCACGACTTAACGTTTAATTTGGATCGATGTGGTTTTCGGAATTCCAAATTTGGAAATCCGATCCTGGTCTCATCGAAATCCAAACGCCATCTTAATGTCCAAGTGAATTTAATTTGAATAATTAATTCAATTCATCATTATCTATTTACACACAGATAGATAAATTACATATCACAATAGATAAGCACATTCTCAACATAAACAGATAATCTATATCATTATCACAAACAAATAATCGTCACAACCAAATAATCCATCACAAACCATCATACTTTAACCATGCATCCATATCATATAGATACTACTCATCTCATTACTGAGATCGCATCCATCCAATCAATATCATCCATAAGCAAAGATTTATTAACCACCATCTATAATTAATTTAAAATGAATTAAATTAATTACTTCTATCTCTATTTAATTTAAAATAAATTAAATTAATTACACCTATAAATCCTGCTTATATATCCATTAATTAATTAACCTAGTCAATCAATCACTTCCTAAGTATTCAACTTGATTAAACACCTTTGATTAATCATTCACTAATTACAATAAGTAATTAGTCTTTAATTAATTTCACAAATTAATTAACCTTAATTATAAGTAATTAACATTTAATTACTTCATTAATTAACTACAATTAATTACATTTATCCTTAATTAATTATAATTAATTAATCACTTAATTATTAATTATTCCTTAATTAAACAATTCTTAATTACATCATTAATTATATTAATTAATGATCTCTAATTCACATTTCAAATTAATTACTTTATTTAATATTAATTACATTTAGTAATTAATCTAAAATTTAAAATACAATTATTAATCACTCTTGATTAATATTCAATCCAGTAATTATCTACCCTTATTACTCATAACAAATTAATTTTTTTCATAATTAATCATCTTTATTAATTAATCCCTTGATTAATTACAAAAGTAATTACCTAAATTACTTAATTAAAAACCATCCTTACTAATTACATTCTAGTAGTTATCATTCATTACTTCTCTGGGTAATACTGCTCCATTAATTACATTAAGTAATTACTCTCATTAAATCATCAAATGATTTCTTAAATTAATTAAACTAAATTAATTAATTTCAAAAAATCACATTATCATAATTAATTACAATAAGTAATTAATTCCTTAATTATTTTTATCAAGGAATTATACTTAACAAATTACAATTGTTTATCTTTAATTAATTAATCTAATTAATTATCAAAATTAATCACATTAATTAATTACTAGATAATCATCTTATTAATTAACAACATTTTATTAAATTATTTACTTAAGAAAATTATCTTGAATTAATCATCATTAATCATCTCTAATAAAATTAATTAAAATCAAATAAATAAGTAAATTTTCTTAATTATATTAATTATTCATAAAATAATTCATTTACTTATTAATGACTTTATTTACATTCAAATCTATTTAAAGAATACATTTCTAAAATTAAATTCAAATTTCATTTTAAAATTTAAAGATTTCAAAATATTTAACCATTTAAACATTATCCAAATTTTTAAATAAATTTATTCTTAAAATAAAAGTAAAGAACCATTATTACTTATATAAGATATTTATATAAGAAAGTTCAAAACTAAATTACTAACAAATTTTTATTTAAGAAATCAAGCTTAAAATAAATTGATTTTATAACTTTTCAAATTTAAGTTTAAACATTTCATAACTTTAATTCAAATATTAAAGAAAAGAATTTTCTTCAAGTTTAAATCTTTATTTGAAATCAAATTCATTTTTAAATCTTCTTTAAAACATTTTAAAACTTGTTCAATCTTTCAAATTTTCAATAACTGTTTTGAATTAAATCTGGTTTCAAAATAAACCTGAAAACCAAATTTAGACTTGATTTCAAAACTAAATTTAAACCTTACCTAAATTTAAATTCTTCATTTTAAAACTTTGAATTCAAAAGCCCACTTGAATTCAAATTCATCTTAACTTGGAATTTAAATCCTTTTTTGAAATCCTGTTTAAAAATTTAAATTCATTCAAGTTTTTAAAAAAAAACTGCACATTTACAGGTTTTACAATCTGAACCTATACTTACCCGAGACCCTTCAAAATAACTTCGAGTTAAAGTCCTATATGCTTCGAGACAAAATCACAAAAGCCCAAGTGCATCTTCGAGCTAGAAACCCTGCATAACCCAATAATGTTCATCAGAAAAAATTATGTGCACGGTGCATATGCACCGGCATTCTGGCGAACTCCAGTCATCGTTAACCCCTGCACCACATCGCAGACCAACCCCATACCTGATCACGACCACCGAAACCCTCACTGCAGTTCAAAATCAAAATTCGAGGTAGCCATTACAACCTGGTAACACAACTGCACCACATCCATCTACATTCCCTCTGCTACTTCCCAAAGCCCTACCTCACTCGATGCATCA
Source organism: Allium cepa (assembly GCA_030765085.1). NCBI lineage: Eukaryota > Viridiplantae > Streptophyta > Magnoliopsida > Asparagales > Amaryllidaceae > Allium > Allium cepa. The sequence goes on along the minus strand of CM060931.1, from coordinate 569,659,349 downwards.
CAGAAATCAAGAAGCTACCAAAACCCCGACCACTCCAAACTAGGGCTAGAACCTGGAAAACCACTACTTCCATCTCCTTCAATTTCTGATCATCTATTGCCCAATTTCCCCCCACTCTCACATCAATTCTCCTCCTCCAGGCAGAACCACATCACCCCAATACCACTTGACAATCAGGAAAAACCCAAAATTCCCAATTCTGTTCAAAACAGAAATGCCCCCCAACGGTTTATTTAAAACTGTAATATTTATTTTTAAAAAAAATTCCTGATTTCAAAAATGTATTCTAGTTATAAACTTGTGCTAATAATTTCAGATATTTGAGATTCATGATTATTAAAAATAAGGACTATTACATTTTTTTTCCAGAGGCACAATTTTTTTTTAATAAACTAAATCATAATTTATTAATCTGAATCTATACCAAACAAACACATTTTGTTCACAAGACAAATCCTAACAGAGAATCAATCAGGAGAAAAATGGATTTTATTTAAGGATTCTTAGTTTTTAAAGAAAACAGAAACAGGTGTCTGACAACATTCATATGTGTATTTTTATGCATATACAGAATATCTTCACAAAACAGTCATACAAACTTGCTTACTACTACCAATACACATGCACAGACAACATTAGTTTTAAGCATTGTGAGGTTACTCACTTCTAACAATAAACAGAGCAGTTTTCTTCCAAACAGTTTTTATATCTTTTTTTTTAAATTAGAACTTGAGTTCAGTGAAATCTTGTTTAGCTTTGATTTTTAGAGAGTAAGAACTGTTTTTAAAATAAAGAAATTTACTCAGATTATTGGAGAGGTAGAAAATACTCAGAGATGCATTCACAATTTCCTGGAATAGATGATTGCAAGTTGAATCTCCTGAAACTGTTGAATGCTCTGGATAATCAAACTGTTAAATCTGCTGTTGATGTTGAATTAAAACTGCATTTGCTAGTTGATGATGCCTTTACTTGTTGTTTGTAGTTGATTTTGATCATGCAGCTGAACTCCATCTTCATGAATTTGAAGTTGAACTTGCAAATTGATGTTGAAGATAGGAGCAGATTTTATACAGAACTTGGTTTGCAGATTTGGGTTTTGCATTTGGTTTTGCAGATTTTATTTCCAAATTTGAAGATTGAACTATTGAATTTTGTTTGTAGGATTTGTTTTGAAATTTCCTTTAAGTCTGATTTTCAGATTCATTTTGAAGACAATGCTTTTTAACAAAATGCATTGCTAAGTTTCTTATTCATATATTTTTAAATAAAATGTTTTTAAAACAATGCCACTTGTAATCTTATTATGTCAAATGTTTTACAAGTGTATTCCTTATGCATAAATGTCTTACACATGTTTATCTTAATATTAAAAGAAATTTCTTTAATTTAAGAATGTGTTTTAAATCTATCTAAAATAATATCTAATTTAACTTAAGATGTTTTTAAATGTTTTATTTACATTAGCCTTTAAAATGATTACATGTTTACATATAAACTTCTTTATAAAATTATACACAATTTAAATGTTTATTTGAATGTTTTCAAAATAGTATTTTTAAAGCTAATTTTCAAAAGAGAAAATTTTGAAAAGATAAGAATATTGAATTATATTTTATTCCTAAGTTTCAAATCTAAATACTATACTCTAATATAAATAAACTAAGTTTATTTGAAAAGAAGACAATTTTTAAAATAAAACAAAATAAACTTTTATTATAAAGTACTATTTAAACTATTTTATTTTTGTAAACAAAATAAGTATTTACTTATATTTCTTTTGAAAATATAAGATAGACTTTTAAATTAACCCTTGAAAAGTTTCAACACTAATTTCAATCAAATTAAATCAATTCATAATTACACATCTATATATAAAATAAATTGGAAAATATTCTTTAACAAATTTAAATTTAAATTTAAATCAAAACTCCTATTTACAATGTATACACATATATACATTATAAATAAAATATCTTTAAATAATCTTAGAAAGATAATTCTACCATTTAAATATTTTTAACATTTGAAAAGAATAAAATCCCAAATTAAATTATCATTATTATAAATTTTGAAAAGAATTTCATTTATCAAACTAAATAACTATGAATTTTCAAAAGATAAATTCTGTTTGAATTAGATTATTAAATCAACATTTCACGTTTTAAAATAATTATTAGTGAAATTATTAAATAAATATTGCTCGAATTCCCGGGACATCACAATAATTATATTTTCTGAAGTTGAATGGCTTGACCTTTTTGTTGGTTATTTACTGAAGTGTATATTCGTCAATGGATGAATTCATGAGTTTCTATATACCAATTCCTCTCATTGGTCCTTTGTATAGTTCTTGTGTAAAATTCCTTATCATGTCAAAAAAATCGTTTATTGGCGTAATCTTTCTTATTAAGCCTCAATTTTGTCAAGACTTTTTTTTAGATGTTCATTCTTAGCCGGACTGTTTATTGAGTTAAGAGCATAGTTGGTCATCATTCCTTATAAGCTTGCTTTGGCCAGATCCATAGGCCCGATTGCCCATCTTCCATGGATGGTTGCTTTGGCCAGGCTTAGAGGCAAAAATAAAGGGTTGATTTTTTCACCAAGCCTTGGGTGGTGGCTTTAGCCCCGCCAAGAAGCAGGCCTAAAGGCTTAATTGACCATCACCCTTGGATGGTTGCTTTGGCCAAGTCCGAATGAGGGAATGAAGGCTTTATTTGGCTGCTACTCTTTGGATGATTGCTTTAGCTAGGCCCGAAGTAGGACCAAAAGTTTGATTGAGCATCTCCCTTGGATGGTTGCTGACTAGGCCACCAAAGGCCTAATTGAGCATCTCCTTTGGATAGTTGCTTTGACCAGGCCCAAAGGCAGGATCAAAGGCTTAATTTGACCACCACCCTTTGCGTAGTTGCTTTTGCAAGGCACATAGGAAAGCCTAAATGATTAATTAACCATTGTCCTTGGTTAATTTCTTTTTCCAGGCTTGGGGACGAGACTAAAGGTTCTATTTGACCATCACTCTTTTAGTGGTTACTTTATCCAGGTATGAAAGCAGTGCTAAAGGATTAATTGACCATCACCATTGGATGGTTGCTTTGACTAAGCCCTTGTAAAAATCCTCACTGGACCGGGCCTAGTTTTTGATACAATGAAACCCCATCAATTCTTAGGTCCATTTCAAAGTTAGTTGTTGGTTGATAAAATTTATCAAATAAACAATAAATGAGCTATCTATCGATGCTTTCAGAATCTCATAGCGGAAGGAATAAAATATAATAATAAAATATGTACTCGGTTCACATGTTTTCAAATATTAGAAATACAATATTCTAAATATCCATAACACAATGTTTCAAAGTAGAACATTAACAACTAAAATCTAGGTACATCAGAATAAATTATCAGCATGAATAAGTAGCTATACTGCCATCGGTCTTCACCACCTTTTTCGTACGTCATCATCAATATCATTTCCCTTAACCTGTTGGTCGTAATAAGGAGGGAGCCAAAACAACAATGTCCGACGAATGAAAATCTCAACTCTTACCATGATAATATTGGGGCAGTATCATTTAGATGAGTATCATGTCTTATGCATTTATACTATGTCTTTCTAAGCATACCTCCAACTATAAGCCAACGGCTCTCTCAGTCTAACTCTATGTTGTATCTCCAACCGTAAACCAATGAATTTCCCAGTCTAACTTCATAACTACATCACAGGTGCAATGCAACTATAGAAATATTTGGTCCAACAACCCCTTTTTATCGACCATATTAGTCACCTAAGACCTTTTTAAATGAGAAATTGGTAGCCTCTGACCATTTAATACCTAGACCATAAGCAAATCTCCGTTATTTAATATGTAGACCTAAGGCGAACTCCTCACTAGTATTTTCTAGCTGACATCATAAAAAATCCAATAAGGCCACTTAATACTTTTAAATGGGGAAGATGTAAGCCCTCCAATAGCCATTTAATACCTCAACCCCAAAATAGACCGCCTTTAGAGATTTCCACTACCATACGTAAAAGATAATCTCGACCATTTAATACTTCTTGAATAGAAAAGAGACAGACCCTACAATAGCCATTTAATACCTACAACCCCGAAGCATCCCTATATTAGGATATCCATTCTATTACCTATAACACAAACTGTGACATCTCATATTATTCCAACTATTTTTAGGCGTTGATAGCCAAATTAACTGTGTAGGCTTGCCCTATAGAATTGGGACTAGCCTCACATCCACTGTGGGTACTTATTATAAGTGCTGACTAACCTCGCATCTCTATAACTTAGTTAAATTTTTGCTGTCCAATCTTACAAAATTATACTAACATATATGCATAATATATATGTATACGTAATATACCTCACGATTTATGCATTAACGTCATATAAGGGAAACTCCTTATTTTATCTTTAATTATGGATTTATTTTCATAATTGTTTTCAATTTCCTTTTCATGCTGCTATAGTTATTTGTTAACCTATTTATTTTATGCAGCATGACTATATGTTATTATTATATTTATACTCAACGTTAGTTTTTGGCCAACTAATTTTTACTAAATGTTCCTAAGCATGCGTACGAATATTTCTATACTAAGACTTTCCTTTCCTATTTGGGTTGGTAAAATAATTAAAATACCACAATTCTACATCCATTCAAGTCTCTAGTCCAATACATTACTTTTCACAATAGCAAATTCCATAATTTAAATTAACCAAACAAATCAGGCTTGTATACAAACATACATAGAGAAAACTGTTAGGTGTGGCTAGCATTGTAAATGGTGTGGGTGGATGGATTGAACGGATTAAAATCCCACATCGCTGGATATTTGTAATAATTTTGGTATATATATGGGATTGGTGGCATGTAACATTGGAGATTCCTTTTGTTACAATGGGTTACCAAGACCAAATTATATGCCCGATGGGAGGCGATGGCGGGATGTTCCATCACGACACTGGCATGGGAGATTTTGACCGTTCATGACGTCCTAGACATGGTGAAGCGAACCTGTATGAAACGTAGGAATGCCAAAACTCAACATGGTATCAGAGCCCCATGGTTCAAGGGACTGGTACAATGTAGCGTGACCGAAGCATGACTCCGAAGAAACTTGAGAATGGGAAGCTCATCAAGGTAGAGATATGGTTTATGAAGTTTGCTCTTCTACTTATAAGAACTTGGAGTAGCAGCCTAACCCAACTACGAAGAGGACTCTAGTGTAAACCTAAATGTGGATTGAGCAAAGCTTGCCAAGGTGGAGATTGTTAGGTATGGCTCGCATTGTAAATGGAGTGGGTGCATGGATTGAATAGATTAAAATCCCACATCGTAGGATATTTGGAATAATCATGGTGTATATAAATGGGATTGGTGGCACGTAACATTGGGGAATTCTTTTGTTACAAGGTGTTGCCAAGACCTAACTATATGCCCGATGGGAGGCGATGGTGGGAGTTCAATTGAGCATCGGCATGGGAGACTTCGACCGTTGATGATGTCTAGACACGGTGAAGCGAACGAGCACGAAATGCGGGAATGCCTAAAATCAACAAAAGATGGAATCAAAACATCCAAATTATTCTATATTAACAATGTAGAATTAACACTTTTATTTCAAGGGTGAAAATTTTCATAATTTAAATCCTTTATACTATTTTCGACTTTAAAGGGCTAAAGTTGAAGTGAAAATGGATTCACGTCAAATTACATTACAGAAACTGGCTATGCAGACAATGGATGGGAAAAAGAAATCCATGCTTTACACTCCCTTTCGCAATTCTCTTCAGAATCCTTCATCATAATGAACACAAATTGGGAAGTGGAAGTTGAATAGAATGTAAATATTCATATTGCAAATAATAACAAATTAAATTCTATCATATTAACGTATAACAATTAGTGCCAGTTTTATCAAAAGAAATGTAGAGTTTCTTCAATAGTACCTATTCAAGCATTCTTTATGCTTTACTTCTATTAAAACATCTAGTAAATACTTCTTTTTATCTGATTCAGCATAAAATATAACTAAATTGTGTTTAGTATAAAATATTCACTTTAAAAAAATTAAAGCATGATACTTTCAGTTTTTTGTCAAAAAATAACTCATTTGGTGTTTTCTTTATTAGTGATCTTATTAGAATTTTGTTTAGAATGCTAAACATAAATACTTTCAAAAAAATCCACAGAAAAACCAGAATTCACCAAACCAAGCTAAGTAACATCAAGTTTTAGGGATTATGCCAAGGTATGTCATCACGTAAAACAATAAAATAGAAAATAACCATTTTGAAAAGTAGTATCTAAAATACATATCAAAAGTAACAAGACGGCAAGGACATTCCTTAGAATTTTTCTTCTTAAGCTAAGTCGTATTTATATAGAATGAGACTCACATTAAACGATCAAGGTACCCGAAGGAAGAAAGTATGTGAAGTTCAATGCACATCCTGTGCTCCTATTTAACCTTCTAAAGCACGCCAATTATCACCTAAATCGGATAAGCAATAGTTAAGGTAACATCTAGGATGACATGTGTGAGTCGAAACTTGATGAACTTAGTTGTTTCATGGAGAGATTATACTTCTTAAACAACCAATACATGATATCATATCGGTCGTGACGTTAATGAGATTGCTTTTCCCGTAGAGGAGGTCAAACTCTTCATAGAAACCTCAACTAGTTCCTCCACCGACTTCACCTCCTACAAACCCACACTGCATTGAGATCACACCCGGTCAAGGAAAGGCATAAAGCGAGGAGGAAGTACATCATGTCAGCAAACTACAACCACTATGGTAAAAATAGGATCATTCACTTGCCAAATTAAATGTCTCAAGCCATGTAAAAAGTAGAGTGCTAGATCGTTGAATATGATATGGCTTGTTTTTGTAATCCGTACTAGAAAAAGTAATGACGACGTAATTCATTGTGGATGTAAGTCATATTCGATGAATTTATGTACATAATTTTTTTATTATTGATATCATATTTTTAACATCAGCCAAATTTGGCCAATTTCAAAATAGCTATGAAAATTTCCAATGCCTTTCTAATGTCTAAAAGGGGAAGCGTTGGAAGAGGTTTGAAAAATCATAAAATGGAAATAAGAATGAAGTCAGAAAATACCATCCCAACGTCAAATATTAATTCGACAATTATAATAAAAGCGTTAGTTTTGCATCGATATTTTCAACACCTTTCTAACTTCAAAATTAAAGATGGCAGATTGACATCAGTATTTTCTGATGTCTTCCCGACATTACTATTATTTTGTACGAATAAATATGTAGCATTGGAATGGCAGTTATAATCACCGACCTCTCACAGCCATCATTGCACACACAAAACTTTTAGAGCATATTTTCATGTTTCCCTTCATCTAATTATTTAACACCCAAAACAAAACCCACACAATAGGGAACAAAATCCTAGCAGCTCCTCCACCCTCGCATCTACCTCCACATGCCTCTGCCTCCACCTACACGCGCACTTTGCATCTAGCATCCCCACACCACCTTTGAGCTCAACCCACATCACCAACGAAACCCATTGCTATCGAAACAGCACCTCATATCTCAAACTCGGACGCCACTTAAATAAAAACCTCTCAACTCACTCAGATCTGACACTGAATCAGTTTTCTTCTCTTTATTTGCCTCACCCTATAACTTATGAAAATTAAAAATGGTGTGCTACTATGAACAACCAAAAAATGATTCTAGCTCTCAGAACTAAAGACCACCAAAAAAAAAAATTGTTTCTCTACTTCTTAAAACCAACAATTTATTTTAGTTTAAGTAAACAAGCATCCAAATATTTCAAAACACAACAATTACCCCTTTTATTCTTTAAAACCAAATTAAATTCTATTTAAAATACAATAGAAATTACATAACATATATAAAAAATCAAAAATAAACTAATAAATTTTAATTTTTTACCTGTGTTTAGGATAAAATTTAAATAAATACTTAAGAAGATTGAGATTGTTAGATTTGATATAATATTTCCATACTTAAGAAGATTTGGAAGATATTTGAGATAATTGCTCAAATATATTGCCTCTTTTATATGCATTAAAAAGAGCAAAGGATTAGCTACATAAGTGGAAGAAATATTTGAAAAAGAGTAAAGTAATTAATTAATGCTCTAATTAGATGATTATAGAAGGAATCTTATCAGTTGCATGCAAATTATGGGAAACTAGAAGTATAAAATGATAAATGTTTCCCATATGATTTGAAGAATTGATTAGGTATTGATTTATGACTATAAGTCAATTACTTCAACCTTAAGTACTAATCCCTATATAAAGGTAAGGATTAGGATGAATAGAAGCATTAGAAATAAATTATCTTCTCTTTTGTATTTCTTCATATTCGTCTGAGTCTCCATTATCAATCTTGTTATTCTTCTCTCTGAAAGTGATAAAATCTCCTTTTTCCAAGTGGACGTACACTATCTTGCGATAGAGGAACCACTATAAATTCGTATATGAACTTTCTATTTATTTTCTTGTGTGATTTGCTGATTTGCCATTTTATTTTCAAGTTCTATTTGTTTTGTCACACTACAACATGATCTTATTGCTTTTGCATGCATTAGGGTTGATTTGCAATCATTTGGGTGAAACTCACCCATATTGTTTGGTATCAAAGCTTTGAAGGTTGTTGTTGAAGCTAGTGCTAGAAGGTGTTCGATAAAATGGCAGGACCAGGAAATGAGGAGGTTAGACCTATCCAGGAATATGCACCCTACATTAGAGTTTCATATGCAGCATCAGGTTTGCAGTTGGTTATAAAGAAGTAGATCAGTCATAATTATTTTGAGAAGCGGCAGTGGAAGATGAAGGCGGTGTTAAGAAGAAATCGTGTTCATCGGATTGTATTCGACATACAATTGTTGCTAGTAGATATCTCGAAATTGGAAAGAAATGAGATGGAAGATTGGGCCTTTACTACCCTCCAATTGGCCGTGGATGAGAATGTCATTCCAGAGATTTGTGTTGAAACTACTACTAGAGGATTATGGAAGAAATTGGAGGATCTCTACATGAAGAAGTCATTCACGAATAGCTGATTCTATTGAAGACTTTTTTCACATATAAGATGCGGGAAGGTATGTCATTGAAAGCACATCTAAACTTCTTCGATGTATTGATGATGAAAATGAAAGCCGTTGATCTGAATGTGGATGAGACGCAAAAGACTTTGGTTGTATTGTGTTCTCTTCATGAGTAATATACGGTTTTCGCAAATAGCTTGATTTATGACAAAAGCACGTTATCGTAAGAAGATGTGAAGACGGGACTTCTAAGTAAGAAGGATCCGATGAAGAATATGAGTGAAAGTGGATAAGCTAGTAGTAGTCAGGGGCTATTTGTGGAGAGAGAAAGAGAGGAGAAGAAGGAGAATAACTTTAGATGGCGTTCCAAGTCAAGAAAGCTTGGTAGTTATTAGAGAAGTAAGTCTAGAGATAACATGTGTCATCATTGTAAGAAACATGGCCGCTAGAAGAAAGATTATCTAGACTTATGGAAGAGGAATGAAGCAGATGATTCTTCATCCATTATGGTGGAGAAGGTTGTATGTGATGATGTGTTGACTTCATTTGTTTTCGATGTATCAGACCATTGGCTGCTAGATTCAGGGGCATCTTTCCGTATAATGCCCAAGAAGTAGGATTTTTGTTCTTAGGAAGACAAGTAGGGAAGTAACATATTAATAGGAAATGATGCTACTTGCAAGTCATTATAAGAAGGATCAGTGCGTATTCGCATGTACGATGGTGTGGTGCGCACTACCACTGGAGTCCGCTATGTTCCAGGTTTAAGAAAATCTCTTCTATCCTTGGGTCAACTAGCACCTTTGGGGTGCAAGATTGCGATACATACGGATGGCTTGAAGGTAACACATGATGCTCTTATATTGATGAAAGGAATGATGGTCCGAAATTTTTATTTGCTGAAAGTATCTATAGTTCTTGGAGAGATGTGTGTTGGAGTTGATAGTTCACGAACTTTGGATGCCACCAAACTCTGGCATCTCAGATTAGGTCATGTTTCTAGGAAGAGTTTGGAGTTGCTTTGAAGAAGGAAGATGATCAAGGGTGCAAGCTTCAACCGTTTGGAATACTAGCAGGAGTGTGCGTTAGGAAAGAAGACAAAAGTTTCTTTCGGTTTTGGTAAACATGAGTCCAAAAAGTACTAGAGTATGTCCATATGGAGTTTGGGGACCAGTAGCTACAGCTTCTATTGGAGGATTTAAGTATTTAATCTCTTTTATCGATGACTACTCTCGGGAGGTTCGGGTGTATATGATGAAAGCTAAGTCAGAGTCATTTGAAAAGTTTTAATCTTGGAAAGCACTGGTAGAGAATAAAGTAGGAAGGAAGTTGAAGGTGTTAAGAATCGACAATGGCGATGAGTTTGTTTCAAAGGAATTCACAAATTTCTGTAGACGGCATGGAATTAAAATACATTTTACTACACCCGGGGATCCGCAGTCAAACGAAGTTGCTGAAAGGATAAACAGAACTCTACTGGAGAAAGCTCGTTGCTTGAGATTGACGTCGACCTTTTCTCGAAGCTTTTGGGCTGAAGCTTTATCAACTGCAGCATATATTATCAATTGGATTTCGTGCTTAGCCATTGATGGGAGGATTCCTGAGGAAAGTTCGAAAGGTACATCTATACATATCAGTTATTTTCGTATTAGGTAGCCCCGTGTAGGTTCACCATGCAGAAAATGACAAGTTGGAGGCTAGAGCCTATCAAGACATATTTTTGGGATATACAGAAGGTATCAAAGGGTATCGCATTTGGAACCTGTTGATAGGAAGTTAGTGCACTCGAGACGCGTCACGTTTGATGAGTCCTCTAGTTTCAAGCCCAAGGAGAATCCACCTTGTTCCGTAGATTCAGAAGCTGAAAAGCCTAAGGAGTTGGAAACTATTCCCACATATCAGCCCAGTAGTAGAGTCAAAGATGTAAAAGATTATAGATTAATTGGTGTTGTTGATACATCACATGAAGGTCCATAGATTTCCTCTAGCAATGATAGTGATTTCAGTGAAGCTTGAGATGATTCAGCTCAAGGTGGATTTGACAGGAGTTTAGACGAAGTTACACCTTTTCGACTAGCTCTAGAATTAGAAGGCCACCAATTAGGTATGGAGACTGGAGTAATGCAAACCTTGGCCTTGAGGATCATTTTGGTTATTCAATGCATATAGTGCAAGACGAGCCTTTCAACCTTGAAGAAGCTATGAATTCGAGTGCCAGCTCGACTCGAAATGGATGCATGCTACGGAAGAGGAGATAGATTCATTGAAGAAGAATCAAACTTGGGAATTTGTACCGCCCCCTCAAGAAATCAGAGCCATAGGATGCAAGTGGGTATATAAGGTGAAGGACGATGAAGGATATAAGGATAGACTTTTTGCAAAGGGGTTTTCACAAAGGAAGGAGATGGAGTATGATGAGGTGTTTGCTCCAGTTGTTAGCCATACTTCTATTCGAGTGTTGCTAGCTATAGTTGCAACTCATAACATGAAGTTGGAACAATTAGACTTTAAGACCTCCTTTTTGCATGGAGATTTAGAGGAGACCATCTATATGAAGCATCCAGAATGATTCGTAGTGGATGCGAAGAAGGAATGTGTTTGCAAGCTGAAAATGTCTTTATATGGTTTGAAGCAGTCGCCTAGGAAATTATATAAGATGTTTGATTCCTTTATGCTCTCAGTTGGTATTGATATAAGCACTAAATACGCTTGCGTTTATTTTAAACATAGGGATAATGGTAATTGGATATATTTACTCTTATATGTGGATGATATGCTAATTGCTTCCAAGGAAAAAGCTGAAATTGATAGGTTAAAATTAAAGCTAAAAGCGAAATTTGAGATGAAAGATCTTAGAGAAGCAAAGAATATTTTATAAATGGAAATCCGGAGAGTAAGAAAGCTGAAGGTGTTGAGATTGACATAGAGAGAATATATCCAGAAATTGCTTGCTCGCTTCAGCATGGAGAAGGAAAAGGCAATTATTATTCCCATGTATTTGCCCTTCCAACTTTCAGAAAAGAATTCTCTGATCTTAGACAAAGACAAATCTTATATGGAATCTTTATATGCCGAAAGGAACAGTTCTTGGAGAGATGTGTGTTGGAGTGGATAGTTCACGAGCTTTTGATGCCACCAGACTCTAGCATCTCGGATTAGGTCATGCTTCAGAGAAGAGTTTGGAGTTGCTTCAAAAAAGGAAGATGATCAAGGGTGAATGCTTCAACCGTTTGGAATTTTTCCAAGAGTGTGCGTTAGGAAAACAAACAAAAGTTTCTTTCGGTTTTGGTAGACATGAGTTCAAAGTAGTATAGAGTATGTCCATACGGATGTTTGTGGACTAATAGCTACAACTTCTATTGGAGGAGCTAAGTATTTTATCTCTTTTAATGATGAATACTCTCGGAAGTTTTGGGTTTATATGATGAAAGCTAAGTTGAAGTCATTTGAAAAGTTTAAAACTTGGAAAGCACGGGTAGAGAATAAAGTATGAAGGAAGTTGAAGATGTTAAGATCCGACAGTGGCGGCGAGTTTGTTTCTAAGGAATTCACTAATTTCTGTAGACAACATGGAATTAAATGACGTTTTACTACACCTGGGGATCTGTAGTCAAACGGAGTTGCTGAAAGGACGAACAGAACTCTACTGGAGAATGCCCGTTGCTTGAAATTGACGGCGGCCTTGTCTCGAAGCTTTTGGGCTGAAGCTTTATCAACTAAAGCATATATTATCAATTGGATTCCGTGCTTGTCCATTGTTGGGAGGATTCCTTAGGGAAGTTTGAAAGGTACATCTATACATATCAGTTATTTTCGTATTTGGTATCCCCATGTACGTTCACCATATAGAAAATGAAAAATTGGAGGCTAGAGCCCATCAAGACATGTTTTTGGGCTATACAGAAGGAAAAAAAGGGTATCGCATTTGGAACCTATTGATATGAAGGTAGTGCACTTGAGACCTGTCACATTTGATAAGTCCGCTAGATTCAAGCCTAAGGAGAATCCCCCTTATTCAGTAGATTCAGAAGATGAAAAGCCTAAGGAGATGGAAACTATTCTCACATATCAGCCTAGTAGTAGAGTCAAAGATGTAAAAGATTATAGATTAATCGCAGTTGTCGATACATCACATAAAGGTCCATAGATTTCCTCTAACAATGATAGTGATTGCCATGAAGCTAGAGATGATTTAGTTCAAGGTGGAGTTGATAGGAGTTTAGGCGAAGTTACACCTATTCAGACTTGCTCTAGAATTAGAAGGCCACCAATTAGTTATGGAGAATGGAGTTATGCAAACCTTAGCCTTGAGGATCATTTTGATTATGCACTGCATATAGTGCAACATGAGCCTTTCGACCATGAAGAAGCTACGAATTTGAGTGCCAGCTCGACTGAAAATGGATGCATGCTACAAAAGAGGGGATGGATTCATTGAAGAAGAATCAAACTTGGGAATTTGTACCACCCCCTCAAGAAAGCCGAGCCATAGGATGTAAGTGGGTATATAAGGTGAAGGATAATGGAAGATACAAGGCTAGACTTATTGCAAAGGGGATTTTACAAAGGAATAGGATGGAGTATGAAGAGATGTTTGCTCCGGTTGTTGTACATACTTCTATCCGAGTATTGCTAGCTATAGTTGCAACTGATGACATGAAGTTACAACAATTAGACCTGAAGACCGCCTTTTTTCATAGAGATTTAGAGGAGACCATCTATATATGAAGTAGCCAAAAGGATTTGCAGTGAATGGAAAGAAGGAATGGGTTTGCAAGCTGAAAATATCTTTATACGGTTTGAAGCAGTCGCCTAGGCAATGATATAAGAGGTTTGATTCCTTTATGCTCACTATTATTTTGATAGAAGCATTAAAGACCCTTGCATTTATTTTAAGCATATGCATAATGGTAATTGGATATATTTACTCTTATATTTGGATGATATGCTAATTGCTTACCAGGACAAAGCTGAAATTGATAGGTTAAAATTAAAGTTAAAAGTGGAACTCGAGATGAAAGACCTTGGAGAAGCAAAGAAGATTTTAGGAAGGGAAATCTAGAGGGAAAGAAAGATGAAGGTGTTGAGATGGACGTAGAGAGAATATATCCAAGAAGTGCTTGCTCGGTTCAGCATGGAGAAGGCAAAGGCAATTAGTGTTCCGATGTCTTAGCACTTTCAACTTTAAGAAAAGAACTCTTCGATCTCAGACAAAGACAAAGCTTATATGGAGAAGGTACCTTATGCTAGTGCAATTGGAAGCTAGATGTATGTTATGGCCTACACGAGACTGGATATTTGTGATAACCCGAATTTATTTGAATTAATATTAAATTAGATTTTAAATTGAATTTGAATTTAGATTTAAATTTGAATTACAATGAGTATATATATCTTAAAGATATTTTGATACATAGATAAGTTTTATTTAAAATAATATTTGTTTTCCTTAAAAAGAAATTATTTATACAAATTAAGTTAATGTTTATTAAATAGTAAAATAAGCACAAAATTTTAGTACTTACATTTAAAGGGATTAAATATATTATATATGGTTTAATTTAAATTATAATTGGTTTATACTTTATTTTCTTTTAAAGATTTATTTATATAAATTTAGGAAAGGGTTTGTTAATTTACAAATGTATTTATTTACTAGAAAAATTAATTTAAAAAGCCTTTTAAATAATGCATTTATTAAAAATAGAAAATATACGTAACATAAGATATATATATATATATATATATATAACTAAACCGAAATTAATATAAAAAAGTGTATAAAACATATTAGTATATATATCTTTAAAATATTTTGGATATAAAATATATGAATAAGGTTTTATTTATATAAATATAGAAGAGCATTTACAAATTAATAAAAGTACTTATTTAATTTATTTCAAAAGCCTTTTAAATCATTTTAGAAATAAATAAAAATGAATAATTGCAAGTGTGGATTATTAAAGCTTGTGAATCCATATGTAAGATAAATTAGCATTTAGTATGACAAGTGTTAACACTTGAAAACAAGTGTCATTTTCTTTTTCTTTTAATTAATGAATGAAATAAAGAACATAGTGTTATATATATCTTTCTACTCTTATTCCCTCTTTTCTTTTACATGTTTTAAATCTGAAGTAATAAAATTGGGATTAAAAGACTGAACAATTCCTTACAAAAAAATTCAGCTTTAGTTTCTAGTTATACATAAATCAGAGTAGAAGAAGGAAATAATATATTAATTCTTGAAAGCTTTAGCTCAAAACTCATAATACAGTTTAAAAACAAACTTGGAAGCGTGATCAAAACTTCAGGAAGCAAACCCAGATCAGTAAGCATGTAAAAAGAAAATCAAAACGAGCTTTCTCTGTTTCAAACCCAAAACAGGTGAGTAAATCTGACTTCTTAAAAGCCCAAAATTATAGATTATATTTGTTTGCATTTGATTGTTGGGAAATGTCTTGATATGCTTGCATGCATGAATAAGGAAGATGGATTGCCTGGGTATTTAACTGATATTGCTGTGAGTTAAACCTTTGCTATTTAAAATTTAATCCATCATGATTAATTGTGAAATGATAAATGAAGTTAGAAATATGGTTTGTATAGATTTATAAAAGTATTTTGCCTGGAAATTACAATATAATCGTTGATGATTAACTGCATGTCTGTATAAATAAATATATAGCTCTGTTATTGGTTTGCAGTCTCAAAATTTCAATTTAAAAATCAATTTCCTTTGTTTCAATATCTTTCATATCATAATCATTAAAGGAAAACTGTTTATATTAACCGAATTTTGATTTTTGAAATTGGTTATTGTATAAGTTGAAGTTAATTAACCAGTAATAGAAAATTTACAGTTGAAATTTAATTCAGGTAAAATTCGTTTTTTTTAATTTTCTGGTTCTGATTATAAATTTGAATTCATAACTAGAAATCATGATTTTTAGTATATAAATCAAGATTTTTAGGTCTATGGGTTATGGGAATTTTTCGAGTTGAACGGAATTTGAAAATGAACGATTCTCGTCGATCGCGAAGGAATAGTCGGTCGAGGCTTTGACTGGGGTTGGCTGGAGGGAAGGAGGTCACAGAATAAATGGTAAAACGATATGTAGATCATCAGAGCGGTTAGGCGAAGTCATTGCAGGGTTTTAGACCCAGATAAGTCAAGGAGGTTTAAGTGGCTAGTGTGGTGGCCAGACAGCATCGAGTTGATCAAGATTGGGGGAAAAGGAAGTTCGGAAGTGGAAGTAGCTTCAGACGAGGCTGCAAGGGTTCCTGAGATCAAAGGCGGCGGCACGAGACTAAATAAGTTAGGCCTGTTTTTCTGTTAGGTGGGCGAATTTGTCGATTTTGAGTTCCGGTGGTTTTTTAGCACTTTTATGAAGTAGTGAGGAACGAAGAAGGCTTAGGTGGTTTGTGGAGTAGGTCAGTGGCGGTGGATGATGATCTGAGGGATTGTGCGCTTGCACAAGTTCAGGCAGTGTGCACGTCTTAGAAAGGAAGAAGAAAGTGGAAGTAAATGTTAGAGGGGAAGAAAAGTTGTCACAGGCAAGACCCGGGTTCAGTTGCGTCTTCCTGCAAGCTTTGCTCGGGTTTCATCGTTTATGGCTCGTGTATTCTGGCGACTTAATCTCGAATTTGATTCTGTGATTACTAGCCAAGTTTGAAGCAAAATAAAACTAAGTTTTTCAAGCTAAATACTTTATAAGTTTCACGAATAACTTATTTAAATTTTTTAACAAGTTAAACAAGTACAAAGATTTTAAACTAGTAAAACATTAATGTTTAAATTGTTTGTTTAAAAGAGATTATATATTTTAAATCATTGATCCCTAAATGATTTTTATAACGGTAAAATTAAGTAATTAATTGAGATCGATAATTTAATCAGGGTTGTGATTAATTCAAGGAAATTAATTAGGGAAAATTAATTAAGAGTTAATAACTTAATGAATTGATAAAGATTGACTAATAAATGTTAATAATCAACAGGGTAATTACTTATGAGTGATTTAAAGGGATGAATTAATCAATGTGATTAATTAATTTAAAAAAAAGGTTAATTTAGATTAATTAATTAGTTAATTAATTAAAGATAGTCATTTGGAGATTGGTTAAGTAATAAAGTATTAATTACTTAGTATAAGTAATTAATGGGTAATTACATGGTGTAATTAATTAAGAGAAATTACTTGATGGTAAGCAATTAAAGAATAATTACTTAGTGGAAGTAACCATGGAATAATTACTTAGTGTAATTAATTTAATGATTGATAAATTAAGGAGATTAATTAAGGGTATTAATAAGTATGATTAAGTGAAGGATAATTAATCAATGAAGGAGATTATAGAATAAGTAATGTGAATGATAGAGGGTTAATTGATTTGAGTAATCAATCCAAGGTTACTTACTTAGTGTAATTAAGTAATAATTAATCAAGGATGATTAACTAAGAATTAATTAAAGAAGATTTATTAAGAGGGATATTTAAGGAATGATTAATTAATTAATGGGTATGTGAGAAGGATGTGTAGTGATGGAAGTAATTAATTTAATTTATTTAAAAATGGTCTGATTAATCTTTCTTAGGGATGATTGAATAATATTGAATGCCACGGGTTAATGATATCACTAAAATGTGATTTGTGATGCTATGTGAGATGATATATGCGGATTAATCCGTGATAATATGAATTATCTATCGGTAATGGAATTGCTATGTAAATATGTTATTCTAATATGAATTGTATTTCACTTGAATAATCTAAGTTAAGTTGATAATAGTTTCAAAGAGACTGGAGTCGGGTATTAGTAAATACCCAAAACCACTTCGATTCTTATAATTTGATATGTGAAACTAATAGGCTGAAGTGGAATGACTTAAGTAAATTGGACCATTTAAATCTATGTTTTGGCACTTAGAAATTGATGTGTGAAATGGTTGATGTCCATAACAACTTGTGAAGTGTAAATTGATATAAGTTACCTCGGGTTTATATAAATTGCATGCTTTTGTATTCCAAGTTAGATGGGTTTACTCACGCTGGTTTCCAGCCTGACCCGGGTGTTACATTGATGTAATGCTTGGGTCATACCGAGTATTACAGATTTTCATGTATCGATGTTCTGGAGCTCAGAAGGTGAGCTGGAGAGCAGAAACGTATGGAGAGTTTCCCGCTGTGATATATTATCTGTAGCAGATTGATTTATCTGTCCTGTGTTTGTAAATATGTTCTAACTATGATATATTAAAATGTAATTTGACAAGTACAGTGTTCCTTTGTATAACTATTATTTATGTGATATTATATTTTTATCCGCTGCGAATGTGAGGTTTCTGTGTTTTGGTGTTTCTGGTTCTTCTTTTCTGCTTTTCTTCTATCTCTTTCTTTCTTTTCTGGAAATTTCGGGTTCGAAATTTTCCGGGTCGTTACATTTGGTATCAGAGCCAGGTTAAGCGAGAACCTTGGCTCTGGTGGGATTACTCATTAAAGATAGGGTAAGTGGTACTCTAGGATGAGTTGAGTATATATATGAGAGCGTACTTGTTATTTTCTTATATAAAGATTTTAAATGATTTTATATAAGAATATAGTTTGATATATATAAAGAAATATATTTTCTAATGAATATTAAGGGAATTGGTTGTTAAATTATTGAATTAAATTAAGAAGTAATAGAATACAACCAAATTTAAATTGAAATTGAAACTGAATAAAGATAAGTTTGAAATAAATTCAAACGGAAATTAAAATCTTGTATTTGGGAAAGAATTTCAGAATAAGATAATAATAAATTGGAATTCAGGTATGATAATTTGGGATTATTATCATAAATAATTGTTGTGTTTAATAATAAAATGTGTATTAATGAGTAAGCAAAAATAAAATGTTTTAAGGGGGTAACCTTTAAATAAGCATAACATGTAAATTGAAGTGGGTTTCAAACTGTGTAGTTCTAAATTCAAATTTAAACATTTGAAAATTATTTTCAAAATTTTAAAGGGAATAATATTATTCAAACTATTTTGAATGTAATCTTACTCTACAATAAGAAGTTGTTTGTAAACTTTAAAAGAATTTGTTTTAAATTAAAACCCAAGGTGGTTTAAATTTTAAAATTTTGGTTGGGTGGGCCAAGGAATAAATATGTATATGAGAGATATACATAATATCAAGGATGGTTTGAAATAAACTCGGGAAGATTATTTATGAGAAGTTTAAAATTTGAAATGGAAGTTCAAATTGGGTAAGGTTGACCGGGTTAAGTGAATTGAGTTAACTTGGGAAAGGTTAAATAAGTTGAAATGATCAACCTGATTTGGAAATGTCAAGATGAAATTAAGATTTAACTTGGGAAGTTAAATGGTTGATTTGAATTAGGAAGTTTGAGTGATCTCAAAATGGGTTTGAGATCTGGAAATTGAAAATGGATGGATATTTGTTTTGAAATAATTTGAAAGATACCATC
The DNA here is from genome assembly GCA_030765085.1 of Allium cepa. Lineage (NCBI taxonomy): Eukaryota > Viridiplantae > Streptophyta > Magnoliopsida > Asparagales > Amaryllidaceae > Allium > Allium cepa. The sequence continues at coordinate 569,639,776 of CM060931.1, read as the reverse complement.
CTGTTGATATTAGTAATCTTTAAAATATAAATTGAATTTGTTTAAATGAATAAGAAATGAAGTATGGTGATATATCCACTATTGAGATAAAAGAAAATCTAACTTTAATTTGAAATTAAGGATATGGAATTACTTTGAATTGAAAATATGAATGATTGAATTTGTAAATTAAACTTGTTTAAGAATTGATTTCAAACTGGAAGATAAAATTGGGTGATAAGTTAAATTTTTAAGATAGAAATTGTTTTGAACGCTTTTGTAAAATTTGAAATGAGTAAGTAAAGATAATTTAAAATGAAAATTCTAGAATTTGAGCTCTGAAAATAAATTGTTAAAAAGCTTTTAATAAAGGTTAACTTGGTTTAAAGGGTTAAACCAACCTTAGTGGATTTAACTCGAATTTATATAATTCGAGATGATTTAAATTAAGATAGATTTTGAAATTAGTTCAAATTGAAATTTGATTTAAAATAATTTGGATTTGTGATTTAAGTTGAATAGTTTTAAATTCAAATAGAATTTGATTCGAATTTGGAAGGAACCAAGGGTAATTTAACTTGATTTGGAAACGGAGTTTGAAATTGTGATTAATTCAAATTGGAGTTGAAATGAATTGAAATTGGAACTAGTTCAATTGAAATTTATTTGAATTAGTAGAATTTGAGATCAAGGTTGGATAAAGTTAAATTTGGAAAGAACTGAGGTTAATTCAACTTGAATTGGGGTTGAATAAATTCCAATGGAAATTGAAGTTATTTAAATTGGAATTGGGTCAATTTAAATGGAAGTAGAAATTTGAATTGAATTGATGAGAATGGAGATTGGGAATTGAGCAGTTTTGACTTTGGACTATTTTTAATATAAATTGTTTTAATATAAACCTATTTTTCCAAGCTATTTATTATATATACAACCGTTCTTTTAAAAAAACAAACTATCTTATATTTGTTTTACAATTATTTTTGAAACTGTTTAACAATTTTCCAACTGTTTTATAAACTAATTACTATATTCCAACTATTTTACAAAACTAATTACTATCTTACTATTATTTTGCAATTATCTAAATTTCTATAATTATTTTAACCGTTTTCTAACTATTTTACACCTATTTTACAAACTAGTAATTATTTTCCAACTACTTATCTATTTTTAAATTTTTCAAGCTATTTTCCAAATAAACTCGTTGGAGTTTAAACTGTTATTGGTTAAATACCCAATCGAAATAAGAATAGAGGTGATAATCCAAATGGATTGGTGCAATTGTGAGTAAGTGAATGTGAATAGAAATAGAATTGATTTGGCTAATAACCAATTAAGATAAATACGTAGGGTGTACGTATGTTATTCTATTTGCATAGTGATTTGATCCAGATTCGAACACAGAATTTCGAGATAGTATGTCGATACGAGTTGGGATTTTTCACTCGATTTTCGACGGCGAACCTGGATATGGATTGTTGATTAGTTCTGGATATTCTCTATCATAGTTATGACTATGCAAGGAGAATGACGGTTTTTGATCAAGAAACCAGATATGTGTCCGCACTAGGAAGTCGGGTGGATGATACTAGTTCGGAAGTGAAATTGTGTGATCGAGTGAGCGATCAGATTGGTATAGCGTACGGATGACATGTGTACATCGTACGGATTTAAATGAAAATGATATTGAAAGAAGTAATCAAATTTGAATATTTGATTTTGAGTAAACAAAGTTAAATATTTTTGTTTTATAAAATGAAACTCCCCTTGTTGAATCTTTTGCCAAAAGAAAAAAGGGTTATGAAAATGTTTGAAGCATAAAAGGAGTTTTATACAAGTTTGAAATGATCCAAAGTTTTAAAAATTATATATATATATATATATATATATATATATAAAGGATCTTATGAGGATTTTGGAAAAGGTTTTGGGAACCTTTGGATTTGGAAAGGCTTTTGATTTTTGGGTAAAATCGATATGAGAATTTGGAAAGCCTAGTTTGAGAATTATCGATTTTGGAATAATCGATTTTGTGTAAAGGAGCTTTGTATGGGATCATACTAGGCGTATGATTTGAAGATGCTATATATGTATAGTATAAAATGTTTTGATGACGGCTCTGGGGAAAAAGGCGCTCCCTTGAAATGAACTTCTCAGGAGCGCCACCAGGTGGTGCTGCCTTGAGGCCCAAGGAGGGGTTCTAAGGTTGATCCTGTGAGGAGTCCGGACAAAAACTAGTTCCTGGGGATTATGAGTAAAGTATAACATAGCGAAAGTCGTGTGTGCCACTGAGAGCCAACAGTCTGCGTTTGATTTTATATTAGTAGACTGCGACCTATGTAGGAGTGGAGAAGTTTCATTTCGACAGCGAAAATCAGAGGCCACGGAGAGCCTGCAGTTACATGGACTTTTGCTGTGATAGCAACGTAACCCTGGAATGTGTCTGTGATCTGATGTGGGTTCCATGGCGTAATCAAGAGGCCGCGGAGAGCCTGAAGTTACATGGACTTTTACTGCGATGGCAACGTAACCCTGGAATGTAACTACGACCATGGATGGGGGTGATGATTTGAAGAGCATCTCACCAAAGATATATCCTGTATTTTCAAAAAATGTTTTCTATATTTTCAATAAAATTATTTTCCAAGTATTTTCACCGGATGTAGAAAATGAGTCTGCTAAGTATTTATAGATTTTCAGTCTTACGCCTGATCAACGTATGACCGAATTTCTATGGGAACGAGGATGGACTTATTGAGACATTGAGTTATATAAGTATTTTTATAAAAACTGTTTTGGTAATATTATATAGATTTTAAAATGTTTTCATGTTTTGAATAAAAAAGAAGTTTATAGTTAAAAGGGTTTAAAGGATAATCTTAATAAATTCTGGCTTCGTTCCTTTTCGAGGACAAAAAGATTCAAAGGGGGGAGGAATGTGACAACCCGAATTTATTTGAATTAATATTAAATTAGATTTTAAATTGAATTTAAATTCAGATTTAAATTTGACTTGCAATGAGAATATATATCTTAAAGATATTTTGATATATAGATAAGTTTTATTTAAAATAAGATTTGTTTTCCTTAAAAAGAAATTATTTATGCAAATTACGTTAATGTTTATTAAATTGTAAAATAAGCACAAATTTTTTAATATTTACATTTAAAGGGGATTAAATATATTACATATGGTTTAATTTAAATTATAATTGGTTTATACTTTATTTTCTTTTAAAGATTTATTTATATAAATTTAGGAAAGGGTTTGTTAATTTACAAATGTACTTATTTACTAGAAAAATTAATTTAAAAAGCCTTTTAAAAAATGCATTTATTAAAAATAGAAAATATTCATAACAAAAGATTTATATATATATGTATAACTAAACATAAATTAATATAAAATAGTGTATAAAACATAGTAATATATATATTTTTAAAATATTTTGGATATAAATATATGAATAAGGTTTTATTTATATAAATATAGAAGAGCATTTACATATTAATAAAAGTACTTATTTAATTTATTTCAAAAGCCTTTTAAATCATTTTAGAAATAAATAAAAATGAATAATTACAAGTGTGGATAATTAAGGCTTGTGAATCCAAATGTAAGATAAATTAGAATTTAGTATGACAAGTGTTAACACTTGAAAACAAGTGTCATTTTCTTTCTTTTAATTAATGAATGAAATAAAGAACGTAGTGTTATATATATCTTTCTACTCTTATTCTGTCTTTTCTTTTACATGTTTTAAATCTAAAGAAATAAAATTGGGATTAAAAGACTGAACAATTCCTTACAAAAAAAAATTCAGCTTTAGTTTCTAGTTATGCATAAATCAGAGTAGAAGAAGGAAATAATATATTAATTCCTGAAAGCTTTAGCTCAAAACTCATAATACAGTTCAAAAACAAACTTGGAAGCTGGATTAGAACTTCAGGAAGCAAACCCAGATCAGTAAACATGTAAAAAGAAAATCAAAACGAGCTTTCTCTGTTTCAAACCCAAAACAGATGAGTAAATCTGACTTCTTAAAAGCCCAAAATTTAGATTATATTTGTTAGCATTTGATTGTCGGGAAATGTCTTCATATGCTTGCATGCATGAATAAGGAAGATGGATTTCCTGGGTATTTAATTGATATTGCTGTGAGTTAAACCTTTGGCTATTTAAAATTTAATCCATCATGATTAATTGTGAAATGATAAATGAAGTTAGAAATATGGTTTGTATAGATTTACGAAAGTATTTTGCCTAGAAATTACAATATAATTGCCGATGATCAACTGCATTCTGTATAAATAAATATATAGCTCTGTTATTGGTTTGCAGTCTCAAAATTTCAATTTAAAAATCAATTTCCTTTGTTTCAATATCTTTCATATCATAATCATTAAAGGAAAACTGTTTATATTAACCGATTTTTGATTTTTAAAATTGGTTATTGTATAAGTTGAAGTTAATTAACCAGTAATAGAAAATTTACAGTGGAAATTTAATTCAGGTAAAATTCGATTTTTTTAAATTTTCTAGTTCTGATTATAAATTTGAATTCATAACTAGAAATCATGATTTTTAGTATATAAATCAAGATTTTTAGGTCTATGGGTTATGGGAATTTTTCGAGTTGAACGGAATTTGAAAATGATCGATTCTCGTCGATCGCGGAGGAATAGTCGGTCGAGGCTTTGACTGGGGTTGGCTGGAGGGAAGGAGGTCACAGAATAAATGGTAAAACGATATGTAGATCATCAGAACGGTGAGGCGAAGTCATTGTAGGGTTTAAACCCAGATAAGTCAAGGAGGTTTAAGTGGCTAGTGTGGTGGCCAGACAGCATCGAGTTGATCAAGATTGCGGGAAAAGGAAGTTCGGAAGTGGAAGTAGCTTCAGACGAGGCTGCAAGGGTTCCTGAGATCACCGGCGACGACGTGAGACTAAATAAGTTAGGCCTGTTTTTCTGTTAGGTGGGCGAATTTGTCGATTTTGATTTCCGGTGGTTTTCGAGCACTTTTATGAAGTCGTGAGGAACTAGGAAGGCTTAGGTGGTTTGTGGAGTAGGTCGGTGGCGGTGGATGATGATCTGAGGGATTGTGCGCTTGCACAAGTTCAGGCAGTGTGAACGTCAAGAAAGGAAGAAGAAAATGGAAGTAGAGGTTAGAGGGGAAGAAAAGTTGTCACAGGCAAGACTCGGGTTCAGTTGCGTCTTCCTGCAAGCTTTGCTCGGGTTTCATCGTTTATGGCTCGTGTATTCTGGCGACTTAATCTCTAATTTGATTCTATGATTACTAGCCAAGTTTAAAGAAAAATAAAAATAAGTTTTCAAGCTAAATACTTTATAAGTTTCACGAATAACTTATTTAAAATTTTTAACAAGTTAAACAAGTACAAAGATTTTAAACAGGTAAAATTTTAATGTTTAAATTGTTTGTTTAAAAGAGATTATATATTTTAAATCATTGATCCCTAAATGATTTTTATAACGGTAAAATTAAGTAATTAATTGAGACCGATAATTTAATTAGGGTTGCGATTAATTCAAGGAAATTAATTAGGGAAAATTAATTAAGAGTTAATCACTTAATGAATTGATAAAGATTGACTAATAAATGTTAATAATCAAGAGGGTAATTACTTATGAGTGATTTAAAGGGATGAATTAATCAATGTAATTAATTAATTTAAAAAAAGGTTAATTTAGATTAATTAATTAGTTAATTAATTAAAGATAATCACTTGGAGATTGGTTAAGTAATAAAGTATTAATTACTTAGTATAAGTAATTAATGGGTAATTACATGGTGTAATTAATTAAGAGAAATTACTTGATGGTAAGAAATTAAAGAATGATTACTTAGTGGACGTAACCATGGAATAATTACTTAGTGTAATTAATTTAATGATTGATAAATTAAGGAGATTAATTAAAGGTTAGTTAATTAATAAGTATGATTAAGTAAAGGATAATTAATTAATGAAGGAGATTATAGAATAAGTAATGTGAATGATAGAGGGTTAATTGATTTGAGTAATCAATCAAAGGTTAATTACTTAGTGTAATTAAGTAATAATTAATCAAGGATGATTAACTAAGAATTAATTAAAGAAGATTTATTAAGAGGGATAGTTAAGGAATGATTAACTAATTAATGGGTAAGTGAGAAGGATGTGTAGTGATGGAAGTAATTAATTTAATTTATTTAAAAATAGTCTGACTAATCTTGCTTAGGGATGATTGAATAATATTGAATGCCTCGGGTTAATGATATCACTAAAATGTGATTTGTGATGCTATGTGAGATGATATGTGTGGATTAATCTGTGATAATATGAATTATCTATCGGTAATGGAATTGCTATGTAAATATGTTATTCTAATATGAATTGTATTTCGCTTGAATAATCTAAGTTAAGTTGACAATAGTTTCGAAGAGACTGGAGTCGGGTATTAGTAAATACCCGAAACCACTTCGATTCTTATAATTTGATATGTAAAACTAATAGGCTGAAGTGGAATGACTTAAGTAAATTGGACCATTTAAATCTAAGTTTTGGCACTTAGAAATTGATGTGTGAAATGGTTGATGTCTATAACAACTTTTGAAGTGTAAATTGATATAAGTTACCCTGGGTTTATATAAATTGCATGCTTTTGTATTCCAAGTTAGATGGGTTTACTCACGCTGGTTTCCACCCTGACCCGGGTGTTACTTTGATGTAATGCTTGGGTCAGACCGAGTATTACAGATTTTCAGGTATGGACGTTCTGGAGCTCAGGAGGTGTGCTGGAGAGCATGAACGTATGGAGAGTTTCCCGCTGTGATATATTATCTGAAGCAGATTGATTTATCTGTCCTGTGTTTGTAAATATGTTGTAACTCTGATATATTAAAATGTAATTGACAAGTACAGTGTTCCTTTGTATAACTATTATTTATGTGATATTATATTTTGATCCGCTGCAAATGTGAAGTTTTTGTGTTTTGGTATTTCTGGTTCTTCTTTTCTGCTTTTCTTCTATCTCTTTCTTTCTTTTCTAACTATCTGGAAATTTCGGGTTCGAAATTTTCCGAGTCGTTACAATATTGACAGACAATTGGTTTTGTTAGCCGCTACATGGCTAATCCAAGAAAAATGTAACACTAAAAAAATATATTAATTTAATGACTGCATATTTGGAACAAAAAATTTTCAGTTTTTAATTACAGACTGATTAACGACTGAAAAAAATCAGTCTTTAATATTATATGCTAAAGACTGAAAAACAGTCTTTGATTCATATGTATTATTCGAGGCTGTCTAGTGACTGATTTTCGGTCTTTAATTGATATTTAAATAACTTAATAAGCAATGGTTGATATTTTTATAATTGTCTTAAATCCAATGGCTATAACTAACGGTCCATGTGATAGTTTTTGAGTTTTTTTCTCGAAATTAACAAATTTTAAAGAAAATGAAACGTGATCCTTTCTTCATTTAAGGGGCACGCTAGTAATATTTCTCCCCTTCTTCAGTTTAACATGGACTTTCACGCTTCCCATATACTGAAATAAATCCACCACTTTTCTCATCTTACTCTTCATCGGTATATATATTCATCCAAAATGTTCATGAGACAACCCTTTATTTCTAGAAAATGTCGCCTTCAATTCAAACAGGTCCAAGCAAGGGGACTTAAATATATAGGTAAGCTATATCCTTCGGTTGTTCTCTGATGGGTTTATATTATTTTTGACGCTTTACATGACCTTATTTGGGGATAGTTGTTTTCTGTCATGTTGGAGTTTTATTATGATTACTATGATTTTGCAGAGATGTTTGTCCATCTGATTGGTGATTTGGCGCCGTACAATGAAGAGATAACTCAGGAATGCCTTAGGAATTTAGGCTCAAACTATTGCCATAGTTTGAATTCTGAAACTTTCAGAAAGGAAGAATCTAAAGGCCATATTTATCAAGTCCCTCACCATCAGTTGGATCCTACTCGAAATCGTCAGCACCAACACTTAAACTTCCGTCCTCACATCCTTCATCGCTGGCACAAATTGATTGGGACGGTCCAAATTTCCATTACACATTGATTGCGCTGGAAGTTTTGTTTGTAGATCAAAAGCTGCGCATATGAGTCTGGAAGAAGAATAGCTTTATCTTGGCGGCGATTGATGTGGAAAAGCTTTAGTGCAAGATCGTGCACGAATAACTTCTAGTTTTACGGTCCTGGGGAAGATGTGGAGGTCGTAGGCTTTCTTTTGCTTTTGGGCTTTCTTCAGAATAGAGACTAACAAGCATTTTCACTGTGAAGTAACTCTGTTACCTTTCAAAAAAACTCTATATTTGTGTATATAATGGATCTTGAACCATATATTTGATTATTTAATGGAACTAGTTTGTATTACTCAAAGATGTATTGTGTATTTGACTCAGATCCATGTACTTTTTTGTTTTGAAAAGTAGTATATTTACTTGTTTTCTTAAGAATATACAAACATATAAATATACACACACATAAACAATATATTGGTTAATAGATATAAATAACTAATATGTTTGTAATTTAAGACTGATTAAATACTATATATCTGTCTCTAAAATTATGTCTTCAAACAAATCTAAGACTGAAATTTTAGTCTTTACATTTTAAGACTGAAAGTGCAGTCTTAAAAATTTTGAGACTTCAGAAACGGTGACTGAAACTAATCGTCTTTAATCATTTTTTATCGATTATGTAGAGAGTGAACTAAGTAATTAAAGACTGAAATTTTAGGTCTTTAATTTAGCATTTTTTAGTAGTGCAATGGAAAACTATAAAGTACATTTTGAGGTAGCTTGGAGGAACAATAGATTATGGGCTCGTACTATACGGCAAGAAGAAATATTTTAAATTGGTTGGATATTGTGATTCTGATTATACCGGAGACAGATATCGAAAAAAGTCAACCTCCGGTTACGTGTTTACACTTGGAAAGACATCTATCAGTTGGAAAGCGAGGTTGTGGGCAATAGTTATCTTGTCTATTACAGAGGCAGAGTTGATAGCCACTGTTGAAATAGCTAAAGAGGCACTTTACTTAAAGCGGCTGATATGTAATTTAGGCTTTGTTCATGGGAGTATAGTAGTAAATTACAGTAGTCAAAGCGCAATACATCTGATTGAAAATATGTTGTTTATTTTGAGAACAAAGCATATAGATGTAAGAGAGTCTTTCCTTGTCGCTATGAATGAAGAAAAGAAGGTGCAACTTTAGAAAATTCACACCGAGGATAATGCACAAACATGTTCACCAAGTCTTTGCATGTTGCAAAGTTCGAGCATTGCTCGAACTTAATTATCTTGCTAAAGTGTTAGGTGCCACTTGGTGGTATAGGGGGGAGCGAGATAGTATACGAAGATGCTTGTTTTGGAGATTGATGGATCCTACATGGAGGGGTACTTCTAACATTTTGTTGGCGGGTTGTGGCCTTTTCGGAGTTCGTTGAAAAAGTGGAATGGGTGATAGCCATGCTAAAGCTCGTTGGAAAAGTATCCATGATGCCTTGTCCGAGAGCTGCTTGGTTAAAAGAATGTAGATGGAGTTGGTAGGTTTGCGGAGAAATATAGTGTCAAGGTGGAGATCGTTAGATTTGATACAATATTTCCATACTTAAGAAAATTTTAAAAATATTTGAGATAATTGCTCAAATATATTGCCTCTTCTATATGCATTAAAGAGAGCAATGAATTAGCTATATAAAAGAAAAAAAAAATTTGAAAAAAGTAAAGTAATTAATTAATTCTCTAATTAGATGATTAAAAAAGGAATCTTATCAGACACATACAAATTGTGGGGAACTGGAAAAATGAAATGTAAATAATTCCTGTATGATTTGAACAATTGATTAGGTGTTGATTTATGACCATAAATAAACTACTTCAACCTCTAGTAGTAATTCCTATATAAAGGTAGAGATTAGGATGGATAGAAGCATTAGAAACGAATTATCTTCTCTTTTATATTGCTTCATATTGTTCTTAGTCTCCACTATCAATCTTGTAATTCTTCTATCTGAAAGTAATAAAATCTTCTCTTTCCAAGTGTATGTACACTAGCTTGCGATAGTGGAACCAGTATACATCTGCATGCGAACTCTCTATTTGTTTTCTTGTGTGATTTGCTGATTTGCCATTTTATTTTCAAGTTCTACTTGTTTTATCGCAGTACAACACGATCTTATTGCTTTCGCGTGTATTAGGGTTGATTCGCAATCATTTGTGTAAAATTCACTCCTACAGAGATGTAGAACGAATAGGTTTTAAAAATAAAAAGTAAACTAACTTTTTAATGTTCGTCAACATTATCATTCATTGAATGTTCACTCAGTTCCATCTACTAGACAAAACAACTTTTCTTGGATCTATGTTCGAAAGCTTTGTTCTTTTACAATGTTTTGGAACACTGTATGTGAATTTTTTCAAGGAAGATGAAGAGATTACAATTTTTTGAAGGGGAAAATAGATATTAACGACCATAAACATATGAACAAAATTCATAGGTGATAAAAATTTATTTGTAGCAAGAAGCATTTTTTATAGGTCTCAATAGTAGTAGACTAAAATGATGTAAGCTGTCCAACAATTAAGCTAAAAGAATAAAATTCACTTGAAGGTAATTGGCAGTTTTCAAGTTTGGCTGTTTGGTCATGAAATCACTGTTGTTTTACAATTTGCATTCTCCAGTCACAATTAGCTGTAGTATAGTATTGTACATATAAATCCAATGATGCATGGCATCACTTAGCACCTTATTTCCATGTATAAATAACAACGAGTTTGTTCTTGAACCATAAAGTTGCATTACTTTTTAGCGTTACAAACTTTTTATGTCTCAATGCTTACACTTAACTCATTTAACAGTCTTATTATCATTTAGTTTGTCATATTTCAAAATTTAATCATCATTCATAAAAATATAGTAGCTTGACTTGATGATTTGTATTAATATTTCACTTCTGAAAAAGTTAGCTATTACTTATGTATTTCAAAATTATTTTTATAGAAAAGAAAATTTCAGCTGAAAAGTTTTTGGATATTATCTTAAAAGAGTCGGTTACAAAATTTCATTTTTCTTTCTAATGGACCTTGAAATATGTGTTTATTTAAGTCAATATAATTTGTTATCTTAGCTCAGAATTATTTCTACCAATTAATCGACTTAGAAGTTTTCTTGGTTTGGCTGTATAGCAAGAAAACTCCTCATAATTCCAAAATCAACTCGATGGAAATATACCCCGCGGCATAATTTGAAAAAATCAACTTCTTTGGTAGAATTTATATGAAAAACTGTATCAAGAGGTTTGACTAATATAATGAGGAGGGAATTATTTTAAAGGACAAAATTTGTATATTTTTAACCTTAAGGACACGGTATTAATATTTTAACCACAGTGACAATCATTCTTCTAAGAATTATTCATAAGTACAAACATTCTTCCAAAATTATTCATAAGGACAAATTTCTTCCAAAACTGCTACCAAACTAAAAGCTGATATCTAAAAACTGCTACCGATAACTACAAACTGATACCTAAAAACTGCTATCAATAACTAAAAACGGATACCGAAAGAAAGTTGTCTTTCAGGTGGCTAAAATACTGAAGGTCTATCCTTGACGCTAAAACGCTTAGAAATTTTGTCCTTGACAATAATTTCCTGTATAGCTGAACCACCGCAAAATTATAATTTGGAAGCGGGTTGTTTCTTCACTAATTATCTTGTGAGATCGATGTGTTCTGGGTGTTCTATTACCAAAAGGAAATTGTTCTTATATAGAAAGAGTTGAATCTTTACATAGTGGACTACTTTGTAATGGAAACATGGTGGTTGTAGCTTGATAGGAGTTTTCAATTTGTGCAGGGATTAGTTTGGGTATATATGCAGCATTTCCAAGGCGATTAGCCATGCAACATGAGCCAGATCAGGAAGAGAAACCGAAAAGCTTTAGGGAAAAATCCATATTGCTTTTTTGCATCAAGAATTTTACACACAAGACAAAATAATGTTTCTAGGGCTTATGCATATAGTAGTTTCTTAGCCAAATGGATCGATTTCATCATCTACATATAAGGTATTCTTTTATAATAACGTTCCAATTTGGCATGTACAATCAAGCTGTTTTGGTACGATTGGAAGGCTTAATAGCTAATCTTGAGTTGAATAAAGTTTCTTTTAAGTATTTTTAGTATTATGGATAAGGTATGACAAACAAGAAACCTAGAGTACCGAACCCTTTGTTAAATCTATAATATGTTTATTTCATGGTTCAGAGTTCTGTTTTTTATTTCCGTTTCGATCGTTGGTAATTTTAAAATTCCTGATTTCGTTCTGAAAATTTAGAAAGTTCAGCTTTAATTACTTTTCTAATTTTGATACCTTTTTGTTTTAATTTTCTATACACGCTAATAAATATTCAATACTATCATAAATTTATAGTACATTTTTTAGATTACACATAAAATACACACTTTAATTAAGAAAACACTTATTAAAAATTCACACTTTAATTAAAAAACACTTGTTAAAGAATCTATATTGTTCATTTGCTATTTTAAAATTTTGACCAATTTTCTAGTTTTTTATTATGATTTGACGTAAATTAACAAAAGTATAACGACCTTTTTTTATGAAATAACATGATTTTCTATCCATTTATTTAGTCTCATTTAATTTGTTTTCTTTTTTAATTACTATATGTTTGTAATTTTTTATTTTTTTATAATTTTTCAATATTTGAAAAGTAAATCCGTAATTTAGAATGGAACTGAAATTTTGATCGGATTACGTTTTGGTTACGAGCAGAACTAGAACGGAATATTAAGGAATAACCGGAATTCCACCAAAATTTTTAACCATGGTTTATTTGTTTCGATATAGCACAACTCATGACAAATCAAACTTTATAAACAATTTTGGTCATGGATTCAACGTTAAAGTCGAAGCGAGGACCAACTAAGCAATTTTTCAAGTACCAACCACCAGTACCCAGGAATAAAGATAAATAGGATGAAAAACTTACTGTCTAAAAAGTTAAAGATTTATCATCCACCTATATTTTTGTGAATTGAATTTATGGTTTCCATTAGTGCAAATCCAATCACGTCAGTTTGAGATGAGAATTAATTCCCCATTGCTAGCAAATAGTTATCTATTAAGCGGAGGAAAGAGAACTATAAAATGACTAATGTAATGTACAAATATAAACTAATACTACACATAGTATTGCTATGGAACTAGCATTACTATGGAAAACAGATGTGGATCAGGCAACATAGCAAATGACATTGGAGAAAAGAGTGGACCTAGTAGTCAGCAATGCTGTTTTGATGTTAAGTCTAATTCCTCAACCTACTGTGAATGCAAGTGCCATGCACGTGCTTAGGTGTCTAGACGATTCGATCAAGACGTGCGCTTATGCCATGTAGGCTTACGTGAATGATCATGGTTGGATAGATTGACCGCCGTCAGGACCAACACCTAGAGAAGATGAGTGAATTTTTTTGTTTGATATCTAGTTATGGCTTTTTTACTTCAAAAATTGTGATGTATTTGTATATATACCATTGGATATGATTTCCATTTAGACTTGCTAATATGACATTAGCTTAAGTTGTATTGGATAAAAATATAAATGTGTGTGATAAATGAATGTTTCATCGATTATGTCATTGTTTTTTGTTGGTTTATATTGTTGCTAGTGGTATTATTTTGTTTAATTGAGATACATATGTTTCATTCTCTATTTGGCATTGTCATAATGAATGTATATTATGTTGAGTTTGAGGGTTGGAAATACAACAAAAATGCTACAAAATTGCTTCAAAAAAGATATCCAAAAAGCATGGAAAAATTCAAAAATCCTATTTTAAAAGTGACGTCAATATGACATGGAAAATATGTCACGATGACATCGGAAAAAAGGTGTCGAAAACAACCATCGTGGGAATTTTTTCTTTTCCACGCTAGTTTTTCTGGTGTTAGAAAAAAACTTTTTTCTGCTATACTGATCCACCAAGGATTACTTGGCTTCATGTCGATACTAGATAATTTTCATTCAGATTTCCACACAAATGAAGTCCATGGCCTTCTTTCCCTTGGGATTTTCAGCATCAAATTCTTCTTCTGTTGGATCCAGGTTAAGAAGGCTCTCCATTTTTGATTATAACTCCCAACACATTTCTATATTTCGGTAGCTCCTTTGTTGTTTAACATTACCGTGGAAATTTTTTTGTATCTTTACAAGATTAAAAAACAAAGAATTATGAGGCAAGACAATACAATAGAATAGAATGGGCCTTATCAACAAAGCATTTACATGTTTGAAAAAACAATAAAAAATGGCAAAATAGATTAGACACCATTCATAAAAAACACCGTAGACAATCAACCCCAAACCAGCTCAAATCTTCTGTCATAGTTCTGTTAACAAATACTTTCAGATACGGATAGTTTCGTATCCGTGTTCGAAATCATTTTCAAATATCAACATCCGCAGATATGGACGAATATTGAATAATTATTCTATCTCCTAGAGACGGATAAATCAAAAAACATATATGAAGTTTTTTCGATAATGTTTGATTTGTTATTTTTAGTTTTCCTTTTTCGTCCATACGAAAAGACACACAACGCTTGTGTATTACCGAAAACTCAATTTAGAAAATGAAGGTAACATACAAAATAAAAAACATATTTTTATTTTTTTTTTAAAAATAACACAAACATGTGAAATAATTCATTATTCCATTATTCTTCTATCCTCTTTGCCCTCCCATCCGTCTTTTTTTCAACTTAACCAAGCACCCATCCATTCTTCTCATATTTGACATACATATTGAAAACCGAAAACAGAAAATTCATTTTTAAAGCAGACAGTACCATAGTTTCACATAAACTTTTTTCAATCGCATTGATTATTAAAATGTTAAAAATAAACAAATATGATGATGATAAATAGCTTTATACAGTTGATATGTATTTAGTGTGCATAATGTAAATTTGAACATAATAAAGCAATAAATAAATATTTTTCATTCTACTAAAATACACATAATTAAAATTATAATTATGAAAATACCAGGTGAATAATTTTTGACTACGGATGTATTTGTATCCGCATTCGCATCCATGCTTCCTGATATTGGATATTTATCTGCTTTTCAGATATGGATGCGGACATATTTTGTATTTTTCGAGTATCCATTGTGAGCCCTATTCTATCATCTTTTACATGTCCTCCTACGACGCACACACATCTTAACCATTTATTTTTCTTCGTCATCTATTCATAGGATATGATGGGTTACATGGATTCATTGTTAACGAATGTGATTTCTTGTGTCACATGAAACGTGTAATAAGGGAACAAAAAATTGAATTTGCTCCAAACCATGAGTACATACTCAAAAAGAAATTATCCAACTTGCCATCTCTACTGCCATACAACATCTGATGATGCAAAAGACCAGAAGATAGGTGCACTAATATGCATATAATTTCTTCGGATGGAAGACTGTACCAAGCTTTTTATTCTTCCAAATACCAATACTTAATAAGGCATAAATTGATGGCCATTTTTTTGTACATTCAATGTATTGATTCAATGTAAGCTAGACAATAGATTTAGTTGACTCTAGCTTTGAGGATTAAGTTTATATGTGGTTGTATTCTAATTTCATAAACAAAATATTCTGGGCTATTTATGTTATTTCTCACTTCATTCAGTCAGCATAATAGATTTGTACCTTTTGCTACAAATGATTGAGCAAAGCATCTTAGTGTAATTTGTCTAATGCCATTTTAAATGTGTAAATAATGACTTTGAGGAAGATGAAGTTGAAGTCAACTGATTTGAGTCCAATAAATGATAAATGGACCTCATGATGAAATTAGTTAGTAAATAAAAAGAGAATTAAAACTATAAAACATTTATTATGATTTTTTCAATCAAAATCTAACTAACTTACCCATTTAGAAAATAAATCGAAGAATATAATGTTTTACTTAAGTATATTAGTAATCATATTAAATGAAACTTGGTTAGTATCAACTATAAATATGTATACTGCAAAATATTTCTAACACAATTCAGTGAGCTTTCAATAAATTTTCACTATAGAATACAGTAATCTGCTTTATTTAAAGATAGACTAACTTTTTAGGTATGTATAGTCAGTTTGCAAACATTACATATGAAAATAAAAGAAGTTTTTTTAGCATGTATCGGTCTAAATCTTAGTATTCCGTAGCCCAAAAACCAAGAACTTGTTTGATTTCATTTTATACTTTGTGTTTTCCATTTTCAACATTCATAACAAAATATGAGGATAATGGGAAAAAATATAAAATTTTAGACCATCGCTACGGCAGTAAAAGAACGGCGAAGGAGATATTGGGACGGTATAGAGGATGAATTGTTTTCCATTCTTTTGTCATTTCTCAAAACACAAAGAAGAAAATAAATCTGTTTTCTATTTTATATTCAAACGTCATTTTTCAAATTGGTTGTTTTTTAAAAATATATCCATCGTGTGAATGTTTTTTGAACGAAAACACAAACTAAAAATATCAAACCAAGCAGAACCTAATGTTTCTGAGAATTAAACTATAATCAACCCATGATTAATTATAGATCCTTGACTTTCACAGTGAAGAATAGCGTAAACCATTTTTCAAGAACGAACCAAAAAATTGGTACAGGATTAAACCTTTTAAACTTTCTAAAAAGTCACATAAAAAAGCCTAGGCGATTTAGATATAGAATGACATAAAGATACAGGAGGTCGTACATTAATCGGTTAAGAACATAATAAGATTATATTCCCTACACATTCTCAACTTTAACTAGAACGCATATACATGAATATGCCCATACTAGACAACATGGTTACAAAAGATACGTATTATATGCAAATTTTAAATTATAAGGATAAGACCTGGCACTGGAACAATTGTAAAATTATTTATTTATATACATATATATATATATGTAAATATATTATTATAATATTAATACAAAAATCTCAATGGACATGAGTTTAATGGCTCGATCAACTAGACCATCGAAATCTTTGATCTTGGAAAAACATTGTTCGACAAATTGTTCAATATTAAAGGTTAAGATGAAGTCATTTCTTAACTATTCAAGTTATACTACTTTTAACAGAGTAATTTTTCAAGCATAACTTTTAGTAATACAAAATATTTAGACAGTAATACACATATTCATAACCTACATACTTAACTTTACTAAGTTTTGCTAAAGTATAAGTAGAAAGATGAGAAATATAGAAAGCATAGGATTATCATTACTTCAAAGTAACAATGAGGCATTTATGAAACTGAAAGATTAAGCAACATTATAACCCATTTTATTCAAATTTGAAATAGTAACAAGCTCCATTCATATACTTTTCTCACTCTTCTTCAATTCAAGAATGGAGGAACCTTTTGACCTAGACAAAGGAAAATCAATGATTAGTAATTTAGTATGGTGCAGTAAAATAAAAGAATAACTAAATATGAATATCAATATCATAACCACCACAAATGGATCCAGGTGCTATTGGATTCCCACAAAATTTTGCAGCATATGCTACTTTTTTCAAACTATATTCATTCCAGGATGCCGCTGGAAGATTTGCACAACAACATGCCATGTCAGCTGACTTATAAACACTACAACATTCAGGAGATGGGTCGATTTATGGACCACTAATCAGTACAAACTTTGTACAAAACTGAGTCATGTTTGTTAAAGCTCCATTACAAACTTCAGCATTCGCTTGGTAATTTGAGAATTGCATGACCACGATTGCTAAAATGATTACTGATTTTAGATTATGAATTGTCATCATGTTAAATACTTCTTTCACTTTTTTATGATAGAATGAAGGGCTTTACGTGGTTTATATAGGGATGTTTGCTAAAGATGTATTAATAAATAGAATATTTGGATCTTATCTTCATCACCACTTTTTTCTTAAGTATATATTGTTTAATTAATTTGCATATTTTTTATTGTTTCAAAAAAAAGTGAAGTGATTTTTTATCCCCAAAATATTTACGTCCCTTGGGACCCATAACATCACAATGATCCACATATGGTCAATTAGTTTACAAGTACATTTACAATAATGTACTGAGTAAATGTGATTCATTAGGAATATGGAAATATAATTTCTATTGAAAACAAAATTCATCTCACAATGAATATCAGATAAACAACCTTATTTCTTTTTAATAGTAAAATATCTTACCTTCCTACAATTTGTTTATTGTATTACTACATTTTCAAAAATTTAGAAGAAAAAATTATCCTTGTCTACTGCTAATGGTTTTAAGGACTTTGAATGATAGGCTCTTATTATATGAATGACTGTCTAGTCCTCAGAATTGAAAGATGATGGAGGAAAAGTCCCTCTGGAAAAAGTTATGAAAAATAGGTCCTTGTTTTTAGTTTTTAGCTAATTTCCATAACTTTTATATAACTAGTTAAAAAACACTTATTAAAGATTCTATATTGTTCATTTGATATTTTAAAATTTGATCAATTTTCCAATTTTTTTATTATGATTTGATGTAAATTAACAAAAGTATAACGACCTTTTTTATGAAATAACACGACTTTTTATCCATTTATTTATTGTCTTATTTAATTTGTTTTCTTTTTTAATTACAATATGTTTGTTGTACTTTTTCAATTTTTTAAAAAATTTCAATATTTGAAAAGTAAATCCGTAATTTAGAATGGAACCAAAATTTTGATCGGATTACGTTTTGGTTACGAGCAGAACCAGAACGAAATATTATTGGAATAACAGGAATTCCCCCAAAAATTTTAACCATGGTTTAGTTGTTTTGATATAGTACAACTCTCGATGTATCAAACATTATAAACAATTTTGGTCTTGGATTCAACAATAAAGTCGAAGTGAGGACCAACTAAGCAATTTTTCAAGTACCAACCACTAGTACCAAGGAATAAAGATAGATAGGATGGAAAAACTTACTGTCTATAAAGCTAAAGATTCATCATCTACCTATATTTTTGTGTATTAAATTTATGGTTTCCATTGGTGCAAATCCGAACACGTCAGTTTGAGATGAGAAGTAATTCCCCATTGGTAGTAAATAGCTATCCATTAAGCGGAGGAAAGAGTACTATAAAGTGAGTAATGTAATGTACAAATATGAACTAATATTACACATAGCATTGCTATGTAACTGACATTGCTATGGAAAGCAGATGTGGAGCACAGCAGCATAGCAAATGATATCAGAGAAAAGAGTGGACCTAGTAGTCAACAAAACTATTTTGATGTTAAGTCTAATTCATCAACCTACTATGAATGCAAGTGCCATGCACGTGCTTAGGTGTCTAGACGATTCGACCAAGACGTACGCTTATGCCATGTAGGCTTACATGATTGATCATGGTTGGATTGATTGACCACTGTCAGGACTAGCACCTAGAGAAGATGAGTGAATTTTTTTGTTTGATACGTAGTTATGGCTTTTTTACTTCAAAAACTGTGATGTATTTGTATATATACCATTGGATATGATTTCCATTTAGACTTGCTAATATGACATTAGCTTAAGTTGTATCGGATAAAATATATGTGTGTGTGATAAATGAATGTTCCATCGATTATGTCATTGTTTTTTTGTTGGTTTATATTATTGTTAGTGGTATTATTTTGTTTAATTTAGATACATATGTTTCATTGTCTATTTGGCACTGTCATAATGAACGTATTTTATTTTGAGTTTGATGGTTGGAAATACAACAAAATTTTTGCAAAATTGCTTCAAAAAATATATCCGAAAAGCACAGAAAAATCAAAAACCTATTTTAAAAGTGAAGTCAATATAACATGGAAAATATGTCAGGATGACATCGAAAAAACGATGTCGAAAACACCCATCGCAGGAATATTTGATTTTCCACGCTAGTTTTTCCGACGTCAGAAAAAAACAATTTTCTGCTATACCGATCCGCTTAGGATTGCTTGGTCTTCGTGTTGATTCTAGAGAATTTTCATTCAGATTACCACACAAACGAAGTCCGTGGCCTTCTTTCCCTTAGGATTTTTAGCATCAAATTCTTCTTTAGTGTTCGCACAAAAAATGGGCAAACACCTCCAAGTCATATGATTTAGTCGATTTTACGTTGTTATTAATGATTTGGGTGATTTATACAAATATGTAAAAAGCAGGGACTAAACTGTAAAAGACACACGGATTTATAGTGGTTCGGCCAGAATGTGCCTACGTCCACTTCATATGTTATTCTCTTTCACTGTTTAAATTACAAGTACAAAGCTTTGATTACAAGTGCATGAAAGTTGTTTGAAAGTTCTGCCCGTGCTTGAGCTCTCAAACTTGTTCGCCATTGTTGTACCCCTACCCCTCTATTTATAGAGTGAGGCTGGGGGTAGGGGTCTTGGAATGTATATAGCTGCTGGTGGGCCTGGGCTGAAGTGATCTGGCCCGGCAATCTTGGTTCGGTAGTGCTTTGGTTCGGTAGTTGGTGGAGCGTTGTTTGGACCGGTGGTAGGTGGGTTGAGTTTTGATCCGGTAGTCTTGGTTCGTGGTGTCTCTCTTACTTTGATTCGGTAGCGCCTTCTTTGCCTTGATTCGGTAGCGCCTTCTTTGCCTTGATTCGGTAGCATTGGACCGGTGGTGGTTGGAGGGGTTTTGGTTCGGTAGTTCTTTGGAGTGGTTTTGGTTCGGTGGTTTTTTGGTCCGGTGGCTCCGGTTCGGTTCGAGTTGGTTCGGTCCTTTGGGTGAGAACACGCCCAACATTTGCCCCCCCCCCAAAGTGGGGCATATGCCGGTATATGCCGCGCTTTGTTTTCCTTAGCTTGGAAACCTTCATCCGGCCCAAGTGCCGAACCGGTTGGTCCGGTCATCCTACGCCTGCCTATAAGTATGGGCCTTATGCCTCTGTCGACCTTCATCATTTGAAAATAGCCGAATCAATCAAGTACCGAACCAGACTTGACTGCCGGACCAGGTGAGGTTTCCTTCTGCCGAATAAGCTTTATGCTTGAACTACCGAATGCACTTAGGGGTACGAGTGCCGAATGGACCTTCGCCTCGAACTACCGAATGCACTTGGGGGTACGAGTGCCGAATAGACCTTTGCCTCGAACTACCGAATGCACTTGGGGGTACGAGTGCCGAATGGACCTTGGCCCTGAACTACCGAATGTGCTTGTGGAGTACAAATGCCGGATGGACTCTCGCCTTGAACTACCGAATGAGCTTTTATGTTTTGAATGATGAATGAGATTCCAGGCCGTAGGTACTTGTTTGTCTACATCCCTTGTTCTAACGATGTGTTTTTTCGTGTTGCAGATAATGTCTCATAAAGTAGAAACTCGTTCTGACAAGAAGAAATCCAAGGACAAAGTGGAGTCCCCCATAGTGCCCCCAGTTCAGTCAGAGCCAGAACGACATGGACCATCCCCGAGATCATTAGTAGATGGGTACGGTCCTCTGGAGCTTTTGAACTCACCGCCTGACTGCTTTCCCAACTCCCTCAAAGACGAGCAGCTTGACGTTATATCTAGATCCTTTGGGATTGACAGAGCGCATTTGTTGTTTCCAGGGAAAGGAGTGATGCCGTATAACCCCCCTGAAGGGTGATTTTCTTATAGTAGGTATCACTGTATGTGCGGGGCCATTCCTCCGATCAACGCTTGGATCGTCAGCTTCATCACATACTTGAAGGTGGCCCCTTTCCAACTTCAGCCCAACTCCTATGCCATCTTGGTGAGTCTGTTTATTATCTTTCAGAGAAAATACGGGCGTCCTCCTTCCAACCGGGAAATTCGGTACCTGTACAACTTGAGAGGCTACAAGAAGGGGTCTCCATATATTAGCTTAGAATCGGCCGTGTCTTTCAAGCCGGTCCTGGATTTATATTCAAAATTTAGCTTGTTCAAGAAGGAATGGTTCATTGTTACAGATGACTCTGTTGCTTTCCACCGCTTCACCTCTGGCTGTAAGTTGACTTTTACTTATAATTTCCATTCTGACTGCAATGCTCCTCCTTATGTGCTTTGTTTCTTACTAGCAACAGGTGGCTTTGCGGTTGTAGAGAATGATCGTTTGGTTCGGATGGCTGAGGAAATAGAAGCCATTCCGGAAAAGGAGAGGGCGGCTTCTTATTTGATCAGGAATGCTACTCTTTTGGCGCACAACTTAATTCTGCCATGCCAGTCAGTGGTCAAGCAAAGAGACACAGCTGAGGAGAGGGCCGCCAAAGCTAAAGGAGGGGCTACGGTGAAGAGCAGCAAAAGGAAGCCCTTCTCGAAACATCCAATTGCCGGTGGGAAGAAACTTAAGAAGTCCGATGGACCCTCCCCCAGCACATGTCTAGATGTCCCGGAGGAGGAAGATGTGGAGGAGGAAAGAGGCGAGGATGAAGGAGGTGAGGCGGAGAGTGGAAATGGTGGAGAAGGCGATGGTGATGGTCATAGCGGAGATGGTGGCGAAGAACATAACGGTGATGGCACTGGGGCTTTGTCTTCTGAGCAAGCAGGTGTGCTCCAGGAGTGGACAGATGATGCCTTCCGCCTAGCTTTTGAAGGGTTGGAGGAAGGATCGGCTTTAGTGGAGAAGCCTAAAAAAGCTGACAAGGCGGGGACCGGCGCCGATTCATCTTCTAAGAGCGCTTCAGCTAAGGCAACTCCTGCGATTCAAGGTGAATTTTTGACCCCTGCTGACTCCATTTATGATAAGGATTTAGGAATATTTTATGGTCAGCTCCCGTCCCGGAATGAGATCCAGGACTTATTGCAATATCCTACTCCTCCCCAGGGTTTGTATAACCAAAGCGTCTCTTTACTCTTCTTAACTTGATATATTTCTTGAATTATAGCTCAATGTATGCTTGTAACACTTGGTTTTTATCACAGAAGCGGGTAAGGTGGCCAAAACATCAGATGTTCGGCATCGCCTTGAACAATACAAACTTTTCAAGGCTTCTACCAAACCAAAGCCTCCGACTAACCGCCCTGGAGACGTAGTCGGCTACCGTCCTTTCTTGGAGTTATCGAAGAGGATATCCAAAGGAAGAAGAGGATTCGTTCCTTGTTTGAACCCTCACCTGGTCCTCAGTCCCCAACTCAGCCTCTTCGGGATACCACGAAGAAGAATACTGAATTTATACCTCCTCCGCACCCGTCTGAAAATCCTACCGTTACCCGGATAGGTCATCCCGGCTTGGCCCGTAATCCGTTTGCAGGTCACCCGGATCTGGATCCGGGTTCTTGTGATATTACCTTTGATGAGGCTACCGGTGAGAACCTTCTTCCCCGTAATCCTATGGTAAGAGTATTGGATGAAGCTAAGTCCCTGGACCTTGATTTTCTTACCACTCGGGTCTTAACTTTGGGGGACGAAGCTAAGGCAAACATTGACCGGGTTGCTGAGGAAACCAGGAAGCTAATGGGGCACCATGCCCGACTGGTCAAGGCTGGAGAAGAAATCGGGAGTGCTAACATTCGATTGCGGTTAATGGTTTTCGACCAGGCCAAACAACTCGCTGATCAGTCCATTCAGATCTCTCAACATGAGGCCGCTTCTAGGCAATTAAAGAAAACCATGGAAGAGGCCAGCAGGGCAGAGTTATGGAAAATGGGGGCT
Organism: Allium cepa; assembly: GCA_030765085.1. Lineage (NCBI taxonomy): Eukaryota > Viridiplantae > Streptophyta > Magnoliopsida > Asparagales > Amaryllidaceae > Allium > Allium cepa. The sequence continues at coordinate 569,616,097 of CM060931.1, read as the reverse complement.
GTTTGTAAGGAACGGATTGACATGGCTATTGCAACGATGGATGAGGTTCGGAAAGCGGATCTCGAGCGGGTACAGGAGTTATCCGGGAAACTTGAAGCCGCGGAGCTTGCTCAAACGAAGCTGAAGGAGGAGATGGAGGCGATGAGGAAATCCTTTCAGGCTAACTGCTCGCGATACCGATCTGAGAAGGATGCTGCCACTGCAAAGCTGTTGGCTTCTGAGGACCGAATAAGGGAGTTCGAGGAGAATGAGGGGATAATGGATGAGATGCTTCAAGATATATACTTTCTCACTTAGAAACAGGTAACTTATCTTGGATGGATGATTATCCCCGAGTCATAGCCAGGATTTATCTCAGGGCCCTGGAGGAGGCTAAGGCCGATGCAGATAAGGAGGGTGGCGTGGCCTTTAGAATGGATGTGGTTACAGCTCAATTCACCAAGGAGGAGAAAGTGGCGGCGAAGGAGGGTATGCGTCTGCTTACCACTGAGGAGGTAGGTGCGCAATTAGAGGATGATGATCAAGGAGCAGATGCTGGTAAGTCTTCTCTTTTAGCTTTTCGTAACTTGATTGCTTATTGTTTATTTATGGATTCTTCTCCTGAAATGGACAGGCGGGACCTCTGAAGCACCAACTACCTCTGGACAACATGCTAGGAGTTCTAATCCTGCGGTTAAGTAGATCTCGGAGGGCCAGCAGGATAGAGGTAAAGCTCTGATGCAGCCGACTACTTGACTTGATCTGGGTATCTTTTGGTTTACTTGACATTGCGGTCTATGGTAGTCCCAAAACATTATTGTAACTTTTTTAGGCTGTAATTATGTTATTCGTAATGAACGACTTTATTCTTGGCATGTAATTTTTAACCTAAGCTGATTCTGTCATATTTGAATGCTATCGTTATTTTAGTGTGTTGCATAAGAAATATAACTGTGCATATTCCTGTGATTCAATTGTGTTTGATGTCAAGTTCTTGCTTAAAATATAATTTCATATCTTGCCATGTTCGTGTGATGTGCGAATAAATTATAGCCACGTATTCATATGCAAAAGAAGAATGTACCTCCCTTTATGTTTTAGCCGTAGACAGTTGCTTTGAACGCCTTGTAGGGATGCAGCCGAGTGACCTGTCATCCAGTTGTGAGTTCCTATTCCCATTAGCGAGCGTCTCCTATTTTGTGTCCTGTACTTTAGGGATCGTTATAGAGGATAGGAGGAAAGTTTTATAAACAAAATAGAAATATAAGAAATAGTAAAACTTCCAATCACGAAAGTCCTGCGATGTGCTTAAGTTCGTGGCAAACGGGTTTTGTAGTCACTTTCCCTAGCTGTGGGTCTTGGAGACATTTGTCACCCATCTTACGCCTCCGCGGGGAGTTGCTCTTTTTTACCACAGTCGTACTTAAGACACTCGGAGCCGAGATCGCGCACAGTAACTGCCCGGGCCATTATAGCCCGTAATCGTGGGTATTATTCGATTTACTGTGGCCGGCTAGCGTGGGTGTCGATCGTCAACTGTGAACTACCCCTGCCTGGCCATACCTTATGTTGGGGCTTAAAGTAGGTTCACGGTTGCCGGCGAGCTGAACGCCGTAATGAGCTGCCTCGGCTATAGTCGGCCTTCTCGGTGGCTTATAATCGGCTCATTACAGTTGGCTTTAAGGGCCGATTGCGAGCAGTGAGTTAACCCGCAGCAGAGGGATGCTGCAGCTAAAGTGTCTCATTGGCGAGGGCATAGATTCATATAGTACCTGTTAGGTCTTGTCCAGGTGAAGTCGCGCTGTGATGTGTCTTGAATGGAAATGCCATTACACAGGATTTTGTTCAACTGAAAAGGATAAAGTTAACAAGCAGCCTAGATATAAAGGAACAAGTTAAAAGAGAGACAAGTTTTTAAAGTAGTTCGGCACGAAAATTCCTACGTCCACTGATTCTCTTTGTTAATTCACTTCATATGGGCAGTACAAGTTAAGAAAAGTATCGATGAAGGTGTTGGATGTTCCATGCCCTCTGGAACACCTCTCTGTCCACTGTTGACAAAATATAAGCTCCGTTGTGGAGATCTTTATGAATTACATAAGGTCCGTCCCAGATTGGATCTAGTGCACCGGGGCACGGGAAAATTCGCTTGAGGACAAGATCTCCTTCTTGTAAGCTACGATGCTTGACTTTGGAGTTGTATTGCGCTGCCACTTTTTTCTTGTGAGCTGCTGCATTGAGTGCTGCATCGTTTCTTCTCTCTTCAATTAGATCCAAAGACATGTGAATGAGTTCTTCGTACTCTTCTGGATTATAGTGGATCCTACAGTGGGAAGGCACTATAGTTTCGACTGGGAGCATGGCCTCCGATCCGTATGCCAAAGAGAAGGGAGTATGCCCCGTTGATGTTCTGAAAGATGTGCGGTTGGCCCAAAGTGCCGTAGGAAGTTCATGTACCCAAGCGCCTTTTGAATTTTTAAGTTTCTTCTTGATTGGAGTTTTGAGAATTTTGTTGACAGCTTCGACTTGTCCGTTTTCCTGGGGATAAGCTACAAATGAGAAGCTTTTGTGAATTCCGTGCTCTCGGCACCAATCGGCAAACTCCTCGCTATCAAACTGAAGTCCATTGTCCGATATGATTTTGAGTGGAGCTCCATACCTACATAGAACATTTTTGATTAATAAGTTAATGACTTTTGCCGAAGATATTTTATTTAGAAGTTCTGCTTCCACCCATTTGGTGTAATAGTCAACTGCTACTATGGCATATTTGGCTCCGCCTCGGCCCACTAGGAGTTCGCTAATCAACTCAATTCCCCATACTGCAAAGGGCCAAGGGCTGGTCACTTGATTAATCTCATTTGTTGATAGTCGAGGAATCTTGGCAAATTTCTGATATCTGCCACATTTTTTGATGAAGTCTAAGACGTCTTTGTTTAAGGCGGGCCAGAAATATCCATATCGGAGTATTTTCTTTGCTAGAGTCTGCCCTCTAGTGTGATCTCCGCAGCTTCCTTGATGGATGTTGGATAGGATTTCCTTAGCTCCCCTTCCAGCGACACACCTTAATAAGGGGTTAGAGAAGCAGCGCCGATAGAGGATGCCTTCTTGTATTGTGTAGCAAGAAGCTTTCCTCAAGATTTTCCTGACTTCGTTACGCTCGCTGGGCAGTGTGCCATCTTGTAAGAATTTTCGTATGGGAGTCATCCAAGTTTCCTCTTCGATTGCAGCTATCAGATTCACTTGCTCAAAACTCGGGGTCAGTTGCTTTGAGATGGCTACTGTTCCGGAAATGGTACCGTCTTTCATGCTAGCTTGCTCTGCCAGCTCGTCGGCCTCTTGGTTCTCTCGTCGAGGGATGTGTTTGATTAAATAATGATCCAATTGATCGAGCAGCAGCTTGGTCTTCTTTAGATATGCTGTGAGTCGTTCTCCTCGAGTCTGAAATTCTCCTAGTATTTGGTTTGCAATAAGTTGAGAATCCCTATGAAGACATAAAGAACTGACTCTAATCTCTAAGGCAAGTTCTAATCCAGCTATTACTGCTTCGTATTCTGCATCGTTGTTGGTGGCAGCGAATTCCAACCTTAGAGCATAGTTTAGCTTGCTTCCCCTAGGAGTGATTATTACAACACCTACTCCCGAGCCTTGTTCATTTGATGCTCCATCCACAAAGAGATTCCACTTAATGTCTTTTGCTATTTCAGATTGCTCCTTACCTTCGTTGGTAGTGAATTCGGCAATGAAATCGGCCATGGCTTGTCCCTTGATGGCGGTGCGAGGATGGTAGGTGATATCATATTGACTCATTTCAATGCACCATTTAAGTAGTCGTCCGGAAGTGCCGGGACGATGGAGTACCTGCCTTAGCGGTTGATCGGTTAGAACTCTGATGGAATGAGATTGGAAATAGTGTCGCAGTTTCCGTGATGTGATTAGTAAACAGTATGCTAGCTTCTCAAGTTTAGGATATCTGGCTTCTGCCCCCGTTAACCTCTTGCTTACAAAGTATACTGGCCGTTGCGCGCGGTTGTCTTCTCTCACCAAAGCGGCGCTTAGAGCATGAGATGACACAGCAAGGTATAGGTATAGCTCTTCCCTTCATTTGGAATTGAGAGTGCTGGTGGTCTCTGGAGGTGTTCGATTAGGTTAAGGAAGGCTGTTAAGCATTCGTTAGTCCATTCAAACTTTCCTTTGTCTTTCTTTAGAGCCTCGAAGAAGGGGACGCACTTGTCGGTCGCTTTAGAGATGAATCTGCTTAGGGCGGTCACCTTCCCATTTAGGCTTTGCATTTCTTTTCGAGTGGAAGGTATCCTGAAATCTTTCAGGGCTCGGACTTTTTCGGGGCTTGCTTCAATTCCTCTGGCATGGACGATAAATCCCAAGAACTTTCCTGACGATACTCCGAATGAGCACTTTAGAGGATTCAGCTTCATTCCATATTGGCGAAGTACTTGAAACATCTCTCCCAGGTGGCTTACGTGATCGTTGGCTTTCCTCGATTTTACTAGCATGTCATCCACATAAACCTCCATAGTTTGTCCTATCAGTTCCGCAAACATCTTATTGACGAGGCACTGATAGGTAGCTCCGACGTTCTTAAGTCCAAAAGGCATTACTCTATAGCAGTACAATCCCCGGTCAGTGATGAAACTAGTGTGGTCTTGATCGGGGGCGTACATAGGAATTTGGTTATATCCTGAGTATGCGTCCATAAAAGATAAGAGTTCGTGCCCGGCTGTGCTGTCCACCAGTTGATCGATTCGGGGGAGTGGGAAGCAATCCATCGGGCAAGCGTCATTTAAGTTGGAGAAGTCAATGCATATTCGCCACATCCCATTAGCCTTCTTTACTAGTACCGGGTTAGCGATCCACTCTGGGTAGATGGCTTCTCGCATGAAGTTATTAGCAAGTAGGTTCTTTACTTCTTCATCGAGGGCTACTGATCGTTCTGCCCCCATACTTCTCTTTTTCTGCTTTATTGGCACCTTGGTAGGATCGATGTTTAGTACATGGCATGCCACGTCTGGAGAGATTCCAGTCATGTCAGCGTGCGTCCATGCAAATACATCCAAGTTATGGCGGATAAAATCAATGAGTTGATCCCACAATTCTGCTCTTAGCTGAGATTCGATTTTCAACAGTCCACTTGAGTCGTATTTGTCTACAGATACAAACTCCATAGCCTCTGCAGGCTCGGCAGTGGCCCCCTCCTCTTTGTCTCTGGGGTCTAACTCATTGAAAGGATCACTGGTATATCGAAGAGGAGGGGCTTTCTTTAGTTGCTATGCTTCCAAGTTTTTCATGCAGAGAGTAGTCACTGCATTCTTTCCTCTATCCTTCCTGCGATTATTGCGAAATTCAGTTACATAGCAATCTCGAGCGGCGTCTTGATCTCCCTCTACTTCCCCTATTCCATTGTTTGTTGGAAATTTCATCTTCAGGCACCACGGGGCCAAGACAATTTGGAAGTCAGATAAGGTTGGTCTTCCTAAAAAGGCGTTGTAGGCAGAGTGGTTATCTATCAGCACCAATGTTTGTTTGTACAACGGAGCGGGGGTGACTTCCTATTTCAACAAAAAGGTCCAATTGCCCGAGGGGAATCTTCGCGTCTCCAGTGAAACCGTGTATTGGTTTGTTGCAAGAGGAACATCCTTCATTGACAGCTTCATTCTGTCGAAAACATGCATGAATAGGATATTTACTGAGCTTCCAGTGTCTACTAGAATTCGAAAAACTTCGGCTGGGCCGAACCAGGCAGAGATGACCATAAGATCCATGTGAGGGTATTGCCTTCCTTCTAGGTCACGCCCATTGAATGTAATGTCATCATTCTTTTTTTGGTTCGGGTGGCGTTCTACCATAACAGAATTAACACAGCCTTCATTGTTTCTAAGTGACTTCTCGTATTTTTCCATCTCTGCCCAGCTTTTGTCGGCGATGTGTGGTCCTCTTGATATGGTATGGACCACTATCTTCTCTTGACTGAAGCCGCTGGTGTTGCGATTTCCCCTTCCCGTTTCTGGGAGGGGTGTCCTTGGGTTATCATTGGCAGGAGCTGGGGTTCTAACCTTTTACATAGCGTTTCGGTCTCTTCCGTCTGATGTGTTCTTCAATTAAGTCCCGGAGATGATGGCATTCATTGGTATCATGCCCATGAGATTCGTGGAAGCGGCAGAACTTTCCAGGCTTAATTGCGTTATCTGATTCCTTCTTGTACGGGGGGCATCTGCATATAACTTCGTCTTGGGTGGCCAGGAAGATGTTTTCGATTGTCTCGTTCAAATTAGTGTAAGTGTCAAATCTTGGTCCTGGCTGATATAGACGTTTTTCTCCCTTCTTGCCCCCAGCATTGTCTCTAGAGTCATTTCTTCGAACGTCCTTTGCTACAGCGGTGTGTCGCCATGAGCTGCCCTGGTTTGTTGCCCTGTCTTTCTTTCAGTGGCAGCGTCTTCAAGTCTCATATATTTTCCGGCTTCGTGTAAGAAATCGGGTAAGGTAGCTGGTTTTTCTTTCGTTAATCTTCTAGCAAACTTAGTATCCGGATGCACACCACTACAGAGGGCCATTAAGATAAGTTTCTCATCGGCATCTTGGATTGCGGCCGCTGCAGCATTGAATCGGGTTAGATATTGCTGCACTGTCTCTCCAGGCTTCTGTTTGATATTAGATAGGGAATAAGCGTCATTGGGTTGTTCCACGTGAATGCGGAACTGGCTGATGAACTTTTCTTTCAACATTTCTCATGAGCTGATGGATCCTTCGGGTAGGTGGTAGAACCAGGAGGTAGCTAGATCTGCCAAGAATAGTGGAAAGCATTTGCACAATACTCCTTCTGTGGCTCCGCTCATGAGCATATGTTGTGTGTATCTCTGCAAGTGTACAACGGGGTCAGAGATTCCCTTGTAAGGTTCCATTGTTGGCATTTTCCATTCTCGGGGGGTGATGGCAATTTCGATATTGCGGGTGAAAGAGCTGGTTACCCTAGCGCCTATCCCTCGATCTCTTTGATCCCGTTGTACGCACTCTCTGAACAATCGCGCCAACCTTTCATCAGAATTTGGAGCAGATAGAAATGAGTTTGGTTCTTCTCTGCGGGATTGATTCCGTCCAGATGATCTGTAGGGATGGTATCGTCTATCACTCCTAATATTTTCCAGTGGCTGTCCCTGGTCTTCTGCGAGCATGCTAGGGTCAGCTACAGTTGGCCCTTGCCTTGATCTTCCCCTGTTGGGTTCTGTTCTGAGCACTTCCTCGGGTCCAACTTCTGGCTGGACTCTAACTCAGCACCCGTTCATTGGTGTTTCCATGGCTAGGTAACATGACCGGCTCAGCCATAGCCGACCCTCACCTGGTACCTTCCCCGTTGGGTTTGGTTCCAAATGTTTCCTCGGGTCGGAGTTCGGGCTGAGTTCGGGATCGGCTCCTATCATTGTTGTTTCTGTTGTTAGCTTCTTCGAAGAAGAAAGATCTTTGTCGCCTCCCAGATCCTCCAGACTAGGACTCATCCCATGATTCAGTGTTGCGGTTGGATTCTTCAACATCCCTTAAGCGTGACATGAGTCTGTCCACCAAGGCTTCTTGTTGGAATGTGGAGCGGTTAGTCACTTCAGCCACAACCCTATCTAGATCTGCCCTAGTAATTGCTGTCGGTTGTTCCGTGGCTGGGGCTGTCGGATTTTCCTGGCTTCCATTTCGTACTGCTGTTGAACGGTCTCTTGATCTGTGATCACTGGATCTGGAACGCTTCTAGTTGCGACGTTCTTTCCTTTGCTAACATCTTTCTTCTGCCTAGGAGGCATGTCTTCCAAGCAATGAGCGATGCTGTCGGGAAGAAGGTTAAGTGGGAGAAGCTGAAGCTTCTAGCTTGATTTCTCAGTGAAAGCACCAAAAATGTTCACACAAAAAATGGGCAAACACCTCCAAGTCATATGATTTAGTCGATTTTATGTTGTTCTTAATGATTTGGGTGATTTATATAAATATGAAAAAACAGGGGCTAAACTGTAAAAGACACAAAGATTTATAGTGGTTCGGCCAGAATGTGCCTACGTCCACTTCATATGTTATTCTCTTTCACTGTTCAGATTACAAGTACAATGCTTTGATTACAAGTTTATGAAAGTTGTTTGAAAGTTCTGTCCGGGCTTGGGCTCTCAAACTTGTTCACCATTGTTGTACCCCTACCCCTCTATTTATAGAGTGAGGCTGGTGGAAGGGGTCTTGGATGTATATAGTTGCTGGTGGGCCTGGGCTGAAGTGATCTGGCCTGGCAATCTTGATTCGGTAGTGCTTTGGTTCGGTAGTTGGTGGAGCATTGTTTGGACCAGTGGCAGGTGGGTTGAGTTTTGATCCGGTAGTCTTGGTTCGATGGTGTCTCTCTTACCTTGATTTGGTAGCGCCTTCTTTGCCTTGATTCAGTAGCATTGGACCGGTGGTGGTATGAGGGGTTTTGGTTCGGTAGTTCTTTGGAGTGGTTTTGGTTCGGTGGTTATTTGGTCCGGTGGCTCCGGTTCGGTTCGAGTTGGTTCGGTCCTCTGGGTGAGAACACGCCCAACATTCAGTTGGATCCAGGTTAAGAAGGCTTTCTTTTTTTGATTATAACTCCCAACACATTTCTATATTTCGGTAGCTCCTTTTTGTTTAACATTACCGTGGAAGAAATTTTGTATCTTTATAAGATCAAAAAACAAAGAATTATGAGGTAAGATCATACAATAGAATAGAATGAGCCTTGTCAACAAAGTATTTACGTGTTTGAAAAAGCAAGAAAAAATGTAAAAATAAATTAGACATCATTCACAAAAAACACCACAGACAATCAACCCCAAACCAGCTCAAATCTTCTATAATAGTTCTATTAACGTATACTTTCAGATACAGAATGTGTCGTATCCGTGTTCGAAACCATTTTCAAATATCTGCAGCCGCATATATGGACGAATATTGAATAATTATTCTATCTGCTAGCGACAGATAAATCAAGAAACATATATGAAATTTTTTAGATAGTATTTGGTTTGTTATTTTTAGTTTTCCTTTTTCGTCCATAGAAAAAAAGACACGCGATGCATGTGTATTACCGAAAACGATCAATTTAGAAAATGAAGGTAACATACAAGATAGAAAACATTTTTTTTATTTTTTGTGTTTAGAAAAATAAAAAAACACGTGAAACAATTCATTATTCCATCATCCTTCTATCCTCTTCGCCCTCCCATCCGTCTTTTTTTCATCTTATCCAAACGTCCATCTATTCTTCTCATATTTGATATACATATTGAAAACCTAAAACAGAAAATTTGTTTTAAAAGCAGACATTATCGTAGTTTCACAAAAACTTTTTTCAATCGCATTGATTATTAAATTGTTAAAAATAAACAAATATGATGATGATAAATAGCTTTATATAGTTGATATGCATTTAGTGTGTATAATGTAAATTTGAACTTAATAAAACAATAAATAAATATTTTTCATTCTACTAACATACACATAATCAAAACTATAATCACAAAAATACCAAACGAATAACTTTCGACTGCGGATGTCTTTATATCCGCATCCGCATCCATGTTTCTAGATATCGGATATTGATGTGCTTTTCAGATAAGGATGCGGACGGATTTCGGATTTTTCGAGTATCCATTGTGAGCCCTATTCTACCATCTTTTACCTGTCCTCATATGACGCACACACATCTTACCGTTTATTTTTCTTCGTCGTCTATTCATGGGATATGATGGATTCATTGTTAATGAATATGATTTCTTGTGTCACATGAAACATGTAATAAGGGAACAAATAATTGAATTTACTCCTAACCATGAGTACATACTCAAAAAGAAATTATCCATCTTGTCATCTCTACTGCCGTTCAACATCTGATGATGCAAAAGACATGAAGCTAGGTGCACTAATATGCATTCAATCTCTTCAGATGGAAGACTGTACCAAGCTATTTATTCTTCCAAATACCAATACTTAATAAGGCATAAATTGATGGTTATTTTTTTTCTACAGTAGTTCAATGTATTGATTCAATGTAAGCTAGACAATAGATTTAGCTGACTCTAGCTTTGAGAATTAAGTTTATATGTGGTTGTATTCTTATGAAAAATTTCATAAAAAAATATTCACGGATATTTATTTTATTTCTCACTTCACTCTGTCAGCATAACAGATTTGTAACTTTTGCTACAAATGATTGAGCAAAGCGTCTTTGTATATTTTGTCTAATGCCTTTTTAAATGAGTAATTAATGACTTTGGGGAAGATGAAGTCAACTGATTTGAGTCAAATAAATGATAAATGGACCTCATGATGAAATTAGTTAGTAAATTAAAAGAGAACTAAAACTAATCAAAATTTATTATGATATTATCAATCAATATCTAACCAACTTACTCATTTAGAAATCAAATTGAAGAATATAATTTTTTACTTAAGTATATTAGTAATCATATCAAATGAAACTCTACAAAATATTTCTAAGACAATACAGTGAGCTTTCAATAAATTTTCACTATAAAATACAGTAATCTGCTTTATTTAAAGATAGACTTACTGTTTAGGTATGTATAGTCAGTTTGCAAACATTACATATGAAAATAAAAGAATTTTTTTTAGCATGTATCGGTCTAAATCTTAGTATTCCATAGCCCAAAAATCAAGGACTTGTTTGGTTTCATTTTATACTTTGTGTTTTCCATTTTCAGCATTCATAACAAAATATGAGGATAATGGAAAAATATTGTGAAATTTTAGACCATCGAGATGACAGTAAAAGAACGGCGGAGGAGATGTTGGTACGGTGTAGAGGATGAATTGTTTTCCATTCTTCTATCATTTCTCAAGACATAAAAAATAAAATAAATTTGTTTTCTATTTTATATTCAAACGTCATTTTTCAAATTGGTTGTTTTTTAAAAAAAAAACATCCATCGTACGAATGTTTTTTGAACGAAAACACAAACTAAAAATATCAAGCCAAACGGAACCTAATGTTTCTGAGAATTAAACTATAATCAACCCGTGAGTAGTTATAGAACCTTGAACAGCACGGTGAAGAATAATGTAAACCATTTTTCATGAACAAACCAAAAAATGGGTACCAGGATTAAACCTTTTAAACTTTATAAAAAGTCATATAAAAAAGCCACACAATTTTTTCTACGTATATTTAGGCGATTTTGGTATAGAATGACCTAAAGATACAGGAGGTCGTACATTAATCGGTTAAGAACATAACAAGATTATATTCCCTACACATTCACAACTTTAACTAGAACGCTTATACATGAATATTCCCATACTAGACAACGTGGTTACAAAAGAATATGTATTATATGAAAATTTTAAATTATAAGGATAAGACCTGTCACTGGAACAATTGTAAAATTATTTATTTATACGTATACATATATATATATATTCAGTATTAAAGGTTATGATGAAGTCATTTCTTAACTATTCAAGTTATACTACTTTTAACAGAGTAATTATTCAAGCATAACTTTTAGTAATACAAAATATTTATACAGTAATACATATATTCATAACCTGCATACTTAACTTTACTAAGTTTCGCTAAAGTATAAGTAGAAAGATGAGAAATATAGAAAGCATAGGATTATCATTACTTCAAAGTAACAGTGAGGCATTTATGACACTGAATGATTAAGCAACATTATAACCCATTTTATTCAATTTTGAAATAGTTACAAGCTCCATTCATATACTTTTCTCACTCTTCTTCAATTCAAGAATGGAGGCACCTTTTGACCTAGACAAAGGAAAATCAGTGATTAGTAATTTAGTAAGATGCAGTAAAATAAAAGAATAACTAAATATGAATATCAATATCATTACCACCACAAATGGATCCAGCTGCTATTGGATTCCCACAAAATTTTGCAACATATGCTACTTTTTTCAAACTATATTCATTCCAGGATGCCGCTGGAACATTTGCGCAACAATATGCCATGTCAGATGACTTATAAACATTGCAACATTCGGGAGATGGGTCTATTTGTGGACCACTAATCAGTATAAACTTTGCACAAATTTGAGTCATGTTTGTTAAAGTTCAATTACAAACTTCAGCATTAGCTTGATAATTTGAGAATTGCATGATCATGATTGCTAAAATGATTAGTGATTTTAGATTATTAATTGTCATCATGTTAAATACCTCTTTCACCTTTTTATGATGGAATGAAAGGCTTTACTTGGTTTATATAGGGATGTTTGCTAAAGATGTATTAATAAATAGAATATTTTGATCTTAGCCTCATTACCACTTTTTTCTTAAGTATATCTTTGCTTAATTAATTTGCATATTTTTTATTGTTTTAAAAAAGTGATGTGATTTTTTATCCCCAAAATATTTATGTCCCTTTGGACCCATAACATTACAATGATCCACATATGGTCAAGTAGTTTACAAGTACATTTACAATAATGTACTGAGTATATATGATTCATTAGGAATATGGAAAGATAATTTCTATTGAAAACAAAATTCATCTCACAATGAATATTAGATACACAATCTTATTTCTTTTTAATAGTAAAATATCTTATCTTCCTACAATTTGTTTATTGTATCACTACATTTTCGAAAATTTACAAGAAAATTTTATCCTTGTCTACTGCTATAGGTTTTAAGGACTTCGAATGATAAGCTCTTATTATATACAAGGAATGACTGTCTAGTCCTCAGAATTGAAAGATGATGGTAGAAAAGTTCCTCCCGAAAAGTTATGAAAATTAGGTCCCTATTTTTAGTTTTAAGCTAATTTTCATAACTTGTGCACAACTAATTAAAAAAACACTTATCGAAGATTCTATATTATTCATTTGATATTTTGAAATTTTGATCAATTTTCTAATTTTTTATTATAATTTGATGTAAATTAACTAAAGTATAATGACCTTTTTTATGAAATAACATGACTTTTATCCATTTATTTATTGTCTCATTTAATTTGTTTTCTTTTTTAATTACTATATGTTTGTTGTACTTTTTCAATTTTTTTTAAATTTTCAATATTTGAAAAGTAAATCCGTAATTTAGAACGGAACCGAAATTTTGATCGGATTACGTTTTGGTTACGAGCAGAACCAGAATGGAATATTATCGGAATAACCGGAATTACACCAAAACTTTTAGCCATGGTTTATTTGTTTCGATATAGTACAACTCACGATGAATCAAATATTATAAACAATTTTGGTCTTGGATTCAATATTAAAGTAGAAGCGAGGACCAACTAAGCAATTTTTCAAGTACTAACCACCAGTACCAAGGAATAAAGATAGATGGGATGGAAAAACTTACTGTCTACAAAGCTAAAGATTCATCATCCACCTATTTTTCTGTGTATTAAATTTATGGTTTCCATTGGTGCAAATCCAATCACGTTAGTTTGAGATGAGAAGTAATTCCCCATTGGTAGCAAATAGTTATCTATTAAGTGGAGGAAAGAGTACTATAAAGTGACTAATGTAATGTACAAATATGAACTAATATTACACATAATATTGCTATTGAACTGGCATTGCTGTGGAAAGCAGATGAGGAGCAAGCAGCATAGCAAATGACATCGGAGAATAGAGTGGACCTAGGAGTCAGCAATACTGTTTTGATGTTAAGTCTAATTCCTCAACCTACTGTGAATGCAAGTGCCATGCACGTGCTTAGGTGTCTAGACGATTCGACCAGGACGTACGCTTATGCCATGCAGGCTTACGTGATTGATCATGGTTGGATGGATTGACCACCGTCAGGCTTAGTTTTCTTTTTTCGTCCATACAAATAGACACGCGATGCATGTGTATTACCGAAAATGATCAATTTATAAAATGAAGGTAACATACAAAATAGAAAACATTTTTTTTATTTTTTATGTTTAAAAAAATAACACAAACACGTGAAACAATTCATTATTCCATCATCCTTCTATCCTCTTTGCCCTCCCATCCGTCTTTTTTTCATCTTATCCAAACGTCCATCCATTCTTCTCATATTTGATATACATATTGAAAACTGAAAACAAAAAATTCGTTTTCAAAGCAGACATTACCGTAGTTTCACATAAACTTTTTCCAATCGCTTTTATTATTAAAGTGTTAAAAATAAACAAATATGATGATGATAAATAGCTTTATATAGTCGATATGCATTTAGTGTGTATAATGTAAATATGAACTTAATAAAACAATAAATAAATATTTTTCATTCTACTAAAATACACATAATTAAAACTATAGTCACGAAAATACCAGATGAATAATTTTTGACTACAGATATCTTTGTATCCACATCCACATCCATGTTTCCAGATATCGGATGTTGATGAGCTTTTCAGAGATGGATGCGGACAGATTTCAGATTTTTTGAGTATCCATTATGAGCCCTATTCTTTCATCTTTTACCTGTCCTCATATGACGCACACACATCTTAGCAGTTTATTTTTCTTCGTCATCTATTCATAGGATATGATGGATTCATTGTTAATGAATGTGATTTCGTATGTCATATGAAACAAGTAATAAGGGAACAAAAAATTGAATTCACTCCAAACCGTGAGTACATACTAAAAAAGAAATTATCCAACTTGTCGTCTCTACTGCCATTCAACATCTGATGATGCAAAACACCTGAAGCTAGGTGCACTAATACGCTTGTGATTTCTTTGGATGGAAGACTGTACCAAGCTATTTATTCTTTTAAATACCAATACTTAATAGGGCGTAAATTGATGGTCTTTTTTTTCTACATTGATTCAATGTAAGCTAGGCAATAGATTCAGCTGACTCTAGCTTTGAGAAATAAGTTTATATGTGGTTGTATCCTTATGAAAAAATTCATAAAAAAATATTCAGGGCTATTTATGTTATTTCTCACTTCATTCAGTCAGCATAATAGATTTGTAACTTTTTCTACAAATGATTGACCTAAGCATCTTAGTATAATTTGTCTAATGCCATTTTAAATGTGTAAATCATGACTTTGGGGAAGATGAAGATGAAGTCAACTGATTTGAGTCCAATAAATGATAAATGGACCTCATGATGAAATTTGTTAGTAAATAAAAAGAGAACTAAAACTAATCAACATTTATTATGATTTCGTCAATCAAAATCTAACCAACTTACCCATTTAGAAATCAAATCGAAGAATATAATTTGTTACTTAAGTATATTAGTAATCATATTAAATGAAGCTTGGTTAGTATCAACTATAAATATATATACTATGGAATATTTCTAAGACAATACATTCAGCTTTCAATAAATTTTCACTATAGATTACAGTAATCTGCTTTATTTAAAGATAGACTTACTGTTTAGGTATGTATAGTCAGTTTGCAAACATTACATATGAAAATAAAAGAATTTTTTTAGCATGTATCGGTCTAAATCTTAGTATTCCGTAGCCTAAAAACCAAGGACTTGTTTGGTTTCATTTTACACTATGTGTTTTCCATTTTCAACATTCATAACAAAATTTGAGGATAATGGAAAAAAATTTATAAATTTTAGACCATCTGACGACAGTAAAAGAACAGCAGAGGAGATGTTGGGATGGTGTAGAGGATGAATTGTTTTCCATTCTGCTATCATTTCTCAAAACATGAAAAATAAAATAAATTTGTTTTCTATTTTATATTCAAACGTCATTTTTCAAATTGGTTGTTTTTTAATAAACATCCATCGTACGAATGCTTTTTGAACGAAAACACAAACTAAAAATATCAAACCAAACGAAACCTAATGTTTCTGAGAATTAAACTACAATCAACCCGTGATTAGTTATAGAACCTTGAAAAACACAGTGAAGAATAATGTAAACCATTTTTCAAGGACGAACCCAAAAAAGGGTAGCAGGATTAAACCTTTTAAACTTTATAAAAAGTCACATAAAAAAGCCACACAATTTTTTCTATGTATATTTAGGCGATTTAGGTATAGAATGACCTAAAGATATAGGAGGTCGTACATTAATTGTTTAAGAACAAAACAAGATTATATTCCCTACACATTCTCAACTTTAACTAGAACGCTTATACATGAATATGCCCATACTAGACAACGTGGTTACAAAGGAATATGTATTTTATGCAAATTTTAAATTATAAGGATAAGACCTGTCGCTGGAACAATTGTAAAATTATTTATTTATATAAATATATTCATATAATATTAATACAAAAATCTTAATGGAAATGAGATTAGTGGCTCGATCAACTAGACCATCGAAATCTATGATCTTGGACAAACATTGTTCGACAAATTGTTCAGTATTAAAGGTTACGATGAAGTCATTTCTTAACTATTCAAGTTATACTACTTTTAACAGAGTAATTGTTCGAGCATAACTTTTAGTGATACAAAATATTTAGACAGTAATACACATATTCATAACCTGCATACTTTACTAAGTTTTGCTAAAGTATAAATAGAAAGATGAGAAAAATAGAAAGCATAGGATTGTCATTACATCAAAGTAACGGTGAGGCATTTATGATACTAAATGATTAAGCAACATTATAACCCATTTTATTCAAATTTGAAATAGTTACAAGCTCCATTCATATACTTTTCTCAGTCTTCTTCAATTCAAGAATGAACCTTTTGACCTAGACAGAGGAAAATCAATGATTAGAAATTTGGTAAGATGTAGTAAAATAAAAGAATAACTAAATATGAATATCAATATCATTACCACCGCAAATGGATCCAGGTGCTATTGGATTCCCACAAAATTTTGCAACATATGCTACTTTTTTCAAACTGTATTCATTCCAGGATGCCGCTGGAACATTTGCGCAGCAACATGCCATGTCAGCTGACTTATAAACATTGCAACATTCGGGAGATGGGTCGATTTATGGACCACTAATCAGTATAAACTTTGCGCAAAACTGAGTCATATTTGTTAAATCTCCATTACAAACTTCAGCATTAGCTTGATAATATGAGAATTGCATGATCACGATTGCTAAAATGATTATTGATTTTAGATTATGAATTGTCATCATGTTAAATACTTCTTTCACCTTTTTATGGTGGAATGAAGGGCTTTACCTGGTTTATATAGGGATGTTTGCTAAAGATGTATTAATAAATAGAATATTTTGATCTTATCCTCATTGCCACTTTTTCTTAAGTATATCTTTGTTTAATTAATTGGCATTTTTTTTATTGTTTCAAAAGAAAGTGATGTGATTTTTTATCCCCAAAATACTTATGTCCCTTTGGACCCATAACATCACAATGATCCACATATGGTCAATTAGTTTGTAAGTACATTTACAATAATGTACTGAGCAAATATGATTCATTAGGAATATGGACAGATAATTTCTACTGAAAACAAAATTCATCTCACAATGAATATTAGATAGACAATCTTATTTCTTTTTAATAGTAAAATATCTTACCTTCTTACAATTTGTTTATTGTATTACTACATTTTCGAAAATTTACAAGAAAAAATTATCCTTGTCTACTGCTATTAGTTTTAAGGACTTTGAATGATAGGCTCTTATTATATACAAGGAATGACTGTCTAGTCCTCAAAATTGAAAGATGATGGAAGAAAAGTCCCTCCCGAAAAAGTTATGAAAATTAGGTCCCTATTTTTAGTTTTTAGCTAATTTTCATAACTTTTGGATGACAAGTTAAAAAAACACTTTTTAAAGATTCTACATTGTTCATTTGATATTTTAAAATTTTGATCAATTTTCTAATTTTTTATTACGATTTGATGTAAATTAACAAAAGTATAACAACTTTTTTTATGAAATAACATGACTTTTTATCCATTTATTTATTTTCTCATTTAATTTGTTTTCTTTTTTACTTACTATATGTTTATTTTACTTTATTAATTTTTTATAATTTTTCAATATTTGAAAAGTAAATCCGTAATTTAAAACAGAACCGAATTTCTGATCGGATTACGTTTTGGTTACGAGCAGAACTAGAATGGAATATTATCGGAATAACCAGAATTCAACCAAAACTTTTAGCCATGGTTTATTTGTTTCAATATAGTACAACTCATGATGAATCAAACTTTATAAACAATTTTGGTCTTGGATTCAACATTAAAGTCAAACCGAGGACCAACTAAGCAATTTTTCAAGTACCAACCACCAATACCAAGGAATAAAGACAGATAGGATGCAAAAACTTGCTGTCTATAAAGCTAAAGATTCATCATCTACCTATATTTTTGTGTATTAAATTTATGGTTTCCATTGGTGCGAATCCAATCACGTTGGTTTGAGATGAGAAGCAATTCCCCATTGGTAGCAAATAGTTATCTATTAATCGGAGGAAAGAGTACTATAAAGTGACTAATGTAATGTACAAATATGAACTAATATTACACATAGTATTGCTATGGAACTGGCATTGCTATGGAAAGCAGATGTGGAGCAGGTAGCATAGCAAATGACATAAGAGAAAAGAGCG
Source organism: Allium cepa (assembly GCA_030765085.1). Taxonomy (NCBI): domain Eukaryota; kingdom Viridiplantae; phylum Streptophyta; class Magnoliopsida; order Asparagales; family Amaryllidaceae; genus Allium; species Allium cepa. Next base: position 569,597,625 of record CM060931.1, on the reverse strand, counting down.
GACCTAGGAGTCAGCAATACTATTTTGATGTTAAGTCTAATTCCTCAGCCTACTGTGAATGCAAGTGCCATGCACGTGCTTAGGTGTCTAGACGATTCGACCAAGACGTATGCTTATGCCATGCAGGCTTACGTGATAGATCATGGTTGGATGGATTGACCACCGTCAGGACCAGCACCTAGAGAAGATGAGTGAACTTTTTTGTTTGTAGTTACGGCTTTTTTACTTCAAAAATTGCGATGTATTTGTTTACATACCATTGGATATGATTTCCATTTAGACTTGCTTACATGACATTAGCTTAAGTTGTATCGGATAAAAATATAAATGCGTGTGATAAATGAATGTTTCATCGATTATGTATTGTTTTTTGTTGGTTTATATTGTTGTTAGTAGTATTATTTTGTTTAATTGAGATACATATGTTTCATTGTCTATTTGGCATTGTCAAAATGAATGTTTTTTATGTTGAGTTTGAGGGTTGGAAATACAACAAAAATGCTGCAAAATTGCTTAAAAAGAGATATCCGAAAAGAATGGAAAAATTCAAAAATCCTATTTTAAAAGTGACGTCAATAAGACATGGAAAATATGTCACGATGACATCGGAAAAAAGGTGTCGAAAACACCCATCGCAAGAATATTTAATTTTCCACGCTAGTTTTTCCAACGTCAGAAAAAAACAATTTTCTGCTATACTGATCCACTTAGGATTGCTTGGTCTTCATGTCGATACTTGAGAATTTTCATTCCAATTTCCACAAAAACGAATTCCATGGCCTTCTTTCCCTTGGGATTTTCAGCATCAAATTCTTCTTCAGTTGGATCTAGTTTAAGAAGGCTCTCTTTTTTTGACTTTAACTCCCAACACATTTCTATATTTCGGTAGCTCCTTTGTTGGTTAACATTACCGTGGAATAAATTTTGTATCTTTACAAGATCAAAAAACAAAGAATTATGAGGCAAGATCATACAATAGAATAGAATGAGCCTTATCAACAAAGCATTTACGTGTTTGAAAAAACAAGAAAAAATGGCAAAATAAATTAGACACCATTCATAAAAAACACCACAAACAATCAACCCCAAACCAACTCAAATCTTCTGTCATAGTTCTATTAACGAATACTTTCAGATACGGATAGTGTCGTATCCGCGTTCGAAACCATTTTCAAATATCTACATCCGCAGATATGGATGAATATTGAATAATTATTCCATCTTCTAGTGGCAGATAAATCAAGAAACATATATGAATTTTTCTAGATAGTATTTGGTTTGTTATTTTTAGTTTTCCTTTTTCGCCCATACAAAAAGACACGTGACACATGTGTATTACCGAAAACGATCAATTTGGAAAATAATGGCAACATACAAAATAGAAAACATTTTATTTTTATTTTTTGTGTTTTGAAAAATAACACAAACACGTGAAACAATACATTATTCCATCATCGTTCTATCCTCTTCGCCCTTCCATCCGTATTTTTTTCATCTTATCCAAAGGTCTGTCCATTCTTCTCATGTTTGATATACATATTAAAAACTGAAAATAGAAAATTCGCTTTTAAAGCGGACGTTATTGTAGTTTCACATAAACTTTTTTCAATCGCATTGATTATTAAAGGATTAAAAATAAACAAATATGATGATGATAAATAGCTTTATACAGTCGATAAATATTTAGCGTGTATAATGTAAATTTGAACTCAATAAAACAATAAATAAATATTTTTCATTCTACTAAAATACACATAATTAAAACTATAATCATGAAAATATCAGATGAATAATTTTCGACTGTGGATGTCTTTGTATCCGCATCCGCATCCATGTTTTCAAATATTGGATATTTATCTGCTTTTTAGATATGGATGCGGACGGATTTCGGATTTTTCGAGTATCCATTGTGAGCCCTATTCTATCGTCTTTTACCTATCCTCATATGATGCACACACATCATAACTGTTTATTTTTCTTTGTCATCTATTCATAGGATATGATGGATTCATTATTAATGAATGTGATTTCTTATGTCACATGAAACATGTAATAAGGGAACAAAAAATTGAATTCACTCCAAACCGTGAGTACATACTCAAAAGAAATTATCCAACTTGTCATCTCTGTTGTCGTTCTACATCTGATGATGCAAAACACCTGAAGCTAGGTGCACTAATATGCATGTAATTTCTTTGGATGGAAGACTGTACCAAGCTATTTATTCTTTCAAATACCAATACTTAATAAGGCATAAATTGATGGCCATTTTTTTCTACATTGATTCAATGTAAGCTAGACAATAGATTTAGCTGACTCTAGCTTTGAGAATTAAGTTTATATGTGGTTGTATTCTTATGAAAAATTTCATAAAAAAATATTCAGGGCTATTTATGTTATTTCTCACTTCATTCAGTCAGCATAATAGATTTGTAACTTTTGCTACAAATGATTGAGCAAAGCATCTTAATATAATTCGTCTAACGCCATTTTAAATGTGTAAATAATGACTTTGGGAAAGATGAAGATGAAGTCAACTGATTTGAGTCCAATAAATGATAAACGGACCTCATGATGAAATTAGTTAGTAAATAAAAAGAGAACTAAAACTAATCAACATTTATTATGATTTTGTCAATCAAAATCTAACCAACTTACCCATTTAGAAATCAAATCGAAGAATATAATTTTTTTACTTAAGTATATTAGTAATCATATTAAATGAAACTTGGTTAGTATCAACTATATATATGTATACTATGAAATATCTCTAAGACAATACAGTGAGCTTTCAATAAATTTTCACTATAGATTACAGTAGTCTGCTTTATTTAAAGATAGACTTACTGTTTAGGTATGTATAGTCAGTTTGCAAACATTACATATGAAATTAAAAGAATTTTTTTAGAATGTATCGGTCTAAATCTTAGTATTCCGTAGCCCAAAAACCAAGGACTTGTTTGGTTTCTTTTTATACTTTGTGTTTTCCATTTTCAACATTCATAACAAAATATGTGGATAATGGAATTTTTTTTATAAATTTTAGATCATCGCGACGACGGTAAAAGAATGGCGGAGGGGATGTTGGGACGGTGTAGGGGATGAATTGTTTTCCATTCTTCTGTCATTTATCAAAACACAAAAAATAAAATAAATTTGTTTTCTATTTTATATTCAAACGTCATTTTTCAAATTGGTTGTTTTTTTAAAAAACATCCATCGTACGAATGTTTTTTGAAGGAAAACACAAACTAAAAATATCAAACCAAGTGGAACCTAATATTTCTGAGAATTAAACTATAATCAACACGTGATTAGTTATTGAACCTTGAACATCACAGTGAAGAATAGCGTAAACCAATTTTCAAGGACGAACAAAAAAATGGTACCAGGGTTAAACCTTTTAAACTTTATAAAAAGTCGCATAAAAAAGCCACACAATTTTTGCTACGTATATTTAGGCGATTTAGGTATAGAATGACCTAAAGATATAGGAGGTCGTACATTAATTGGTTAAGAACAAAATAAGATTATATTCCCTACACATTCTCAACTTTAACTAGAACGCTTATACATGAATATGCCCATACTAGACATCGTGGTTACAAAAGAATATGTATTTTATGCAAATTTTAAATTATAAGGATAAGACCTGTCACTAGAAGAATAGTAAAATTATTTATTTATATAAATGTATTCATATAATATTAATACAAAAATCTCAATGGAAATGAGTTTAATGGCTCAATCAACTAGACCATCGAAATCTATGATCTTGGACAAACATTGTTCGACAAATTGTTCAGTATTAACGGTTATGATGAAGTCATTTCTTAACTTTTCAAGTTATACTGGTTTTTATAGAGTGATAGTTTGAGCATAACTTTTAGTAATACAAAATATTTAGACAGTAATATACATATTCATGACCTACATACTTAACTTTACTAAGTTTTGCCAAAGTATAAGTAGAAAGATGTGAAATATAGAAAGCATAGGATTATCATTACTTCAAAGTAACAGTGAGGCATTTATGACACTGAATAATTAAGCAACATTATAACCCATTTTATTCAAATTTGAAATAGTTACAAGCTCCATTCATATACTTTTCTCACTCTTATTCAATTCAAGAATGGAGGAACCTTTTGACCTAGATAGAGGAAAATCAATGATTAGTAGTTTAGTAAGATGCGGTAAAATCAAAGAATAACTAAATATGAATTTCAATAACATAACCACCACAAATGGATCCAGGTGCTATTCGATTCCCACAAAATTTTGCAACATATGCTACTTTTTCAAACTATATTCATTCCAGGATGCCGCTGGAACATTTGCACAGCAACATGGCATGTCAGCTGACTTATAAACATTACAACATTAGGGAGATGGGTCGATTTGTGGACCACTAATTACTATAAACTTTGCACAAAACCGAGTAATGTTTGTTAAAGCTCCATTACAAACTTCAGCATTAGCTTGATAATTTGAGAATTGCATGATCACGATTGCTAAAATGATTACTGATTTTAGATTATGAATTGCCGTCATGTTAAATACTTCTTTCGCTTTTTTATGATGGGATGAAAGGCTTTACGTGGTTTGTATAGGGATGTTTGCTAAAGATGTATTAATAAATAGAATATTTTGATCTTATCCTCGTTACCACTTTTTTCTTAAGTATATCTTTGTTTAATAAATTTGCATATTTTTTATTGTTTCAAAAAAAAGTGAAGTGATTTTTTATCCCTAAAATGTTTATGTCCCTTTGGACCCATAACATCACAATGATCCACATATGGTCAATTAGTTTACAAGTACATTTACAATAATGTACTAAGTAAATATGATTCATTAGGAATATGGAAAGATAATTTCTATTGAAAACAAAATTCATCTCACAATGAATATTAGATACACAATCTTTTCTTTTTAATAGTAAAATATCTTATCTTCCTACAATTTGTTTATTGTATCACTACATTTTCGAAAATTTACAAGAAAATTTTATCCTTGTCTACTGCTATAGGTTTTAAGGACTTCGAATGATAAGCTCTTATTATATACAAGGAATGACTGTCTAGTCCTCAGAATTGAAAGATGATGGTAGAAAAGTTCCTCCCGAAAAGTTATGAAAATTAGGTCCCTATTTTTAGTTTTAAGCTAATTTTCATAACTTGTGCATAACTAGTCAAAAAACACTTATTAAAGATTCTATATTGTTCATTTGATATTTTAAAATCTTGATCAATTTTCTAATTTTTTATTATAATTTGATGAAAATTAACAAAAGTATAACGACCTTTTTTATGAAATAACATGACTTTTTATCCATTTATTTATTGTCTCATTTAAATGGTTTTCTTTTTTAATTACTATACGTTTGTTGTACTTTTTAAATTTTTTATAATTTTTCAACATTTGAAAAGTAAATCCGTAATTTAGAACGGAACCGAAATTTTGATCGGATTACGTTTTGGTTACGAGCAGAACCAGAACGGAATATTATCGGAATAACCGGAATTACACCTTAACTTTTAGCCATGGTTTATTTGTTTCAATATAGTACTACTCACGACGAATCAAACATTGTAAATAATTTTGGTCTTGGCTTCAACATTAAAGTCGAAGCGAGGACCAACTAAGCAATTTTTCAAGTACCAACCACCGGTACCAAGGAGTAAAGATAGATAGGATAGAAAAACTTACTGCCTATAAAGCTGAAGATTCATCATCTACCTATATTTTTGTGTATTAAATTTATGGTTTCCATTGGTGCAAATCCAATCACGTCAGTTTGAGATGAGAAACAATTCCCCATTGGTAGCAAATAGTTATCTACTAAGCGGAGGAAAGAGTACTATAAAGTGACTAATGTAATGTAAAAATATGAACTAATATTACACATACTATTGCTATGGAACTGGCATTGCTATGGAAAGCAGATGTAGAGCAGGCATCATAGCAAATGACATCAGAGAAAAGAGTGGACCTAGGAGTCAGCAATACTGTTTTGATGTTAAGTTTAATTCCTCAACCTACTGTGAATACAAGTGCCATGCACGTGCTTAGGTGTCTAGACGATTCGACCAGGACGTACGCTTATGGCATGCAGGCTTACGTGATTGATCATGGTTGGATGGATTGACCACCGTCAGGATCGACACCTAGAGAAGATGAGTGAAATTTTTTGTTTGATATCTAGTTATGGCTTTTTTACTTCAAAAATTGTGATGTATTTGTATATATACCATTATATACGATTGTTTGCACAAAAAATGGACAAACGCCTCCAAGTCGTATGAATTAGTTGATTTTATGTTGTTTCTAGTGATTTGGGTGATTTATGCAAATATATAAAAAGCAGCGACTAAACTGTAAAAGACACACAGATTTATAGTGGTTCGGCCGGAACGTGCCTACGTCCACTTTATATGTTATTCTTCTTTTTCTTTCAGATTACAAGTACAAAGCTTTGTATAAAAGTATATGAAAGTTGTTTGAAAGTTCCTTCCGTGCTTGAGCTCTCAAACTTTTTTTGCCATTGTTGTACCCCTGCCCCTCTATTTATAGAGTGAGGCTGGGGGCTGGGGTCTTGGATGTATGTAGCTGCTGGTGGGCCTGGGCTGAAGCAATCTGGCCTGGTGATGTTGGTTCGGCATCCACTTGGTCCGGTAGTGGTTGGAGTGGGTTGGTTCGGCATGAGGTTGGTTCGGTGGATAGGTGGTTCGGCAGGAGCTTGGAGGAGGTTGGTTCGGCAGAGTCTGGTTCGGTGATGGTGGTAGGAAAGGGGTGGTTCGGTAGTTATGGGTAGTGGGTTGGTAGTGCTCCGGTTCGGCAATGCATGGACGTGGATTTTGGATCGGTAATGCTTCCTTTTCTTTGGTTCGGTGGTAATGAAAATGAACCCAACACTTGCCCCCCAAAGTAGGGCATATGCCTACATATGACATGCTTTGTTTTGCTATCATCCGGTATCTAATGCCGAACCATCTGGTCTGGTTTTTGTTTTTGCTTATAAATAGGGGCCACGTGCCTTCGTTCCACTTCCATCATTTGAGACAGCCGGATCACCTTAGTGCCGAATCATTTAGTGCCGAATCATCTAGTGCCGAATCATCCAGTGCCGAATCATCCAGTGCCGAGCCATCCAGTGTCGAGCCATCCAGTGCCGAGCCATCTAGTGCTGAATCATCTAGTGCCAAATCATCTAGTGCCGAGCCAGGTGCGTTTCCCTTGAGTTTTCTTCGTTTCACCGAATGAGCATAAGGACACATAGTACCGAATGAACTTACATGTCGAATGACATTCAAACCTTGAATTTTTCCATGCTTCAAATTACAAGTGAAATTCCAGACTACATCGTTCATATGTTTACTTCCTTTTTTTGCAGATAAATGTCTCGCAAAGTGGAAACTCGATTAGACAAGAGAAAATCCACGGACCGAAGTGAGCCTCCCGTTGTGTCCCCTGCCCAGCCAGGACCAGCTCGACAGGGACCTGCCCCGAGGTCATTAGTGGACGGATATGGTCCTCAGGAGCTCTTGAATTCTCCTCCTAACTGCTTTCCTAGCTCTCTCAGAGAGGAGCAGCTTGATGTTATATCCCGCTCCTTTGGGATTGATAGATCACTTATGCTGTTGTCGGGGGATGGAGTGATGCCGTACAATCCTCCTGAAGGATATTTCGCTTATAGCCGATACCATTTCATGTGCGGGGCCATTCCTCCGATCAATGCATGGATAGTCAACTTCATTACTTACCTAAAAGTGGCTCCTTTTCAGCTTCAGCCCAACTCCTATGCCATCTTAGTGTGTCTATTCGTTATCTTCCAAAGGAGATATGGGTGCCCCCCTTCTAACCGGGAAATCCGATATCTATATAATCTGAGGGGCTACAAGAAGGGGTCTCCGTACATTAGTTTAGAGTCGGCCGTGTCCTTCAAGCCGGTATTGGACTTATACTCGAAGTTTACCATGTTTAAGAAGGAATGGTTCTTCGTCAAGGACGACTCCATTTCTTTTCGCCTTTTCACTTCTGGCTGTAAGTTGAATTCCACTTGTAATTTCTTTGTCCCGATTGCAATGCTTCTTCTTATATGCTTTTATTTCTTGCTAGCGACAGGTGGCTTTGCGGTCGTGGAGAATGATCGTCTGGTACAGATGGCCGCGGAGATAGAGGCTATCTCTGGAAGGGACAGGTCGGCTTCTTACCTAATCAGGAATGCCACTCTCCTGGAGCACAACCTGATTCTGCCACGTCAATTCGTGGTTAAGCAGAGAGATACAGCCGAGGAAAGGGCTGCTAAAGCTAAAGACGGGGCTACTGCGGAGAGCAGCAAGAGGAAGCCTTTTACAAAACCTCCAGTTGTCGGAGGTAAGGTGCTCAAGAAGTCCGACGGCCCTTCCCCTAGCACGTGCCCAATGACTCCGGGGGAGGAAGACGTGGAGGACGATAGAGGTGAAGGCGAAGGTGGCGATGTAGGAGGAGAGGCAGAGATCAGAGACGACAGAGAAGGTGATGGTGGTGGTGATGACGCCGGGGCTTTGCCTCCTGGGAAAGCACGCGAGATTCAAGAGTGGATGGATGATGCCTTCCGCCAGGCTTTTGAGGGGTTGGAGGAAGGATCAGCCTTGGTGGAGAAGTCAAAGAGGTCTGATAAGGCCGGGTCCGGTGCCAGCCAATCTTCTGAGAGTATTTCAGCTAAGGCAACTCCGGCGGTTCAAGGTGAATTCTTAACTCCTTCTTTTAACTTCACACGCTTCTTGAGTCGTAGTTTCATGCATGCTTGTAACACTTGGTTTTTTCTTATTCCAGGAATGGGTAAGGTGGCCAAGACATCAGATATTCAGCACCGCCTTGAACAGTATAAGTTACTCAAAGTTTCCGCCAAACCAAAGCCGTCAGCTAGCCGTCCTGGAGATGCGGTCAGATATCGCCCTCTTCTTGGAGTTATTGAAGAAGATATGCAAAAGAGAAAGAGGGGCCGATCTTTGTTTGAACCTTCACCTGGCCCTCAGCCTCCAGTCCAGCCTATCTATGATATTACTGAGGAGGATACTGAGCTTATGCCTTCCCCACATCCGTCCGAAAATCCAACTGTCACCCCGATAGACCATCCTGGTTTGGTTCGCAACCCATTTGCCAGCCATCCGGATCTGGACCCGAGTTTTCAGGATATCTCTTTTGACGAGGCCACGGGTGAGCACCTTCTTCCCCACAACCCCATGGTACGGGTGCTTGATGAGGCTAAGTCTTTAGACCTCGATTTGCTTACTACTCGGATAGTTACCATGGGGGACGAAGCCAAGGCTAATATTGATCGGGTCGCGGAGGAGACCAGGAAGTTGATGAGGCATCATGCCCGTCTGGTCAAGGCTGGAGAGGAGATTGGGAGTGCTAATATTCGGTTGCGGCTAAAGGTTGCTGATCAGGCCAAACAGCTTGCTGATCAAGCCATTCAAATTTCTCAGCACGAGGCAGCCTCCAGGCGGTTGAAGGAGACTATGGAAGAGGCTAGTAGGGAAGAACTACGAAAGATGGAGGCCGCCTACAAGGAGCGGATTGACATAGCCATTGCTACGGTGGATGAGGTTCGAAGGGCGGATCTCGAGCAGGTAGAGGAGTTATCTGAGAGGCTTGAGGCCGCAGAGCTTGCTCAGGCCAGGCTAAAGGAAGAGATGGAGGAAATGAGGAGGTCTCTCCAGGCTGACCGCTTTAGATATCGATCGGAGAGGGATGTTTCCATCGCTAAGTTGCTGTCCTCCGAGGCCCGGGTGAGGGAGTTTGAGGAGAATGAGGGGATGATGGATGAGATGTTGCAAGATATGTACTTCCGTACTTGGAAGCAAGGTAATCTATCCTGGATGGATGACTATCCCCGGGTCATGGCCATGATGTATCTCCGGGCTTTAGAGGAGGCCAAGGCCGATGTGGATAAGGAAGGTGGAGCGGCATTCAGGATGGATGTGGTTACCGCCTAGTTCTCAAAGGTGGAGAAGGTAGCGGTGAAAGAGGGCATGCGGTTACTTGCTGCGGAGGAAGCCGGTGTGCAGTTGGGGGATGAGGACCAAGGAGCGGGTGTTGGTGAGTTTTCCCTTTTTAGCTTTTCATAACTTGATCGTTCGTTGTCGGTTTAATGGACTCTTTTCCTGAATTGGACAGGTGGGGCCTCTGGTCATCATGCTGGGAGCTCCGATCCTGCAGTCAAGTAGATTCGAAGAGCTGGTAGGACGAGGGTGGAGCACGGGCCCAGTTGGTTATTTTATTTGCTCTGCTTGACATTCCTGTACATGCTAGTTCAAAACATTAATGTACTCCCTAAGTTGTAATTATGTTATTGAATGTCTTTATGTGAGTTTATAACATAAGCCGATTCTGTTATATTTTAAATGCTGTTATTATTTTGAAGTGCTGTATAAAAAACGTAGTTATGCATATGCCTGTGATTCAATTATGTTTGATGTTAAGCTTTTGCTCAAAATATAATCTCATGTTTTGCAATGTTACGAATAAGTCATAGCTATATGATTATGTACAAGAGAAAAGAGTACCGCCATTCATGTTCTGGTTGCAGGGGGTAGCTTTGGACATCTTGTGTAATTGACCATGGATGCGGCTGAGTGCCTTGTCACCCAGTTCGGGGGCTCAGATTCTCGTGAGCGAATGCCTCCTATTTAGTCTCCTGTACTTTGGGGACCGTTATGCAGGATACAAGAAAAGTATTTAAATGGAATGTAAATATAGGAAAAGTAAAACTTCCAGTCACGGAAGGACGTCGATATGCTTAAGTTCGTGGAAAACGGGTTTTGTAGTCACTTTCCCTAGTGTGGGTCTTGGAGACCTTTGTCACCCATCTTACGCCTCCGCGGGGAGTTTATCTTTTTTACCACAGCCGCACTTAAGACATATCAGAGCCGAGATCACGCACAGTAACTACCCGATCCATTATGGCCCGTAATCGTGGGTATTATTCGATTTACTATGGCCGGCTAGCGTGGGTGCCGATCGTCAACCGTGAACTACCCCTGGCTGGCCACACCTTATGTTGGGGCTTAAAGTAGGTTCACAGTTGCCGGCGAGCCGAACGCCGTAATGAGCTGCCATCGGCTATAGTCGGCCTTCGTGATGGCTTATAATCGGCTCATTACAGTTGGCTTTGAGGGCAGTCGCGAGCAATGAGTTAACTCGCAGCAGAGGGATGCTGGAGCAAAAGTGTCTCATTGGCGAGTGCATAGAATCGCATAGTACCTGTTGGGTCTTGTCCAGGTGAGGTTGCGCCGCGAAGTTCCAAGTACGGAAATGTCGTTATACATGATTTCGTTCAACAGAAAAGGATAACACTTAACAAGCGGCCAAGATATAAAGGATCAAGTTAAAAAGAGACAAGATTTTTGAAGTGGTTCGGCACGAAAATGCCTACGTGCACTGATTCTCTTTGTTAATTCACTTCATATGGGCAGTACAAGTTAAGAAAAGTATCGACGGAGGTGTTGGATGTTCCATACCCTCTGGAACACCTCTCCGTCCACTGTTGACAAAATATAAGCTCCGTTGTGGAGGTCTTTATGAATTACATAGGGTCCGTCCCAGATTGGATCTAGTGCTCCGGGGCGCGGGAAGATCTGCTTGAGGACAAGATCTCCTTCCTGAAAGCTGCGGTGCTTGACTTTAGAGTTGTATTGTGCTGCTACTCTTTTCTTGTGATCTGCCGCTTTAAGTGCTGCATCATTCCTTCTTTCTTCAATTAGATCCAAAGACATGTGTAGGAGTTCTTCATTCTCTTCTGGGTTGTAGTGGATCCTACGATGGGAAGGCACTATAGTTTCAACTGGGAGCATGGCCTCTGATCCGTATGCCAAAGAGAAAGGAGTATGCCCTGTTGATGTTCTGTAAGATGTGCGGTAGGCCCAAAGTGCCGTAGGAAGTTCATCCACCCAAGCGCCTTTTGACTTATCAAGTTTCTTCTTGATTATGGTTTTGAGAATTTTGTTGACAGCTTCGACTTGTCCGTTTGCCTGGGGGTAAGCTACAGATGAGAAGCTTTTGTGAATTCCGTGCTCTTGGCACTAGTCGGCGAAATCCTCGCTGTCAAATTGAAGTCCATTGTCCGATATGATTTTGAGTGGAACCACGTACCTGCATAAAACATTTTTGATCAAGAAGTTAATAACTTTTGCCGAAGATATTTTATTTAGAGGCTCCGCTTCCACCCATTTGGTGAAATAGTCAACTGCTACTATGGCATATTTGGCTCCGCCACGGCCCACTGGCAGTTCGCCAATCAAGTCAATTCCCCATATTGCAAAGGGCCAAGGGCTGGTCATTTGAGTAATCTTGTTTGTTGGTAGTCGAGGAAATTTAGCAAATTTTTGACATCTGTCACATCTTTTCACGAATTCTAGGGCGTATTTGTTTAAGGTGGGCCAGTAATATCCATATCGGAGTATCTTCTTTGCCAGAGTCCGCCCACTAGTGTAATCTCTGCAACTTCCTCGATGTATATTGGATAAGATCTCCTTGGCTTCCCTTCCAGCGACGCACCTTAATAAGGGATTAGAGAAGCCGCGTCGATAGAGGATGCCTTCTTGTATCGTGTAGCGGGAAGCTTTCCTCAAGATTTTCTTGACTTCGTTACGCCCGTCGGGCAGTGTGCCATCTTGTAAATATTTCCGGATAGGAGTCATCCAAGTTTCCTCTTCGATTATAGCTATTATGTTCATTATTTTGTAACTTGGGGCTAGTTGCTGTGAGGTGGTTATTGTTCGGGAATCGGTGCCGTCCTTCATGCTAGATTGCTTTGCCAGTTCGTCGGCCTCCTGATTCTCTTCTCGAGGAATGTGTTTGATTAAATAGTGATCCAACTGATTGAGCAGCAGCTTGGTCTTCTTTAGATATGCTGCGTGTCGTTCTCCTCGAGTTTGGAATTCTCCCAGTATTTGATTCACAATAAGTTGAGAATTACTATGGAGACATAAAGAACCGACTCCAATCTCCAGGGCAAGTTCTAATCCGGCTATCACTGCTTCGTATTCTGCGTCATTGTTAGTGGCAGCGAACTCCAACCTTAGGGTGTAGTGCAGCTTCCTTCCCCTGGGGGTGATTATCACAACACCTACCCCGAGCCTTGTTCATTTGATGCTCCATCAACGAAGCGGTTCCACTTGATATTTTCTGCTACTTCAGATTGCTCCTTACCTTCGTTAGTAGTGAATTCGGCAATGAAATCAGCTATGGCTTGTCCCTTGATAGTGGTGCGAGGATGGTAGGTGATATCATATTGACTCAGTTCAATGCACCACTTAAGTAGTCGCCCGGAAGTGTCGGGGCGATGGAGTACTTGCCTTAGCGGTTGATCGGTTAAAACTCTGATGGAATGAGATTGGAAGTAGTGTCGCAGTTTCCGTGACGCGATAAACAAACTATATGCTATCTTTTCAAGTTTAGAGTATCTGGCTTCTGCCCCTGTGAATATCTTGCTTACAAAGTATACGGGTCGCTGTGCATGGTTGTCCTCCCTCACCAAAGCGGCGCTTAAAGCATGGGACGATACAGCTAGGTATAGGTATAGTTCCTCGCCTTTATTTGGAGTTGAGAGTACTGGTGGTCTTTGGAGGTGTTCGATCAAGTTAAGGAAGGCTGTCGAGCATTCGTCAGTCCATTCGAACTTTCCTTTGTCTTTCCTAAGAGCTTCGAAGAAAGGGATGCATTTGTCGGTTGCTTTAGAGATGAACCTGCTCAGGGCAGCCACCTTCCCATTTAGGCTTTGCATCTCTCTTCGAGTGGATGGTATCTTGATATCTTGCAAGGCTCGGACTTGTTCGGGGTTCGCTTCAATCCCCCTGGCATGGACGATGAATCCCAAGAACTTTCCCGACGATATTCCCAAGGAGCACTTTAGAGGATTCAGTTTCATTCCATATTGGCGAAGTATTTGAAACATCTCGTTCAGGTGGTTTATATGATCGTTGGCTTTCCTTGATTTTACCAGCATGTCATCCACATAAACTTCCATAGTTTGCCCTATTAATTTTGCAAACATCTTGTTGACAAGGCGCTGATAAGTAGCTCCGTCGTTTTTAAGTCCAAAAGGCATTACTTTGTAGCAGTACAATCCCCGGTCAGTGATGAAACTGGTATGGTCTTGATCGGGGGCGTGCATAGGGATTTGGTTGTATCCTGAGTATGCGTCCATGAAGGATAAGAGTTCGTGTCCGGCTGTGCTGTCCACGAGTTGGTCGATTCGGGGGAGTGGGAACCAGTCTTTCGGGCAAGCGTCATTTAAGTTGGAGAAATCGATGCATGTTTGCCACTTCCCATTAGCTTTCTTTACCAGTACTGGGTTGGCGATCCATTCTGGGTAGATGGCTTCTCGTATGAAGTCATTGGCAAGTAAGTTCTTTACTTCTTCTTCGAGGTCTGCTGATCGTTCTGCCCCCATGCTCCTCTTTTTCTGCTTCACTGGCACCTTGGTGGGGTCGATGTTCAGTTTGTGGCATGCTACGTTTGGAGAGATTCCTGTCATATCGGCGTGCGTCCATGCAAATACATCCATGTTGTGGCGAAGAAAATCGACGAGTTGATCTTTCAGCTCCGCTCTTAACTGAGACCCGACTCTCAGCAGTCTACTTGGGTCTTGTTTGTCTACAGCTACAAATTCCATAGCCTCTGCAGGCTCGGTGGTGGCCTCCTCCTCTTTGTCCCTGGGGTCTAATTCGTTGAAAGGATCGCTGATATATCGAAGAGGAGGAGCTTTCTTTAATTGTTATGCTTCCAGGCTTTTCTTGCAGAGAGAAGTCTTTGCATCCTTTCCTTTATCCTTCCTGCGGTTATTGCGAAGCTCAGTTACATAGCAATCTCGAGCGGCGTCTTGATCTCCCTCTATTTCTCCTACTCCGTTATCTGTTGGGAATTTCATCTTCAGGCACCAAGGGGCTAGGATAATTTGGAAGTTAGACAAGGCTGGTCTTCCCAAAAAGGCGTTGTAGGCCGAATGGTTCTCTATTAGTACAAATGTTTGTTTTCGCACAGCGGAGCGGGGATGACTTCCTATTTCAACAAAAAGGTCCAGTTGCCCGAGAGGCACTTTCGCATCTCCAGTAAAACCATGTAGTGGTTTGTTGCAGGGAGACACATCCTTCACTAACAGCTTCATTCTGTCGAATGCATGCTTGAATAAGATGTGCACTGAGCTTCCAGTGTCTACTAAAATTCGGAAAACTTTGGCTGGACCGAACCAGGCAGAGATGACCATAGGATCCGTGTGTGGGTACTGTCTTCCCTCTAGATCACGCCTACTGAATGTGATGTCGTCACTCTCTTTCCGTTTCGGGTGGCGTTCTTCCATAACAGAATTAACGTTTCAGCGTTTCTAAGTGACATACCGTATCTTTCCATCTCTGCCCAGCTTCTGTCGACGATGTGTGGTCCTCCTGATATGGTATGGACTACTATTTTCTCTTGACTAGAGCTGTTGGTGTTGCGATTTCCTCCGCCTTCCTCTGGGAGGGGTAACCCTGGGTTTTCATTGGCGGGAGCTGGAGTCCTGCTCTGGTTTTTTACATAGCGTTCCAGTCTCCTCCTTCTAATGTGTTCTTCAATCAAGTCCCGGAGATGGTGGCATTCATTGGTGTCATGTCCGTGGGATTCGTGGAAGCGGCAGAACTTTCAAGATTTGAGTGCGTTATTTGACTCCTTCTTGTGCAGGCGGCGCTAGTATCTAACTTCGTCTTGAGTGGCTAGGAAGATGTTTTCGATCGTTTCATTCAAAGGAGTGTAGGACTCAAATCTTGGTCCAGGTCGATATAGGCGCTTTTTCCCTTTCTTGCCCCCAGCATTGTCTCTAAAGTCATTTCTCCGAACATCCTTTGTTGCAGCGGAAACCCTGTCTGTGGCTGTTTTAACCTGTTGCCCTGACTGCCTCTCAGTAGCAGCGTCTTCAAGTCTCATATACTTTCCAGCTTCATGGAAGAAATCAGGTAAAGTAGCTGGCTTTTCCTTGGTTAGTCTTCTAGCAAATTTAGTATCCGGATGTACACCACTGCAGAGAGCCATTAGGATAAGTTTCTCGCCGGCATCTTGGACCGCGGCCGCCGCAGCGTTGAATCGGGTGAGATATTGCTGCATTGTCTCTCCGGGTTTCTGCTTGATATTAGATAAAGAATAAGCTTCCTTGGGTTGTTCCACATGAATGCGGAACTGGCTGATGAATTTTTCTTTCAACATTTCCCATGACCTGTTGGACCCTTGGGGTAGGTGGCAGAACCAGGAGGTAGCTAAGTCTGCCAAGAAGACTGGGAAGCATTTACACAATACTCCCTCCGTTGCTCCGCTCATGAGCATATGCTGGGTTTATCTCTGTAAGTGTACGATGGGGTCAGAGGTTCTCTTGTAAGGTTCCATCGTTGGCATTTTCCATTTCCGGGGGGTGATGGCAGTTTCAATCTTGCGGGTGAAGGGGCTGGTTACCCTAGCACCTATTCCTCGATCCCTTTGCTCCCGTTGGACGCACTCCCTGAACAATCGCACCATTCTTTCATCAGAACTTGGAATGGATAAAAATGAGTTTGGTTCTTCCCTGCGGGATTGACTCCGTCCAGATGACCTGTAAGGATGGTATCATTTATCACTCCTGACATTCTCCAATGGCTGCCTCTGGTCTCCCGGGGGCATGCTGGGGTCAGCCACAGTTGGCCCTTGCCTTGATCTTCCCCTGCTAGGTTCTGTTCTTAGCACTTTCTCGGGTCCAACTTCGGGCTGGACTCCAGCTCGGCCCCGTCTACTGGTGTTTCCATGGTGAGGTAGCATGATAGGCTCAGCTACATCCGACCCCTGTCTGGTGCCTCCCCTGTTGGGTTCGGCTCCAAGAGTTTCCTCGGGTCGGAATTCGGGCTGAGCCTGGGCTCGGCTCCTACCATTGTTGTTTCTGTCATTAGCCTCTTCGAAGAAGAAAGACCTTTGTCATCTCCCAGCTCCTCCAGACCGGGACTCACCCCATGATTCAGTGTTACGGTTGGATTCTTCAGCATCCCTTAAGCTTGACATGAGTTGGTCCACTAAGGCTTCTCGTTGAGATGCGAAGCGGTTAGTTACTTCAGCCACAATCCTATCCAGATCCCCCCTTGTAATTGGTTGTTCGTAAGCAGGGGCTGTCGGATTTGCCTGATTTAGCTGTTGGAACTGGACGATTGTCTTGGTCCCTGATCACTAGATCTGGGATACTGCCAATTGCGACGTCCTTTCCTTTGTTAGCATCTTTCTTCCGTCCGGGAGCTATATTTTCCAAGCAATGAACGATGTTGATAGGAAAATGGTTGAGTGGGAGAAGCTGAAGCTTCGAGCTCCCTCGTTCTCGGCGAAAGCACCAAAAATGTTTGCACAAAAAATGGACAAACGCCTCCAAGTCGTCTGAATTAGTTGATTTTATGTTATTTCTAGTGATTTGGGTGATTTATGCAAATATATAAAAAGCAGGGACTAAACTGTAAAAGACACACAGATTATTAGTGGTTCGGCCAGAACGTGCCTACGTCCACTTTATATGTTATTCTTCTTTTTCTTTCAGATTACAAGTACAAAGCTTTGTATACAAGTATATGAAAGTTGTTTGAAAGTTCCTTCCGTGCTTGAGCTCTCAAACTTTTTTTGCCATTGTTGTACCCCTGTCCCTCTATTTATAGAGTGAGGCTGGGGGCTGGGGTCTTGGATGTATGTAGCTGTTGGTGGGCCTGGGCTGAAGCAATCTGGCCTGGTGACGTTGGTTCGGCATCCACTTGGTCCGGTAGTGGTTGGAGTGGGTTGGTTCGGCATGAGGTTGGTTCGGTGGATAGGTGGTTCGGCAGGAGCTTGGAGGAGGTTGGTTCGGCAGAGTCTGGTTCGGTGATGGTGGTAGGAAAGGGGTGGTTCGGTAGTTATAGGTAGTGGGTTGGTAGTGCTCCGGTTCGGCAATGCATGGACGTGGATTTTGGACCGGTAATGCTTCCTTTTCTTTGGTTCGGTGGTGATGATAACGAACCCAACAACGATTTCCATTTAGACTTACTAATATGACATTAGCCTAAGTTGTATCGGATAAAAGTATAAATGTGTGTGATAAATGAATGTTTCATCGATTAGGTCATTGTTTTTTGTTGGTTTATATTGTTGTTAGTGGTATTATTTTGTTTAATTGAGATACATATGTTTTATTGTCTATTTGGCATTATCATAATGAATGTATTTTATGTTGAGTTTGAGGGTTCGAAATACAATAAAAATGCTGCAAAATTGCCCCAATAAAGATATCCGAAAGGCTTGGAAAACTTCATAAATCCTATTTTAAAAGTGACGTCAATATGACATGGAAAATATGTCACGATGACATCGGAAAAAAGGAGTCGAAAACACCCATCGTAGGAATTATTGATTTTCCATGCTAGTTTTTCCGACATCAGAAAAAAATAATTTTCTGCTATACTGATCCACTTAGAATTGCTCGGTCTTCATGTCGATACTAGAGAATTTTCATTCCGATTTCCACACAAACGAAGTCCATGGCCTTCTTTCCCTTGGGATTTTCAGCATCAAATTCTTCTTCAGTTGGATCTAGGTTAAGAAGGCTCTCTTTTTTTGATTATAACTCCCAACACATTTCTATATTTCGGTAGCTCCTTCGTTGTTTAACGTTACCGTGGAAGAAATTTTGTATCTTTACAAGATTAAAAAAATAATGAATTATGAGGCAAGATCATACAATAGAATAGAATGAGCCTTATCAACAAAGCATTTACGTGTTTGAAAAAACAAGAAAAAATGGAAAAACAAATTAGACACCATTCATAAAAAACACCGCAGACAATCAACCCCAAACCAGCATAAATCTTCTGTCATAGTTCTGTTAACGAATGCTTTCAGACACGGATAGTGTTGTAACGACCCATAAATTTAGTGGATTAAAATTGGTTAAAATTTATAAGTTTTGTAATTTAATTTAGTAGAAACTTTAAATTATAAAAAAATATTGAAATAAAAGCTGAATTAAATTTTGTAAATGGTGACTTATGACCTATTTATAGAAATCATAATAAAATCAAATTGAATTAAGTAGAAAAGGATTTTTACCTGGATATAAAATTTAATATGAAAAATTTATGAAATTATTAAATTAATTTAATGCAATAAAAGAGTGTAAGCGGTAATTGGAATAAATTAAACAATTATGTTAATGCAAGTGGATCGTTTATAAACTTGAATGAAAATTCCAATTTAATAGAGTTATTCGAATGTTATGACTTATTTTAAAGGTAAAAAATATTTGGATTTAGTTTGGAATTTGTTATATTTGGTTTAAATAGGAAAGGAGTAATACAAATGTAACTGTGAATAGTGAAGTCGCAACTGTAAATGGAAGAAACTGAAATAATGAGCAGTAAACATTGAATAAATTAATAGGAATAAATGCCAACATTGAATTGTTATAAAGGTAATTAAATATTACAAGTGTGTGAAACGTAAAGATAAGGGTTAAGAGTTGTTGGAATGGGTATATTAAAATAATAATAAAGTGTGAATAAAAATTTGATTGGTTATATTAATTGAAGGGAATTCAAATTTGTTCGGAAATGTAAATGGAATAAATGAAGTTATGCAGTAATGAATGAATAAATAAAAATATTGCAATAAAATAGGAAACTGACTTAACATTTATGAGTGATAACGAACATTGGTAAGGAATAAATGAGAACAATTAAAATAAAACTTAAAGGTAATTAAAAGTTGAATAGTTACCATTGTAAGATACCTATTTCGTAGTTGATAAACTTTAATGTGAAATGGATTGAAAACTTTTGGCCAAATTTGGGTAGTTAGTGTAGTTTTGATTTGTCATTGTAGTTTCTTAATTCTATAAGATGCAATCAATGTTAACTTTATTTTAATATGACGTTTTGGGTGATTTAAGAAGTGAAAAACCACGATTTATTTATTTATTTGAAATTTGAAATCCAATTTGTTGATTTATTGCAAATAAGTGAAATTAATGTTTACCTATTACGTTAAGAGGGTCCAATAAATTAAAAGGGGAAATCAATAGGGATTAGTCTAATTTAAGGTTATGTTAATATAAATTTGGGTAAAAGGGTGTTGGACCAAAGAAATAATATTAATTGGTTTTAGAAACCTTAATTTAAAATGTGAAGTAGGCAAGATTTCACGTCATAACCATTTATACAAATCCAGGATGTATGTAGAAGTATTAATGGAATAAAACGGAAACAAATGTTGAATAAAAAGAATAGGAATCAACATTTATTTATTTAATTGGATTTAACTACGATAGTATGATTTATTGCCATTAAATGAAAATTTTATATATAGAATATTGCCTAAAAGGAAGAGTATATGAAATCTAAAGAAATAAACGAAGAAAATAGTGAACTAATGAAAAATTTCCTCTCTTTGATAATAATAGACTGAATAACAGAATGAAAATGAAATTTTTGAAAATTTAATTTACAAATTCTAAATTAAATGAATTTGAGATAAGCACTGAAGATTGTTAGATTTGTCAACTGTAAATTTACTTTTAAATTGGTTGAACCATTGTAATTGGTTTGAGAAATATAAAGTGATAAGATTGGTCAAATTTAAGATTGAAAATAAAATTTTGAAATTTTGTTAATTTTTATTAAATTATTTAATTTATATAAAATAGCCATTTTGGTCACGGACTCGGATTTCGACGAAACCAGTTTCATCGGATCCGTAACAGTGAGTTATTGTAGGGTTTCAAGTTTCATAGCGATCGGACTTGTCGTTTGATCGTACGAACACGAAACGCCTTGAAATCGATAAATTGAAATCAATTTGGAAATATTGTTTTCAACATAACTTCTTCATACAATCGAATTTGGACGTGAAACTTTTTCCATCGCGTTCAGAATATGTTAAAACACCTATTTGGATATATGGGTTTACCCAATTTCGTTCCGGAGTCAGAACGGGCTTTTTGGGCCACGTTAGCGTTAGCACGTTTGTTTATCCGATCCATCTATTCAAATTTCCAACCTACCTATATAAACCCAGTTATAAACCCTAGCCCATCTATTCTCATTGGTTTGTGCATTCATTTCATCACTTACTTCTCTTCTTCCAATGGCTAGAAACCCTAGATCCATATTCAATTTCAAAAATCAAATCTAAAGGCAAAAATTAAAAGTCACAGGAAAATTCCAAAAAAATATATGTTAATGCTCTTGACGAGCGTAATTAAATGGTGTAATTTGTTTTTCAAAACGATTCACCGTTTACCCAGAAATCTCAATTGATTCTCGGCCGTTCATGGTTTAGCGTCGTGTTCAACGGTGGATTCTCATCGATAGCTTGATCGGGGAGTGCAATATGGTGGAGATCGACGAATAGAGGAGATCTATACGGCTAGTCTGGGTTGTAGGCGACAAGATTCACCGTGATTGGCCAATAAGGCAGCGGCGGCGCCACCACCAGCGAGCAGTAGAGAGGCGCGCGACCGCTCAAGCAGGGGCTGCTCGGGGAGGGGCTTCCAACGGTGAAGTTTGATCGCGGCGTCGTGGTGTCAGGAGGCGCAGAAAAATCCGAAGATGGTGGCGGCTCGTAGGGTTTCGAGACGAAGATGTTTGAGCGCATTTTTCTTTGCGCGTTCCTGTAGGGAGAGGACGTGTACGTGCAGGTGTTGTTATTTAATTTTGTTTTAATTTTTTTTCAATTCGATTTCACTTGCATTAAATCGAATAACTTTATCATATGAACTCCGATTTACACGAAATTTTTTCCGTTAGGATCGTAATAAAATTCCAGACGCGCTGAAGCTAGTTTGGACAGATTCGGAGATCGTCGAATTTTTGAGTTTAAATTAGATTTAAATTCGTTTAAATTCAAAAGGTGAGTGTTTTAACCCACTCACAACTTCTAGAATTTCTTATGTTTGTTAATTTGACTTAAGATATGAGTAAAATTTATTTATGATTGTTTAGCATGTTTTATTCATCATCTCAGTTAATTCGCATTTATTTAATTTAACTGTTAGTTAATTTTATTTATTGCATATAGATTGACAGTTAGAATTTATTTATTTGCATATAACTGTTAGTTCAACAGTTATTAAATTTATTTATTTGCATATAAACTGCTAGTTTAACAGTTATTGAATTTATTATTGAATATAAACTGTTGGTTAATACATGTTATTTATTACCTGTATAATTTATATGCTCTATATCGATGATTGTTTAAATTGGATGATGATTGCAAATAATGGTAGATGATTGATATTTGGATGAATGGATGCTACATTTATATTGTATAAACTTCAAGTCATCATGCATTTTCATTTCATTCGGGATTGCGGTTTGAAATGATATACAACCGCATTTTTATTTTTAAATTGCGGATTGAAATGATAAACATCCGTATCACTTGACCATAGGATAGAAAATTCTATACAGGCACCGCGGTAAATATATAAAATTATTTTTGAAATGTTTTACTATGATTTTGTAAAAGCTATATATATATGTATGGTTAATGGGATATTGATTTGGTTATATATATATAGTAAATTTTCGGTTTTTAAGCTTTGTATAAATTTGATTTGAAGTATAAAATAAAGTTTGATTTTTAAGATCAAATACGATTAAGCCTTTATTTAAAATCTAATTTCTAGAGTTTTATGACTTAAATGAGAATAAGATTTGGAAGATGAATATTAAGTTAAATTTAAATTTAATAAAAATTAAAATTTTAAAGGATATGATTTTTATAACTTGATTTTTTTGTAAAGTGATTTAAATGAATATCAGGTTGATTTTAATGAATATATCAAGTTTAATAAATTAAAAGATTTTCCAATTATGTGAAGTTAAAGGTTTTACTTAAATATATTGAATTCATTAAGTAAACATTTCAAGTCTAAATAATAAGTAATTGAATTTGATATATATGGGTTTGTCAAATGAGTTTGTTTTTGAAATGGTGAAATATTTAAAGCTTTGAAACATAAGAATTGAAATGGTATTTGGAAGTTTAAATCGATATTTGGAATTGATGTGTGAAATGTAAAGAAGCTATTCTGTTTTATAAAGGAAATTTAATATTTAACCATTTGAGAGATGGAAATTTGTTTCAAAGTTATGATTTTCAAGGTAGTATAATTTAGAAATATTATATTCCAGAGTTTTGATTTCTAAATATTTTACTTTGAAACCACTATGATTTTTGGAAAGAATATATTGGAAAATAAAGATGATATCATATTGTTTTGGGTTTTAAAAGGAAATGATATCATATTTATATAGTTTTGAAATGGATATTATATTCTGGTTTTAAAAGTATAAGTTATTTTAAAGGACCGCAGTGTTATAATAACGTTTGGTTGTTGAAGAGACCGGGATCGGAAGTTGTCATACTCTCTACCAACTCTGAAAACCACTTTAACAACCGTGTACGCGGTGGAGATTCCTGAATGAAGTAGGTTGGTGGAGGCGTTTCCTACAAGGTAAATACGTGGACCCGACTCCCGTGAGTTGGCATAAGGTGGCTAAAAAAGGAGCGATTCTCGAGCCAATGAGGTCATTCCTCTGATCGAACGCACTCCTTCGATACTATACTCTGACTTTTGATTGATTCGGTGGCCACTATTGATTTCTTTGATTTTGGGGGTGTTTGTTCGAGGTGGGCGGTAGCTGCGCGCTGCGCGTTTCCACCGGCCCGGATAGCAATTGGTATATCTACCATGGCATTGCCTAGTTGTGCCGTATCACCTACCCTAGCGCGCCTTGTACGAGTTTCTATTTGTGTCGTACCTATGGAGTATCCTCTGGTAGCCTCCCGATCAGGAGGTATTACGGTACTATATAAACTATTGGCATTATTTGTGTTAAGGGCTATATGGGTAACCCCTTAACGCTATTAAAGAGTAAGTTTATTTTACAATTAGACACTATTATAATAGTGCAATATACTATATAGTAAATAGTTTAACGGATCCTTAGGAGATGTAAATCCCGAGCATCTTTTGAGTTACTGCACTCATATTTGTTTCTGTTAATTTAACTCACATAAGATCTTTTAGTTCTGACTCGAGTGTTTTTGTCTTTTTCAAATTCGCTCGGGTCAGTCCGAGCGTTTCAGGATTTGAAGATTTAACTCTGGAGGATGAAGACGAAGATTTGTATTACTATTATCTAGTATATTATTCAACTACACCATTTAATTCCGCTGCATTGATTATGATTTGTATGTGAACTCTGATATTTATGTAGATATAATCAAATGTTTTTGTAAAACAGCTTCATGAACTGTATAGTTGATTATTATATTTTATCCTTCCGCTGTGAGATTCTGTTTTGTTTTGTCCTTCTTGTTTTTCTTATTTACCCTATAGCAATCCGCCCTTGTGTATGGTTTGAATTGGCACATGTGTCGATTTAAAGCATGCGAAAAGGCGGGACATTACATCTGGTATCAGAGCTTTGGTTTAGCATAAACCTTAGCTTTGTGGGGTATGACTCTTTGCTATTAGGGTAGTAATACCCTATCGGAGTCGCTGAGTGTATATATATGAGAGAGCGTATTTGTTAGTGTTATAAAAAGTTTTTTATATTGTGTTAATCTATTCTGTTTTGTATTTATAAATTCTGGTTGGTGCATGGGACGCTGTGACATCAATAGGAATTTCTAAACACTTAATAGAACAGACCGACATAATATTTGTTTTTATATAGGTGAATGAAATAATTTTGCCTATAATATTTTTCAATATAAAATAAATTTTTCAAAAGATATCTATATTTGGCTGCAATAGATGGGTTGTTAGGTAATAAAGTGTATAAATAATAATAGAAATAAGATTTGAAAAATAAAATAAAAGAAATGGGAAATTAGAAATTAAGTTCCGGGGTTTTGGAAATTCTTTCAATTGATTTTGGAATATAATAATAATACTATTAGAAGTATTTTTGGATATGGATATTTTGATGTAATTTGAAAGAATTGTTTTAAAAAGGAATTTTGAAAAGAAAAATTTCTGTACTACCCTCTTTGTCGTTGGAAAATAATTTCGGTGATGAGTGCACGCATCATCGACGTTCATTTTCGAGTTTCGAAGTGGGAAGGCCACTGTACTAATTTACTGCAGAATTATTAAGAAAATTTTCGTTTTAATTATAATTGGATATATATATATATGTTAAGCGTAGATATCTATCTATTATTTTAAATAATTTAAATTTAAACCCGGTATTTGGTTCTTAAGTTCCAGTTAATTAATAGTACAATTAAGTGTAGCAAATTTGAACCTTTAAGTAAAGGAAAATTTAATACAATAGGAAGAGAAGTAATGTAAATAAACGATTGTAAACCTTAGTAAATAGATAAAGGAAATTCTTTATTTATAAGAATTGAGGTTATAAGATTACAAATTTGGTGTAATTAAAATGTTACTATTATTAAATATAATAGAAATATTAGCATTAAATAAATGAATGAAATTAAAAGTAAGTTGAAATTGTAACTTATAAAACGAATATATAATTAATGAACCATAAATTAATTAAAGGAATTGAGAAGAAAATAATTTTCACTTGCATTCTTAAAGCATATATATAACTTACCATATAATAAAAGTTATAGTGTTAGTAAGAAAATGTAAGGGGGAAATCTTACAAGTAAAGCTTGAGGTAATGAAAGTATTCAATGAATTTGTGGTTATAAATGGGAATTTAATGTTATAAACTTTAGTTGAAAATTGAAATTTTACCATAATTAAAGGTAAGTATTATAATTAAGTGATTTTAAAACTTAAGTAAATAGAATGAAATTCTATAATAAATGAAACTGTGAGAAATAAATAAATAAAATTTAGAAATGCATAAATGGAATGCAATAAAAAGAAACTTATATGACATTAAAATGAAAGATGAATATTGTAAGTAATAAATGAAAATAAATGACGTAATCACTCAATGAATGAAAGAAAGAAAATCAAACAACTAAAGTATGAAATAAAATTTATAATAAGTTAATTTGATTTGTTGGGTTGAATTGTTATTGTTTGATTTATGGTTGGTTTAGGTAAGGAAATTCGAAATTGTTGGATGAATAAATAATTTATTTCGTTCCATCTAAGACTGTGAGTAAATGATGCACTTGATAGTTATTTTTCACTCCGTACAATTTCAAGTTTTGAACCTGAACAACTATTTGCTTGTTGGTTGAATGGTTGTTTTGTTTCTTGTGGATGTTGTTTGTTGAAATGGATGGTTGGATATTGATTTGTTGTTAGTGATTGAAACCACTCAAATATTTCACTTCATATAAATTGTTAACCCTTTAGATTTTATAGGTGAAATGCAGGTTATGGAAGCAATTGATACTGCTTTTGGTTCCATAAATTTAGTGTAAATTGCCCGACAAATAGGTACGTTTTCGGATTACGGTTTATAGCGATATTTTATATATTTTCCCGGATATATATTATTTTGGAAAATATTTGTGTATATTTTTATATTTTGATATTATATTTTCTTCCGAGCCTCTCCATACAAAGGAGACTCTGCCAAATTTTTCCGTAAGTTTTGGACTTAGAAATTTTTTTTGAAAATGTTTACCGAACTTTAGTAATTTAAGTGTAAAAAGATATAATGATTATAAAATGGGTATATTTTTTTAAGGAAATAAATTTTGAAAATTATTAGTTATAGGTTAAATATTTTGAATATGGTGTAGTGTTATTTAATTCTTTTTTTCCCTTCTTTTCCTTTTCGGGGACGAAAAGTTTTGAGTGGGGGAGAGTGTAACGACCCATAAATTTAGTGGATTAATGGTTAAAATTTATAAGTTTTGTAATTTAATTTAGTAGAAACTTTAAATTATAAACGAATATTGAAATAAACACTGAATTAAATTATGTAAATGGTGACTTAAGACCTATTTATAGAAATTGTAATAAAATCCAAATGAATTAAGTAGAAAAGGATTTTTACCTGGATATAAAATTTAATATGAGAAATTTATGAAATTATTAAATTGATTTAATGCAATAAAAGAGTGTAAGCGGTAATTGGAATAAATTAAGCAATTATGTTAATGCAAGTGGATCATTTATAAACTTGAATGAAACATTCCAATTTAATACAGTTATTCGAATGTTATGACATATTTTAAAGGTAAAAATTTTTTGGATTTAATTTGGAATTTGTTATATTTGGTTTAAATAGGAAACGAGTAATACAAAAGTAACTGTGAATAGTGAAGTCGCAACTGTAAATGGAAGAAATTGAAATAAGGGGCAGTAAACATTGAATAAATTAATAGGAATAAATGCCAACATTGAATTGTTATAAAGGTAATTAAATATTACAAGTGTGTGAAACGTAAAGATAAGGGTTAAGAGTTGTTGGAATGGGTTTATTAAAATAATAATAAAGTGTGAATAAAAATTTGATTGGTTATATTAATTGAAGGGAATTCAAATTTGTTAGGAAATGTAAATGGAATAAATGAAGTTATGCAGTAATGAATGAATAAATAAAAATATTGCAATAAAATAGGAAACTGACTTAACATTTATGAGTGATAACGAACATTGGGAAGGAATAAATGAGAACAATTCAAATAAAACTTAAAGGTAACTAAAAGTTGAATAGTTACCATTGTAAGATACCTATTTGGGTAGTTGATAAACTTTAATGTGAAATGGATTGAGAACTTTTGGCCAAATTTGGGTAGTTAGTGTAGTTTTGATTTGTCATTGTAGTTTCTTAATTCTATAAGATGCAATCAATGTTAACTTTATTTTAATATGACGTTTTGGGTGATTTAAGAAGTGAAAAACCATGATTTATTTATTTATTTGAAATTTGAAATCCAATTTGTGGATTTATTGCAAATAAGTGAAATTAATGTTTAACTATTACGTTAAGAGGGTCTAATAAATCAAAAGGGGAAATCAATAGGGATTAGTCTAATTTAAGGTTATATTAATATAAATTTGAGTAAAAGGGTGCTGGACCAAGGAAATAATATTAATTGGTTTTAGAAACCTTAATTTAAAATGTGAAGTAGACAAAATTTCACGTCATAACCATTTATACAAATCCAGGATGTATGTAGAAGTATTAATGGAATAAAACGGAAACAAATGTTGAATAAAAAGAATAGGAATAAACATTTATTTATTTAATTAGATTTAACTACGATAGTATGATTTATTGCCATTAAATGAAAATTTAAAATATAGAATATTGCCTAAAAGGAAGAGTAGATGAAATCTAAAGAAATAAACGAAGAAAATAGTGAACTAATGAAAAATTTCCTCTCTTTGATAATAATAGACTGAATAACAGAATGAAAATGAAATTTTTGAAAATTTAATTTACAAATTCTAAATTAAATGAATTTGAGATAAGCACTGAAGATTGTTAGATTTGTCAACTGTAAATTTACTTTTAAATTGGTTGAACCATTGTAATTGGTTTGAGAAATACAAAGTGATAATATTGGTCAAATTTAAGATTGAAAATAAAATTTTGAAATTTTGTTAATTTTTATTAAATTATTTAATTTATATAAAATAGCCATTTTGGTCACGGACTCGGATTTTGACTTAACCAGTTTCATCGGATCCGTAACAGTGAGTTATTGTAGGGCTTCAAGTGTGACGCCCCACCTCTATACCCACGCTAGCCAAGAACATTACGGTGAATGCTGTCAACTAGCACGGAGAATAAGGCTGTTGAGGAGCGACCATCCGTGTAATTGCTTTGTGCGAGCATCGATGTGTCAGATAATATAGCATGCAATTCTTTTCAAGTGGAAATCCGACATGCCGACACAAACTCAAAGCTACTACATAGTGGCAATAATATCTTCGGAAACAAATATAGAAGTAAACATAACATAAATCAGTCACAGACAATTCATATCACAAAGGCGGAAATAGATATGAATATAACACATGAAAGTGTTCATCAAAGTAGTGGTCTAAAAAGGTCCACAATATCACAAAAGAATAGTTACATGAACTACACAAAAGAATAAGTATACATTATGGAGTCTGTATCTCAAATGCATACAACAAAAACTACTAATCTAAGTAGTAAGCAAAAGGTCAGAGAAATGGATCCCCGGAGAGAAGTCAAGTCGAAACACCTGCAACATCTCGGTCTGACCCGAGTATTATTTATAAGAAAATAATAAACGGATCAGTCTAACTATAAATATCAGATTACATGATATAGAATAGGAGATATGACTAAACACATAATAATCACAATGCCAAGCTGTGATATATATAAGTAATTGAAAATCAACAAGAGATTAATCAATATCACGATAATCTACTCAAGATAAAAAGGAATGTCATACTCCTAATTTCATTCACCAAGCCACAGTAAATGACATATAAGATATGGCATAGACGTATAATATCCATAATGGCATACTACTATATGTATGTAAATGATAATCAACAAACGATTAATCAATATCAAAGAATCTTCTCAAATATTCAAAAAGGGTATCATACCCAAAACTTGTATTCACAACAAGTTAATGACACACGATTTCACCTATGCACAAGAATTGATAAATCATATCAATAGAAATCACAAAGTTGGTGAAACATAAATTCCAGAAATCAACACAAGAAATCCAGTCAATGACACACAAATTCACCTATGCACAAGAATTGATAAATCATATCAATAGAAATCACAAAAATAGGTGAAGAAGAAATTTCCACAATTCGACACACGAAATCCAGAAATCACACAGAATAAGGGGGCGAGGCCTATCACATGAACTGGAGCATGAAAACTCACCAACAGCTGTAACACACGAACGAGAAGCTATCTCATGGTAGATAGCCATTAATTGGACACACGAATGGTCTGAAGATCTGACACACGAATGGTCCGAAGACTGTGGGTTGCTACCCCACCAAATTTGAGTCGAAACTCCACAAAACGGGGTTTAGTCTCCCGCGCAGTCAAAGAGACATCGCACATTGCTAGTCTAAATCACAAAAATGATCGTCATGATCATCGAGAAGTGTCGATTACAGTAAGCTAGTAAATATATGAGCTTAGCATCATGTCCCATAACCACTAGCTTAACTTAAATATTTACGAACAAATTGTAGATCTCCACTAGAAAATTGTCACAAGAGTTTCAATCGAACAAGTCCAAGCATTAACCAACAAAGTGAACGCAAGCGTTTCATACCACTTGTTTTACTAAGTTGTTTAATTAGATTTCTCATACGAGTGAGGTAAAGGTTTGTATATACTAATAGATTGGAAAATGGTTTAAGAAAACGAGCTTTGTAATAAAATAGTGTTGAAATCGTTTGAGGAAAGAGTCTTGATATTTACTACTAGTATAGAAAACCTTTATATTTTTAAAGTGACAAATCACAAAGAAGATTGTAGGAACAATCAATCACTAAAATTCACATACGAAGATGTGAATAAAAATCCAACGAAACCGATAAAGAATCCATCAAAATGGATACTCAAGAAAATCCCTAAAAAGGAGCCATCAAAGTCATAATAATTGATAACAATAAATAGGAAACAACACGGATCGATTTAAGTTGGAAATTTAAGCAACAAGGCAAAGCAGGCAAAAATCATCAGGTCGGTCAGCCGGACTCCCTGAGTCGGTCGACCGAACCTAAAACAGAAAGTGCTTATGCACTTGGAAGCAGGTCCGTCGACCGGACCAGAAGGGTTGGTCGGCCGAACCAGAAACAAAATTGCAACTGCATATTTGGAAGCAGGTCGGTCGACCGAACCAGGGGGGTCGGTCGGCCGGACCTGTTTCCAGCCTCTTCCCTGCCTATTACAAATGAGGTTCAATCTTGACCAAATTGCATTTTCTCGAGCAACGGCGATAAGGGATTATGCCAATCGACTACCGACCCTATATGCTCCTCGATGCATCACCAAAAACATGTTCAAACATCAAAGTTAGGATTTTTAACGAATTGAACTCAAAACACTAAAAATTGGAATATACACCAATTCAATCCAATCCAAAAGCAAATGCACACGAATAAGTGTTAGGAATTCATACCTAACATTCGAGGATAATTCATAGACTTAGATGTGAGATTAAAAATCTCACCTTTTCACAAAATCGAACAAGAAGAAGCTTAAAAGCAAATGGAGAATCAACCTCTCTTCAACAAAACCCAATTGAGCTTGAATCTAAGCTCAAAAACAAGAACATTCCCGAAATTAGGTTTAGGAATGTCTGAAATTGGTAAGAGAATAAGTTGGAGAAGAAGGAGAGAATCTTACCAATGGGTTCTTCTTGAGTTTGGAGCTAGGAATTTTATTTGCAAGAGAAACTAGGGTTTTGGAGTTTTAATTTCCAATCTCTCCCACCATTAATGCTAAGAAAACTGAAAAGAGAAAGAAGTGAGGGAGAATGGGGAGAGTGGTTCATTTTTTGGAGTATAAGTTAAAACATAGGGCTGAGCCCAAAACCAAACCCAAAGTGAAAAGTAGCAAAAATCAACTTTCTCCAAACATATCGAAGCTTATACTCAAAAAGGTCGCAAATGGCATTTTAAACTCAATGGGAGTGGTCCCGAGTCCTAATTCGACCGTATGCAAAAAGTAGCTTTTCGGACTAAAATCCGACTAATGATGAAATATTTAAATAAAATATTTAAATATAAAAATCGATAAATATGCGGGTTGTTACAGACTCCCCTCCTTAAAGAAATTGCGTCCTCGCAATATTACAAGAAGAAGATATATAGTAACAACCATAAAAGCATATTCAACACAAGAGAAGTTTGAAATAAGAAGTTCACCTCAAAGAGCACGAGAAAGTAAGTCCGGATGTGTTCGCTCGATGTACTCTCTAGATTCCCAAGAACAATCCTTAGGATTTGAAGACCATTGAACTTTAACAAGCGGAACATCTTTATTTCGTAGTCGTTTGACTTCCGAAGCAATGATACGAATAGGATGTTGCTCATAAGTTAAATTAGGCGAAACTTCAATCTCTCCTACAACACCGGGCTCAAGAATAGAATCGGAATCTCGAAGGCATTTCCGTAATTGAGAAATGTGAAACACGTCATGAATAGCAGAAAATTGAGCCGGCAATAAAAGGCGATAAGCCATGGAACCAATACGTTCAATGATAGGAAATGGCCCAATATATCGAGGCGCCAATTTTCCCGATCGACTGAAACATACAACACCTTTCATAGGTGAAACACGAATGAACACAAGATCTCCCACAGAAAATTCTAACTTCCTTCTCCGGTTATCGGCATAGGATTTTTGTCTACTCTGGGCTTCTTTCATTCTATGTCGAATAAGTTCAATTTTCTCTGTGGAATCACGAATAAAATCTGGACCTAAAACCAGCTTCTCACCGGTCTCAAGCCAACAAGAAGGAGATCGGCATGGCCTTCCGTAGAGTGCCTCAAAAGGTGCCATACCAATACTAGATTGGAAGCTATTATTGTAGGAAAATTCAACAAGTGAAATGTGATCTTCCCAACTTCCACCAAAATCAAGAACACAAGCACGAAGAAGATCTTCAAGAGTTTGATTCACATGCTCGGTTTGTCCGTCGGATTGGGGATGATAAGCGGTGCTAAAATTAAGCTTCGTTCCTAAAGCTTTTTGAAGACTCTTCCAAAATCCACTAGTAAACAATGGATCACGATCACTAACAATTGAAGTAGGAACCCCATGCAATTTAACAATCTCTTTAATAAAGAGTTTGGCCAAAAGAGGAACGGTTCGGTTAGACCGAATGGGAATAAAATGGGCGGATTTAGTAAGTCTATCAACAATTACCCATAAGCTATCATAACCCGATCGAGAACGGGGAAGGCCATCTATAAAATCCATGGAAATTTGATCCCACTTCCAAACTGGAATTTCTAAAGGTTGCAATAACCCACCGGGCCTTTGATGTTCGGCCTTAACGAGTTGGCAAGTCATGCAACGTTTAACGAAGTTAGCGATGTCAAGTTTCATTCCCTCCCAATAATAAAGTCGCTTCATATCCGCGTACATTTTACTACTACCGGGATGAATGGTAAATTTAGAGTGATGAGAATCTTCTAAAATATCTTTACGAAGATCCCTAATATTTGGCACGATAAGTCTACCAAATTTCCGAATGCCGCCACGAGAATCGATATCAAAGTCTTTCAAACCTTCAATATCAATTTTATCCTTAATATTTTGGCCAAGAAGAACCAATTCAGGATCTAGCCTTTGAGCTTCAAGAGTGCGGTCTAAAAGAGATGGATGAGCCTCAAGGCTACATAAAACAAATGATGAGCATAAATCGAAAACACGGTCTCGAATTTCGCAAGTGGATAAAATCTCGAGATCGTTCCATTCGGATATCATCATAGAAACAACAGCTTGTTGTTTACGGCTAAGAGCATTGGCGACACGATTACCCTTACCGGGTGTATAAAGAATATCAAGATCATAAGGAGCAAGGAACTCGAGCCAACGTTGTTGACGCAAATTAAGTTCCTTTTGAGAAAATAAATATTTCAAAGACTTATGATCTGTGTAAAGAACAAATTTCTCTCCTAAGAGATAATGACGCCAAATACGAAGGGCGAAAACAATAGCCGCGAGCTCTAAATCATGAGTGGCATATCTAGTCTCAACCGGCTTCAATTGCCTAGAAGCATAAGCAATAACACGTTCTCTTTGCATAAGAACGACACCCAAACCAACGCGACTAGCATCGGTATAAACAACGAAATCTTGATTCCCCTCGGGAATAACAAGAATAGGAGCATTAGATAGGAGTTCTTTTAATTTCTGAAAAGAAGCTTCACATTTGTCCGACCAAATGTATTTAACACCTTTCTTCGTCAAGCTAGTGAGAGGCACGACAATCTTAGAAAAGTCTTTGATAAAACGACGGTAATAGCCCGCCAATTCGAGAAAACTAAGAATCTCTGTCACACTCTCCGGTCTCTTCCAATCTTGAATCGCTTCAATCTTTGAAGGATCCACGGAAATTCCGGATTCTGAAATAATATGACCGAGAAACTTCACACGAGATTGCCAAAAGTGGCACTTAGAAAATTTTGCTTTTAATTGATTACTCCTAAGATGTTTCCAACACAAGAATATCATCAATAAAGATGAGAACAAATCGATCGAGGAAGTCTTTAAAAACTCGATCCATTAAGTCAACGAAATAAGCCGGGGCATTCGTTAATCCAAATGGCATCACAAGCCATTCATAAGATCCATAACGAGTACGGAACGATGTCAAAGGAATGCTATCCTCTGCAATACGAAGCTGATGAAAACCGGTAGCCAAGTCCAATTGTGAAAAGACTCTAGCACCACTAAGTTGGTCAAATAAATCATCAATCCGAGGTAAAGGATATTTATTTTTGATAGTAAGATCATTAAGCTTGCGGTAGTCAACGCAAAGCCTAAGTGTACCATCAGATTTCTTCACGAAAATAGCCGAAGCTCCCCAAGGCAAGGAACTAGAGCGAATAAATTGCTTCGTCTCCAATTCGGATAATTGTTTACGCATCTCCTCGTTTTCTTTATTGGACATACGATAAGGAGGACGGGTAATAGGTTGAGCTCCAGGAATAAGATTGATTTTGAACTCAATTGCTCGCTTAGGTGGTAATCCTAAAACGGGCTCGAATATGTCGGAAAATTCACGAACGACATGAATAAGAGAAATAATATCACCCTCATCATCATCATCGTCATCACGAGGATTTAAAGATTATAAAGATGCGACCAAGCTGGAAACTGAATCTTGAAGATTAATAGAAATCTGCTTAACAGATTGAGGATGTCAAAGATGAATAGTCCGCTCAGGACATAGGATATGGGCTTCATAACGGTTAAGCCAATCCATTCCCAAAATCATTCCAAAGGCTAAATAACGCATGACATGCAAATCGGCTAGGAAAGAAAAATCACACAAAATAATCTCGACATCTTTACACAATAAACTGATTGTTGCGGATCCACCAACCGGATTCGCAATTCTCAAAGAAGTCATTAAACACAAAACATCCAAGGAGAAAGTATCAACAAGTTCTTTTGATATAAAAGAATGGGACGCACCCGTATCAAAAAGAACTCGAATAGGATGATCACGAAATAAAATAATTCCATCAAGGATAGAATGAGGCATACCTTGACCACGAGATGTGTTGCCAAGGGCTTGAGCAACATTAAGCTTTCCCTCCCTCCTGTTTTGAAGTTTGGGACACACATGCATAAAATGGTCCGGGCTCTTGCAATAGCGACAAGTACGAGGCTTTGAACACTTGTTCGCAAAATGGTCTTTCGAACCACAATTATAGCATTTCCCTTGAGTAGAGGAAAAGGTCTTTTCAGTAGGAGTTGCTTACCTCCCTTTCTTATTGGAATAAGGACCTTTGAATTTGCTTGGCCTCTTCTTGTTGTTGAAGTTTGGTTTGGAACCCACCGCTTCAACATCATTCTCCCTATCCGCCTCTTCAAGACGAAGAGCGATATCAACGAGCTGGTCGAAAGAAACTTCTAATTTTAGAAGTAATGGCTTCTTGAGATTTTTGTTTAAGCCATAGACGAATCTCTGATTCTTCTTCAGAGGGGTGTTGATGTATTCAACCCCATATTTGGAAAGTGATTCAAAAGAAGCAACGTAGTCCGTCACGGAAGAATCGCCTTGAACAAGGTCAATGAAACGACGAGCCAATGTCACTTTCTCAGCTTCTGGTACAAATTTCAACTCGAAGCATTCTCGGAATTTCTCCCAGGTGAGATCTGCTTCATTAATCTCAGAAATAAGAAGCTCGTACCAGTCCAATGCTCTTTCTCGGAGCATACTAGAGGCCACCTGAACTCGGTGAAGGTCAATAAGACTCATGCGAGAAAAGATTCGATCGCATGACCTTAGCCAGGCCTGTACTTCAATAACAGTTTCGGAACCTCTGAATGGATCCCCACCCAAATTAGTGTAATCGCTACACAAGCGTGCAAAACCCGACTTTGGGTGAGTAGGTTCCGGGTTAGTTCCAGCTGCTTGAGCATTCGTCACTAAATCAAGAAGCTGTTGAGCAGTCATAAAAACTCCATCCTGGGGCGGAGTGCTAGATGGCACGGCTCTAGAGCGGCCTGGTCTACACATTTTTGTCCCTTTAGAAAAAGGAAGAAGAAGAAAAAGGTTATTCACCAAATTGAATATCAAGCAATCTTGATAGATAAAAAAGGAATCATAAGGAAAATAGGATGAATCGGTACGAAGACTCGAATTAAATCCTAAAGCACGACTCCTAAGATGGACTTAGGACGATGATCCTTGTTATAATATTCCATATTGTTTCGAAGTTTGGCTTTGATACCAAGATGTGACGCCCCACCTCTATACCCACGCTAGCCAAGAACATTACGGTGAATGCTGTCAACTAGCACGGAGAATAAGGCTGTTGAGGAGCGACCATCCGTGTAATTGCTTTGTGCGAGCATCGATATGTCAGATAATATAGCATGCAATTCTTTTCAAGTGGAAATCCGACATGCCGACACAAACTCAAAGCTACTACACAGTGGCAATAATATCTTCGGAAACAAATATAGAAGTAAACATAACATAAATCAGTCGCAGATAATTCATATCACAAAGGCGGAAATAGATATGAATATAACACATGAAAGTGTTCATCAAAGTAGTGGTCTAAAAAGGTCCACAATATCACAAAAGAATAGTTACATGAACTACACAAAAGAATAAGTATACATTATGGAGTCTGTATCTCAAATGTATACAACAAAAACTACTAATCTAAGTAGTAAGCAAAAGGTCAGAGAAATGGATCCCCGGAGAGAAGTCAAGTCGAAGCACCTGCAACATCTCGGTCTGACCCGAGTATTATTTATAAGAAAATAATAAACGGATCAGTCTAACAATAAATATCAAATAACATGATATAGAATAGGAGATATGACTAAACACATAATAATCACAATGCCAAGCTGTGATATATATAAGTAATTGAAAATCAACAAGAGATCAATCAATATCACGATAATCTACTCAAGATAAAAAGGAATGTCATACTCCTAATTTCATTCACCAAGCCACAATAAATGACATATAAGATATTACATAGACGTATAATATCCATAATGGCATACTACTATAAGTATGTAAATGATAATCAACAAACGATTAATCAATATCAAAGAATCTTCTCAAAGATTCAAAAAGGGTATCATACCCAAAACTTGT
Source organism: Allium cepa (assembly GCA_030765085.1). Classification (NCBI taxonomy): domain Eukaryota; kingdom Viridiplantae; phylum Streptophyta; class Magnoliopsida; order Asparagales; family Amaryllidaceae; genus Allium; species Allium cepa. The sequence continues at coordinate 569,560,353 of CM060931.1, read as the reverse complement.
ATTCACAACAAGTTAATGACACACGATTTCACCTATGCACAAGAATTGATAAATCATATCAATAGAAATCACAAAGTTGGTGAAACATAAATTCCAGAAATCAACACAAGAAATCCAGTCAATGACACACAAATTCACCTATGCACAAGAATTGATAAATCATATCAATAGAAATCACAAAAATAGGTGAAGAAGAAAATTCCAGAATTCGACACACGAAATCCAGAAATCACACAGAATAAGGGGGGAGGCCTATCACATGAACGGGAGCATGAAAACTCACCAACAGCTGTAACACACGAACGAGAAGCTATCTCATGGTAGCTAGCCATTAATTTGACACACGAATGGTCCGAAGACCTGACACGCGAATGGTCCGAAGACCGTGGGTTGCTACCCCACCAAATTTGAGTCGAAACTCCACAAAACGGGGTTTAGTCTCCCGCGCAGTCAAAGAGACATCTCACATTGCTAGTCTAAATCACAAAAATGATCGTCGTGATCATCGAGAAGTGTCGATTACAGTAAGCTAGTAAATATATGAGCTTAGCATCATGTCCCATAACCACTAGCTTAACTTAAATATTTACGAACAAATTGTAGATCTCCACTAGAAAATTGTCACAAGAGTTTCAATCGAACAAGTCCAAGAATTAACCAACAAAGTGAACGCAAGCGTTTCATACCACTTGTTTTACTAAGTTGTTTAATTAGATTTCTCATACGAGTGAGGTAAAGGTTTGTATATACTAATAGATTGGAATATGGTTTAAGAAAACGAGCTTTGTAATAAAATATTGTTGAAATCGTTTGAGGAAAGAGTCTTGATATTTACTACTAGTATAGAAAACCTTTATATTTTTAAAGTGACAAATCACAAAGAAGATTGTAGGAACAATCAATCACTAAAATTCACATACGAAGATGTGAATAAAAATCCAACGAAACCGATAAAGAATCCATCAAAATGGATACTCAAGAAAATCCCTAAAAAGGAGTCATCAAAGTCATAATAATTGATAACAATAAATAGGAAACAACACGAATCAATTTAAGTTGGAAATTTAAGCAACAAGGCAAAGCAGGCAAAAATCATCAGGTCGGTCGGCCGGACTCCCTGAGTCGGTCGACCGAACCTAAAACAGAAAGTGCTTATGCACTTGGAAGCAGGTCGGTCGACCGGACCAGAGTGGTCGGTTGGCCGAACCAGAAACAAAAGTGCAACTGCACATTTGGAAGCAGGTCGGTCGACTGAACCAGGGGGGTCGGTAGGCCGGACCTGTTTCCAGCCTCTTCCCTGCCTATTACAAATGAGGTTTAATCTTGACCAAATTGCATTTTCTCGAGCAACGGCGCTAAGGGATTATGCCAATTGACTACCCGACTCTATATGCTCCTCGATGCATCACCAAAAAGATGTTCAAACATCAAAGTTAGGATTTTTAACGAATTGAACTCAAAACACTAAAAATTGGAATATACACCAATTCAATCCAATCCAAAAGCAAATGCACACGAAAAAGTGTTAGGAATTCATACCTAACATTCGAAGATAATTCATAGACTTAGATGTGAGATTAAAAATCTCACCTTTTCACAAAATCGAACAAGAAGAAGCTTAAAAGCAAATGGAGAGTCAACCTCTCTTCAACACAACCCAATTGAGCTTGAATCTAAGCTCAAAAACAAGAACATTCCCGAAATTAGGTTTAGGAATTTCTGAAATTGGTAAGAGAATAAGTTGGAGAAGAAGGAGAGAAGCTTACCAATGGGTTCTTCTTGAGTTTGGAGCTAGGAATTTGATTTGCAAGAGAAACTAGGGTTTTGGAGTTTTAATTTCCAATCTCTCCCACCATTAATGCTAAGAAAACTGAAAAGAGAAAGAAGTGAGGGAGAATGGGGAGAGTGGTTCAGTTTTTGGAGTATAAGTTAAAACATAGGGCTGAGCCCAAAACCAAACCCAAAGTGAAAAGTAGCAAAAATCAACTTTCTCCAAACATATCGAAGCTTATACTCAAAAAGGTCGCAAACGGCATTTTAAACTCAATGGGAGTGGTCCCGAGTCCTAATTCGACCGTATGCAAAAAGTAGCTTTTCAGACTAAAATCCGACTAATGATGAAATATTTAAACAAAATATTTAAATATAAAAATCGATAAATATGCGGGTTGTTACATCAAGTTTCGTAGCGATCGGACTTGTCGTTTGATCGTACGAACACGAAATGCCTTGAAATCGATAAATTGAAATCAATTTGAAATCAATTTGGAAATATTGTTTTCAGCATAACTTCTTCATACGATCGAATTTGGATGTGAAACTTTTTCCATCGCGTTCAGAATATTTTAAAACACCTATTTGGATATATGGATTTACCCAATTTCGTTCCGGAGTCAGAATGGGCTTTTTGGGCCACGTTAGCGTTAGCACGTTTGTTTATCCGATCCATCTATTCAAACTTCCAACCGACCTATATAAACCCAGTTATAAACCCTAGCCCGTCTATTCTCATTGGTTTGTGCGTTCATTTCATCAGTTCCTTCTCTTCTTCCAATGGCTAGAAACCCTAGATCCATGTTCAATTTCAAAAATCAAATCTAAAGTCAAAAATTAAAAGTCTCAGAAAAATTCCAAAAAAATATATGTTGATGCTCTTGACGAGCGTAATTAAATGGTGTAATTCATTTTTCAAAACGATTCACCGTTTACCCAGAAATCGCAATTGATTCTCGGTCGTTCATGGTTTAGCGTCGCGTTCAACGGTGAATTCTCATCGATAGCTCGACCGGGGAGTGCAGTATCGTGGAGATCGACGAATATAGGAGATCTATACGGCTAGTCTGGGTTGTAGGCGACAAGATTCGCCGTGATTGGCCAAAAAGGCAGCGGCGGCGGCCACCACCAACAAGCAGTAGAGAGGCGCGCGACCGGTCAGGCAGGGGCGGCTCGGGGAGGGGCTTCCAACGGTCAGGCAGGGGCGGCTCGGTGAAGTTTGTGCGTGCCTGTAGGGAGAGGACGTGTACGTGCAGGTGTTGTTATTTAATTTTGTTTTAATTTTTTTTCAATTCGATTTCACTTTTATTAAATCAAATAACTTTATCATACGAACTCCGATTTACACGAAATTTTTTCCATTAGGGTCGTAATAAAATTCCAGATGTGCTGACGCTGGTTTGGACAGATTTGGAGATCGTCGAATTTTTGAGTTTAAATAGGATTTAAATTCGATTTAAATTCAAAAGGTGGGTGTTTTAACCCACTCACAACTTCTAGAATTTCTTATGTTTGTTAATTTGACTTAAGATATGAGTAAAAATTTGTTAATGATTGTTTACCATGTTTTATTCATCATCTCAGTTAATTCACATTTATTTAATTTAACTGTTAATTAATTTTATTTATTGCATATAGATTGACAGTTAGAATTTATTTATTTGCATATAACTGCTAGTTCAACAGTTATTAAATTTATTTATTTGCATATAAACTGCTAGTTGAACAGTTATTGAATTTATTATTGAACATAAACTGTTGGTTAATACATGTTATTTATTACCTGTATAATTTATATGCTCTATATCGATGATTGTTTAAATTGGATGATGATTGCAAATAATGGTTGATGATTGATATTTGGATGAATGGATGCTACATTTATATTGTATAAACTTCAAGTCATCATCCATTTTCATTTCATTCGGGATTGCGGTTTGAAATGATATACAACCGCATTTTTATTTTTAAATTGCGGATTGAAATGATAAACATCCGTATCACTTGACCATAGGATAGAAAATTTTATACAGGCACCGCGGTAAATATATAAAATTATTTTTGAAATGTTTTACTATGATTTTGTAAAAGCTATATATATATATGTATGGTTAATGGGATATTGATTTGGTTATATATATATATATATAGTAAATTTTCGGTTTTTAAGCTTTATATAAATTTGATTTGAAGTATAAATTAAAGTTTGATTTTTAAGATCAAATACGATTAAGCCTTTATTTAAAATCTAATTTCTGGAGTTTTATGACTTAAATGAGAATAAGATTTGGAAGATGAATATTAAGTTAAATTGAAATTTAATAAAAATTAAAATTTTAAAGGATATGATTTTTATAACTTGATTTTATGCAAAGTGATTTAAATGAATATCAGGTTGATTTTAATGAATATATCAAGTTTAATAAATTGAAAGATTTTCCAATTATGTGAAGTTAAAGGTTTTACTTAAATTATATTGAATTCATTAAGTAAACATTTCAAGTCTAAATAATAAGTAATTGAATTTGATATATAAGGGTTTGTCAAATGAGTTTGTTTTTGAAATGGTGAAATATTTAAAGCTTTGAGACATAAGAATTAAAATGGTATTTGGAAGTTTAAATCGATATTTGGAATTGATGTGTGAAATGTAAAGAAACTATTTTGTTTTATAATGGAAATTTAATATTTAACCATTTGAGAGATGGAAATTTGTTTCAAAGTTATGATTTTCCAGGTAGTATAATTTGGAAATATTATATTCCAGAGTTTTGATTTCTAAATATTTTACTTTGAAACCACTACGATTTTTGGAAAGAATATATTGGAAAATAAAGATGATATCATATTGTTTTGGGTTTTAAAAGGAAATGATATCATATTTATATGGTTTTGAAATGGATATTATATTTTGGTTTTAAAAGTATAAATTATTTTAAAGGACCGCGGTGCTATAATAACGTTTGGTTGTTGAAGAGACCGGGAATCGGAAGTTGTCATACTCTCTGCCAACTCTGAAAACCACTTTAACAACTGTGTACGCGGTGGAGATTCCAGAACGAAGTAGGTTGGTGGAGGCGTTTCTTGCAAGGTAAATACGTGGACCCGACTCCCGTTAGTTGGCATAAGGTGGCTAAAACAGGAGCGATTCTCGGGCCAATGAGGTCATTCCTCTGATCGAACGCACTCCTTTGATACTATACTCTGACTTGGATTGATTCGGTGGCCACTATTGATTTCTTTGATTTTGGGGGTGTTTGTTCGAGGTGGGCAGTAGCTGCGCGCTGCGTGTTTCAACCAGCCTGGATAGCAATTGGTATATCTACCCTGGCGTTGCCTAGTTGTGCCGTGTCACCTACTCTAGCGCGCCTTGTACGAGTTTCTATTTGTGTCGTACCTATGGAGTATCCTCTGGTAGCCTCCCGATCAGGAGGTATTACGGTACTGTATAGACTATTGGCATTATTTGTGTTAAGGGCTATATGGGTAACCCCTTAACGCTATTAAAAAGTAAGTTTATTTTACAATTAGACACTATTATAATAGCGCAATATACTACATAGTAAATAGTTTAACGGATCCTTAGGAGATGTAAATCCCGAGCATCTTTTGAGTTACTGCACTCATATTTGTTTCTGTTAATTTAACTCACATAAGATCTTTTAGTTCTGACTCGAGTGTTTTTGTCTTTTTCAAATTCGCTCGGGTCAGTCCGAGCGTTTCAGGATTTGAAGATTTAACTCTGGAGGACGAAGACGAAGATTTGTATTACTATTATCTAGTATATTATTCAACCACACCATTTAATTCCGCTGCATTGATTATGATCGGTATGTGAACTCTGATATTTATGTAGATGTAATCAAATGTTTTTGTAAAACAGCTTCATGAACTGTATATTTGATTATTATATTTTAGCCTTCCGCTGTGAGATTCTGTTTTGTTTTGTCCTTCTTGTTTTTCTTATTTACCTCATAACAATCCGCCCTTGCGTATGGTTTGAATTGGCACGTGTGTTGATTTAAAGCGTGCGAAAAGGCGGGACGTTACAAGTGTCGTATCCGTGTTCGAAACCATTTTCAAATATATACATCCGCAGATGTGGACGAATATTGAATAATTATTCTATCTGCTAGCGGTAGATAAATCAAGAAACGTATATGAAAATTTTTATTTAGTGTTTGCTTTGTTATTTTTAGTTTTCCTTTTTCGTCCATACAAAAAGACACACGACGCATGTGTATTACCGAAAATGATCAATTTAGAAAATGAAGGTAACATAGAAAATAGAAAAAAAATGGTTGTGTTTTGAAAAATAACACAAACGCATGAAACAATTCATTATTACACCATCCTTCTATCCTCTTCTACCTCCCATCCGTCTTTTTTTCATCTTATCCAAACGTCCATCCATTCTTCTCATATTTGATATAACATTTGAAAAATGAAAACAAAAAATTTGTTTTTAAAGCAGACATTACCATAGTTTCACATAAACTTTTTTCAATCGCACTGATTATTAAAGTGCTAATAAAACAAATATGATGATGATAAATAACTTTATACAGTTGAGATGCATTTAGTGTGTATAATGTAAATTTGAACTTAATAAAACAATAAATAAATATTTTTCATTCTACTAAAATACATATGATTAAAACTATGATCATGAAAATACCTGATGAATAATTTTCGACTGTGGATGTATTTGTATCCGCATCCGCATCCGCATCCGCATCCATGTTTCTATATATCGGATATTTATCTGCTTTTCTGATATGGATGCGGACGAATTTTGAATTTTTCAAGTATCCATTGTGAGCCCTATTCTATCATCTTTTACCTGTCCTCATATGACGCACACACATCTTAACCGTTTATTTTTCTTCGTCATCTATGCATAGGATATGATGGATTCATTGTTAATGAATGTAATTTCTTGTGTCACATGAAACGTGTAATAAGGGAACAAAAAATTGAATTCACTCCAAACCACGAGTACATACTCAAAAAGAAATTATCCAACTTATCATCTCTACTACCGTTCAACATCTGATGATGCAAAAGACCTGAAGCTAGGTGCACTAATATGCATGTAATTTCTTCAGATGGAAGACTGTACCAAGCTATTTATTCTTCCAAATACCAATACTTAATAAGGCATAAATTGATGGTCATTTTTTTCTACATTGATTCAATGTAAGCTAGACAATAGATTTAGCTGACTCTAGCTTTGAGAATTAAGTTTATATGTGGTTGTATTCTTGTGAAAAAATTAATAAAAAAATGTTCAGGGCTATTTATGTTATTTCTCACTTCATTCAGTCACCATAATAGATTTGTAACTTTTGCTACAAATGATTGAGCAAAGCATCTTAGTATAATTTGTCTAATGCCATTTTATATGTGTAAATAATGACTTTGGGGAAGATGAAGATGAAGTCAACTGATTTGAGTCCAACAAATGATAAATGGAGCTCATGATGAAATTAGTTAGTTAATAAAAAAAGAACTAAAACTAATCAACATTTGTGATGATTTTGTCAATCAAAATCTAACCAACTTACCCATTTAGAAATCAAATCGAAGAATATAATTTTTTACTTAAGTATATTAGTAATCATATTAAATGAAACTTGGTTAGTATCAACTATAAATATGTATACTATAAAATATTTCTAAGACAATACAGTGAGATTTCAATAAATTTTCACTATAGAATACAGTAATTTGCTTTATTTAAAGACAGACTTACTATTTAGGTATGTATAATCAGTTTGCAAACATTACGTATGAAAATAAAAGAATTTTTTTTAGCATGTATCCATCTAAATCTTAGTTCTCCATAGCCCAAAAACCAAGGACTTGTTTGGTTTCATTTTATACTTTGTGTTTTCCATTTTCAACATTCATAACAAAATATGAGGATAATGGAAAATAAAATTATAAAATTTTAGACCATCGCGATGACAGTAAAAGAACGGCGGAGGAGATCTTCGGACGGTGCAAAGGATAAATAGTTTTCCGTTCTTCTGTCATTTCTCAAAACACAAAAAATAAAATAAAGTTGTTTTCTATTTTATATTCAAAAGTCATTTTTCAAATTGGTTGTTTTTAAAAAAAACATCCATCGTACAAATGTTTTTTGAACGAAAACACAAACTAAAAATATCAAACTAAATGGAACCTAATGTTTCTGAGAATTAAACTATAATCTACCCGTGATTAGTTATATAACCTTGAACAACACAGTGAAGAATAGCGTAAACCATTTTTCAAGGAAGAACCAAAAAACGGGTACCAGGGTTAAACCTTTTAAACTTTATAAAAAGTCATATAAAAAAGCCACACAATTTTTGCTATGTATATTTACAAGATTTAGGTATAGAATGACCTAAAGATACAGGAGGTCATACATTAATCGGTTAAGAACATAACAAGATTATATTCCCTACACATTCTCAACTTTAACTAGAACGCTTATACACGAATATGCCCATACTAGACAACGTGGTTACAAAAGAATATGTATTATATGCAAATTTTAAATTATAAGGATAAGATCTGTCGCTGGAACAATTGTAAAATTATTTTATATATATATATATTCATATAATATTAATACAAAAATCTCAATGGACATGAGTTTAGTGGCTCGATCAACTAGACCATCGAAATCTATGATCTTGGACAAACATTGTTAGACAAATTGTTCAGTATTAAAAGTTATGATGAAGTCATTTCATAATTGTTCAAGTTATACTACTTTTAACAGTGTAATTGTACGAGCATAACTTTTAGTAATACAAAATATTTAGACAGTAATACACATATTCATAACTTGCATACTTAACTTTACTAAGTTTTGGTAAGGTATAAGTAGAAAGATGAGAAATATAGAAAGAATAGGATTATCATTACTTCAAAGTAACAGTGAGGCCTTTATGACGCTGAATGACGAAGCAACATTATAATCCATTTTATTCAAATTTGAAATAGTTACAAGCTCCATTCATATGCTTTTCTCACTCTTCTTCAATTCAAGAATGGAGGAACCATTTGACCTAGACGGAGGAAAATCAATGATTAGTAATTTAGTAAGATGCAGTAAAATAAAAGAATAACTAAATATGAATAACAATAACATTACCACCACAAATGGATCCAGGTGCTATTGGATTCCCACAAAATTTTGCAACATATGCTACTTTTTTCAAACTATATTCATTCCAGGATGTTGCTGGAACATTTGCGCAGCAACATGCCATGTCAGCTGACTTATAAACATTACAACATTCGGGGGATGGGTCGATTTGTGGACCACTAATCAGTACAAACTTTGCACAAAACCGAGTCATTTGTGTTAAAGCTCCATTACAAACTTCAGCATTAGCTTGATAATTTGAGAATTTCATGATCACAATAGCTAAAATGATTACTGATTTTAGATTATGAATTGTCATCTTGTTAAATACTTTTTTCACTTTTTTATGATAGAATGAAGTGCTTTACGTGGCTTATATAGGGATGTTTACTAAAGTTGTGTTAATAAATAGAGTATTTTGATCTTATCCTCATTACCATTTCTTTCTTAAGTATATCTTTGTTTAATTAATTTGCATTTTTTTTGTTTCAATAAAAAAGTGCTGTGATTTTTTATCCCCAAAATATTTATGTCCCTTTGGACCCATAACATCACAATGATCCACATATGGTCAATTAGTTTACAAGTACATTTACAATAATGTACTGAGTAAATATGATTCATTAGGAATATGGAAAGATAATTTCTATTGAAAACAAAATTCATCTCACAATGAATATTAGATACACAATCTTATTTCTTTTTAATAGTAAAATATCTTATCTTCCTACAATTTGTTTATTGTATCACTACATTTTCGAAAATTTACAAGAAAAATTTATCCTTGTCTACTGCTATTGGTTTTAAGGACTTTGAATGATAGGTTCTTATTATATACAAGGAATGACTTTCTATTCCTCAGAATTGAAAGATGATGGAAGAGAAGTCCCTCCCGAAAGTGTTATGAAAATTATGTCCCTATTTTTAGTTTCTAGCTAATTTTCACAACTTTTGCATAACTAGTTAAAAAACACTTATTAAAGATTCTATATTGCTCATTTGATATTTTAAAATTTTGATCAATTTTCTGATTTTTTATTATGATTTGATGTAAATTAACAAAAGTATAACGACCATTTCTATGAAATAACATGATTTTTTATCCATTTATTTATTGTCTCATTTAATTTGTTTTCTTTTTTAATTACTATATGTTTGTTATACTTTTTAAATTTTTTATAATTTTTCAATATTTGAAAAGTAAATCCGTAATTTAGAACGGAACCAAAATTTTGATCAGATTACGTTTTGGTTACAAGTAGAACCTGAACGGAATATTATCGGAATAACGGGAATTCCACCAAAAATTTTAACCATGGTTTATTTGTTTCGGTATAGTACAACTCACAATGAATCACACATTATAAACAATTTTGGTCTTGGATTCAACATTAAAGTCGAAGCGAGGACCAACTAAGCAATTTTTCAAGTACCAACCACTGGTACCAAGGAATAAAGATAGATGGGATGGAAAAACTTACTGTCTATAAAGCTAAAGATTCATCATCCACCTATATTTTTGTGTATTAAATTTATGGTTTCCATTGGTGCAAATCCAATCACGTTAGCTTGAGATGAGAAGTAATTCCCCATTGGTAGCAAATAATTATCTATTAAGCAGAGGAAATAGTACTATAAAGTGACTAATGTAATGTACAAATATGAACTAATATTACACATAGTATTGCTATGAAACTTGCATTACTATGGAAAGCAGATGTGGAGCAGGCAGTATAGCAAATGACATCAGAGAAAAGAGGGGACCTAGGAGCCAGCAATACTGTTTTGATGTTAAGTCTTATTCCTCAACCTACTGTGAATGCTAGTGCCATGCACGTGTAGATGATTCGAACCAAGACGTACGCTTATGCCATGCCAGCTTACGTGATTGATAATGGTTGGATGGATTGACCACCGTCACGACCAGCACCTAGAGAAGATGAGTGAATTTTTTTGTTTGATATCTAGTTATAGCTTTTTTAGTTCAAAAATTGTGATGTATTTGTATATATACCATCAGATATGATTTCCATTTAGACTTGCTAATATGACATTAGCTTAAGTTGTATCGGATAAAGATATAAATGTGTGTGATAAATGAATGTTTCATTGATTGTGTCAATGTTTTTTGTTGGTTTATATTGTTGTTAGTGGTATTATTTAATTTAATTGAGATACATATGTTTCATTGTCTATTTGGCATTGTCATAATGAATGTATTTTATGTTGAGTTTGAGGATTGGAAATACAACAAAAATGCTACAAAATTGCTTCAAAAAAGATATCCGAAAAGCATGGAAAAATTCAAAAATCCTATTTTAAAAGTGACGTCAATATGAGATGGAAAATATGTCACGATGACATCGGAAAAAAGGTGTCGAAAACACCCATCGCAGGAATTTTTGATTTTCCATGCTAGTTTTTCCGACATCAGAAAAAAACAATTTTCTACTATACTGATCCACTTAGGATTGCTTGGTCTTCATGTTGATACTAGATAATTTTCATTCAGATTTCCACACAAATGAAGTTCATGGCCTTCTTTCCCTTGGGATTTTCAGCATCAAATTCTTCTTCATTTGGATCTAGGTTAAGAAGGCTCTTTTTTTTATTATAACTCCCAACACATCTCTATATTTCGGTAGCTCCTTTGTTGTTTAACATTACCGTGGAAGAAATTTTGTATCTTTACAAGATCAAAAAACAAAGAATTATGATGCAAGATCATACAATAGAATGGAATGAGCCTTATCAACAAACCATTTACGTGTTTGAAAAAACAAGAAAAAATGGCAAAATAAATTAGACACCATTCATAAAAAACACCATAGACAATCAACCCCAAACCAGCTCAAATCATCTGTCATAGTTCTGTTAACGAATACTTTCAGATACGGATTGTATCGTATCCGTGTTCGAAACCATTTTCAAATATCTGCATCCGCAGATATGGAAAAATATTGAATAATTATTCTATCTGCTAGCGGAAGATAAATCAAGAAACATATATGAAAATTTTTAGATAGTGTTTGGTTTGTTATTTTTAGTTTTCCTTTTTCGTCCATACAAAAAGACACGCGACGCATGTGTATTACCGAAAACGATCAATTTAGAAAATGAAGGTAACATACAAAATAGAATTTTTTTTTGTGTTTTGAAAAATAACACAAACACGTGAAACAATTCATTATTCCATCATCCCTCTATCCTCTTCGCCCTCCCATCTGTTTTTTTCATCTTATCCAAACGTCCATCCATTCTTCTCATATTTGATATACATATTGAAAACCGAAAACAGAAAATTCGTTTTTAAAGCAGACATTACCGTAGTTTCACATAAACTTTTTTCAACCGCATTGATTATTAAAGTGTTAAAAATAAACAAATATGATGATGATAAATAGCTTTATACAGTTGACATGCATTTAGTGCGTATAATGTATATTTGAACTTAATAAAACAATTAATAAATATTTTTCATTCCACTAAAATACACATAATTAAAACTATGATCATGAAAATACCAGATGAATAATTTTCGATTGCGGATATCTTTGTATCCGCATCCACATCCATGTTTTCAGTTATCGGATATTTACCTGCTTTTTAGATATGTATGCGGACGGATTTCAGATTTTTCGAGTGTCCATTGTGGGCCCTATTCTATCATCTTTTACCAGTCCTCATATGACACACACACATCTTAACCGTTTATTTTTCTTCATCATCTATTCATAGGATATGATGGATTCATTGTTAATGAATGTGATTTCTTATGTCACATGAAACATGTAATAAGGGAACAAAAAATTGAATTCACTCCAAACCGTGAGTACATACTCAAAAAGAAATTATCCAACTTGTCATCTCTACTGCCGTTCAACATCTGATGATGCAAAAGACCTGAAGCTAGGTGCACAAATATGCATGTAATTTCTTTGGATGGAAGACTGAACCAAGCTATTTATTCTTTCAAATACCAATACTTAACAAGGCATAAATTGATGGTCATTTTTTTCTACGTTGATTCAATGCTTTGATTCAATGTAAGCTAGACAATAGATTTTGCTGACTCTAGCTTTGATAATTCAGTTTATATGTGGTTGTATTCTTATGAAAAATTTCATAAAAAAATATTCAAGGCTATTTATGTTATTTCTCACTTCATTCAGTCAGCATAATAGATTTGTAACTTTTGCTACAAATGATTGAGCAAAGCATCTTAGTATAATTTGTCTAATGCCATTTTAAATGTGTAAATAATGAATTTGGGGAAGATGAAGATGAAGTCAACTGATTTGAGTCCAATAAATGATAAATGGACCTCATGATGAAATTAGTTAGTAAATAAAAAGAGAACTAAAACTGATCAACTTTTATTATGGTTTTGTCAAACAAAATCTAACCAACTTACCCATTTAGAAATCAAATCGAAGAATATAATTTTTTACTTAAGTATATTAGTAATCATATTAAATGAAACTTGGTTAGTATCAACTATAAATATGTATACTACAAAATATTTCTAAGGCAATTCAGTAAGCTTTCAATAAATTTTCACTATAGAATATAGTAATCTGCTTTATTTAAAGATAGACTTACGGTGTAGGTATGTATTGTCAGTTTGCAAACATTACATATGAAAAAAAAAAATTAGCATGTATTGGTCTAAATCTTAGTATACCGTAGCCCAAAAACCAAGTTTTATTTTGTTTCAATTTATACTTTGTGTTTTCGATTTTCAACATTCATATCAAAGTATGAGGATAATGGAAAAAAATACAAAATTTTAGACCATCGCGACGACAGTAAAAGATCGTGGAGAAGATGTTGGGATGGTGTTGAGGGTGAATTGTTTTCCATTCTTTTTTCATTTCTTAAAACACAAAAAATAATATAAAATTTATAACGACCCGATTTTACGACTTTCGAAAGTCGACATCGATACGTCCACTGTATCCAATGCCGAACAGTCGAATGCTGAAAAACCGAACAGTTAGGGTTTAAGAAGAAGAAGATCGAAGAAGATCAGAAACAACAACAGAATCTCACATTTCGCAGCGGAACAAATATAATAGATAAATGAATATCTTTAAAACAAAAAACACTATATCAATTTACACATCACATTATCAGAGTTTACAATGACAAACAGCGGAAAAGAAATATTACATATATAAGTGATACGCCTCGCCATCCAGCTTCAACTCCTAATCTCCACAGCAACTTCTTGACTTAGCTCCAGAATAATTGACAACCTGACTATAGGCTGCCCGTGTGGAAAATTATGGGTACCTAGAGTTTAGAAAGGGAACAATAAACTCCAGGTCAGTCGTAAGACTGGTTTGAGATCTTAAAACAGTTATTCCTTTACAAAAGAAAACAAAGGAATTTAAAAGAAATCCGCAATGCTTTTTGGAAAATGAAACTACTATAAGGCCTCCCGGCACACACACAATGCAATCACACACTTAGGGGAGATTTCTCCTTATGATAGTCAAACATGCTTAATACACAATATCTCCTTTAATATTATTATTAGTGCATAGTGGAAAAACATTTGCAAGTATAATATTAATCTTAGACAGCATACATATCATTATAGTATGCTTACTATAGCTACCATATTAGATGGCAGGTTATACAACTAAAACCATACAAGGCGCGTATTAGTGATTGGATTTCCAACAAATGGTCAGGCAAAGGAACTTCCTGGGCCACATAGGTACGCCTCTGGAGGGACGCCCCGAGAACCTAACCGGATCTCTGCCAACACAAGGCCGGGTTACCTCTGCGAAAATAGGTAACTACTAACATGAGTATGCCATCCACTGGTTGTAAACAACCTTTATCCGAGGATCCTCAATACCAACAACCGCAAAGTAATAAATTTGCAGCAACCACACAGGTTAAGTATCTGGGCTCCATACCATGATGCCACCTCCATCCAGAAGGAAATGAACATACCCTTAGGGGCGCTACCCCCTATAACCTTGCTGCGTCCTACCTGTTTCGACCATTCCAGGGTGTGAGGTCCGACGAAGTCTCGTCCACAAAGCTACGCTTTTCACAAAAGCCATGCTTCGATCAATAAATGATCAGCAGCACTTAGTATGCCACATTACCAAATTAGGAATTATCACTAGTAACCATCAACTACATAACTTCTGAGCTCGTACGTCTCAGAGAAGGGTGTTAAGCTAAGAGAATAAATTCTCCGCCACCAACAGAAATGTATTTGATAGAAACCAGCTTTACATCTCAAAGTGTAACGTCAGACACACATCCATACAAGTCCGTTCCGGGATCGAATGGAATCGAAGGCACTTCAAAGAAGCCCTTGCAAATCCGGATATTCACTAATCACATCCGGAATCCCCATCACAAAGGGTGATAAAATCCCTATACCGGAGTAACCCGGTGCAGAGTCGTTCGACAGGTTATCCTTTCACTTTCGAAAATACCCGGTCTTCAACACCATCTTCAAATGCTATCCCATTTCGTCGTATCGTTATTCGGAATGGGTTTTATGACACAAGGTCCTCTCTCGGCTAATCCGGATAACGAGCGCTTATTTAAAAATCAGTGTTACATTCAGATTCAAACAAATCAAAACAAATTCCCCTTTGATCTTTTAAATAAACGATCCATCACAATCACAAAGGTTCGATGTGGGTTTCAAATATCCAATTGGAATTCGACTCTCGGTCGCATCGAAATTCAAATGTCATTTAAAGGCCAGTATTGATAGTCGGTTATTTAACTATCAATCATCATTTACAACAGTCTCTGGATTTCAATTAATTTTCCCCCAATTATTATTATTTTCAAAATATCTTCGCAAGATAAAATTTCAATTTTCAACACTTTGAAAACAAATTCAAATCAATTTTTCACACTTCAATCCTTTGAAAATAAATTTCAAATCAATTTTTTCCTTACGCGGAAAAAATTTCCAATATTTATTCATTTCCACTGAAAATCTGCCGATTTCAAATATTTTAAAATAATATAAAATATTTATTCAAAATATACTTGGAAACATTTAAAATAAACTATTTTAGAATATTTGCTTAAATATTAGTTATGAAAAATATTATACTAATATCTCATATAAAAATGCAAGTCCAAAACAAATTTTAAAAGAAAATTAGTATATAGATTTTAAATATTTAAATATCCAATTTCTAAAACAATTATCAATAAAATCTTTAAATAATCATTTCTATAATTTAATAAACAAATCTTTACTCTAAAGTTTTTCAAAATAACTTAAGAAAATAATTTCTCCAAAATATTCTTTTAAAACCAACTTTAGAACTTTTAATTTATACTTTAAAGCTACTTTGAAAATATACTCGGCATTCCAGCGAAAATACAGTTTCACTTCAAAATGGTCCATTCAAACCAATTAATAAACCCTTCTCGATTTATTTCAATTTACATTTCAAATCTGCAAATTCCTTTCCACATTTTAAAAATAAACCAATATTTATTTTTAAAACAAATTTCCCTTTCCTTTACAAATTCCCGTTGTGAATTTACATTTCCAAATATCAACTGATATACGAATTTTAAATTGATTTCCAAATATCACCTTCAAACCAAATCAAATCCCAAATTGATTTACAATTTATTTTAAACACAAAATCAAATTCCAATTTGATTTTCCAAATTAATTTTCAAATATCAAATCAATTTCAAATTGATTTCTCAAAGATTTATTTCCTTTTTAAAATAAATCCCTTTATTCCTCCCAAACCATTAAAATCTGAATTTTAAATAAATTCTTTGACTATTAAACAATATTACTTAAAATCCCTTTATTAAAATCTTTTCCCATATTTTGGAATTAGTTCGATAGGATTACTAAAATCAACTTTTATACTTTAATTGTAATGGTCTAGGATTTTTTACTTTAATTTCCAAAATTTCAATTTCATATTTCTGGTATCCTACGATACCAAAAATACATTCAGCTAAACTACAGCCTTCAACAATTTCAATCATCAATATAATCATCCATAGATTATCAATCAATCACATCACACATATGAAATAATATTCACACAATTTGAGGAATCCAGTTGGATCCCTCCAACACATTTCCCTGCATCCACAGACGTTAGCTCAAAAATTAAATACCCATTCCACTTCGAGGTGGAATATCGCGGTATATGGGATTTATAAAATATCATCCGCTATTATGCGGCACATAGGGTCTAAACTAGTATTACTAATAATAAATCAATCATCCCAGCACACCATCAATCAATTTTAAATTTAACTATTAAATTAAATCAGCGATTGAGTGAGAATATCTCGCCTTTGATTTGAAATCCATTTCAACTCATTTACATTCCAGCTTGTCTCTCCATTTAAGACCTTGTATAAACATTTATACAATTCAATAATATTCGAAATAATCGAATAATCAATTTTCGTTTGGTAATTTTAGTTATCCAATGATTTTATTTTAAACCAATTTCTTTTAATAAATTTATTTAACTAAAAATTAAATTTAAAACTAAATTTTCTTTTTAAATAACCTTTGGTAAAAATAATTAAATAAGGTTTTTTATTAAACAAAACTACCTTTATCATATATATTTCATGTTCCTTCTCTAAAATTTAAATTAAAATATGCATGCACGTATATATATATATGTGTGTGTGTGTATGCTAAATTAAATTTAAATTAAATTTTTATATACAAATATTTATTTCATTCAAATTAAAAATAGAAATTTCATAACTTACAGTAAAATATACCTTGCTGTCTTTAGACACACATATATATACGCATACATTTTTAAAATTTAAAAGAATAATTAGTAAACATATCCTATTGTAAAAATTATTAGTGTTATATTATTTATAAAAACAGCATTTTACCTCACTGCAAAAATTATCTGCCACAGCTGACTATCACCAACGATGACACATCCCGGCAGCGATGCCTAGCAAAAGCCTCAACTCGCCCTCGTCCATTGCCCCTGCCTACGCTCCCCAAGCCACACCACGATCGATCGCGAGCCTCGTCCTAGTCCGCGAACATCGCGAGTCCCTAAAATTTTGATACAAAACCCTAGCTTCGATCGGAGATGCTCACTGCCACCATCGACAATCCATGTTGCTTCCACTTGAATCGCCTTCCACGACCCATAGTTCGAGTTCATTGCCACATCGAGCTCTTCCCATGGCCTTGCCGTCGAACCTCCAGGAACTCTCCCCGAACTACGCGGCATGGGTCGCCACTCCCCTTGGCTATCGCCTGCTCGCACGCGACCAAATTAGGATGTCGATCGACCCTTCATCGCTGCCTCGAACCAAATTTGAAGAGGAGAAGCTCTGGGTTTTGATTTGAGTTGAAGAGGGAATTTGTTTAAGAGAAGTGGCCATATTTATTTGTATTTGAAAAAAAATTCGTTTGCTCGTTCGTTTAATTTAATTTTTTTCCATTATTTTTATCCGAACGAACGCTGTTGATTTTTATCAGGGAATGTAGAACACGTGTTTGAAGAGATAATGTGTTAAATTTGTGAATATATATGATTTAAATGTAAATTTTTAAATTCAAATTTAAATTGTCTCGAATCACGCAACAACAAAAAATCTCGGCTTCCAATTGAGGCGTGCCGCTAGGTGTTTATAATGTTAAACCCCTATTCCGAACGCAATGGAAAAGGTTTCGAGTCCAAATTCGATTGTATGGAGAAGTTAGCTTTTCGAATCTAGTTATTAAATTGAAATTTCAATATAATTTTCAGCGCATTTGCTTATCGTATGGCCATACGACAACTCCGAATGCTACAAAAATTAAAATCCGATAATAATACAATATTACGGATCCAATGGAACTGGTTTCGTCGAGATCCGAGACTGTGCCTCGGAAGGCTATTTTTAAATATCGATTTAAACGATAAAATTCAATACTGAACAAAATAGTTTCAAATTCAATTCTGAAGCTTCTATCATCTTCAGTATTATCAATATAAATTTTCAAAGCAATTAAATTATTTTTAACAAGCTTAAAATTGAAGATTCAAATTTTTACCCACTTCCAGTAATCAAATTTAATAATTGAACTGCCAAATTCATAGCAATATTTGAAATTCAAGTTAAACTATCATTCAAACATTTAAAATCAATTAAATATTACAATTTCAAATGTTGAAATTTCCGGGTCGTCACATCCTTCCCCCCTTAAAAGAATTTCGTCCCGAAATTACTAGTTAAGAAGAATGGACCTTATCCCGTTCATTATTTTCCCAAAACCAAATAGTTTCAACAACTTGCCAAAACAGATCTTTTTATTAGAGTCCCATTATCATTTTAACTAACTTTCCAAAACCTTCCATAAATTCCAAACAATTTTGTTTTCTTAACCATTCAAATTTGAATTTAAATTTAAATTTTAAAATTTCAAAATTTTCTCAAAATTTTTCGAACTCCCTAAATTTTCGAAAAATTTTGCCAGCGTCTCCTTTACGCGGCTGGCTCGGTACGACTACAAAAATGGCACCACAGCCCCCAGATTTCAAAAAGAAAATGAAAAGCCAAGCGCCTAGACAAGAAAGTCATCAAATTTCATATTGAAATTTAAATACATACCTTTTTGTCGAGCAATTCAATTTTATCTCCGAAATCAAAATCCCAACTCCATTTCCTTTAGCACACCTGTATATCCTGCCTATCATTTTTGCACATTCCTTTACAAAATTTTCAATATATACTTCTTATACCATTTTTACTTTACTATTGAAGTTATACATCCATTTTTTATTTCAATCTTACATTTTTAATTTCATTTGAATTCAATTTACAATTTCAATTTTATTTGGATTCAATTTACCTTCTGAATGTTGAATTTATCAATTATCTTTCATTCACAATTGATTCATATCACTTTTTAAATCAGTTTCATTTAAAAATTCACTACAAATTCCAATTCATTTTATCTCAACCCATTTTTTCACCTTTATTATCTTTAGTTCACTTCGAACTAATTTTACAACCTCATTTTATTTCACACAATTCAAATTGGTTTTCAATATTCAGTTTCAATTCCAATTTTAATCTTTTGTTCATTCTTAAAAATTTATTTTCAAATCACTATTTTGGTTTATAACCACTTATATTTAGATTGGATTTCAAACTCCATATGAATTTAGTTTACTTTTCATTTATAATTATTGAATTCAATTCATTTCAAACCATATCTAAATTTATCATTCCTTCTATTAGTTTCAGTTACTAATTTTATTTCAATACTCTGCTTTACAAATCAAATTCAATTCCAATTCCAGTTCTATTTGCTTACAAATTCGAAATGAATTTCAATATTTAATTTCACTTTCATTTAATTGTAATTGTAAATTTATTCATTCATTCACAATTTTATTTTCCACCTTTATAGATTTTATTCCAATCATATAGTCTATAAGACTTCTCAAATTCACATTTATTCAAATTAACTCAAATTTTCAATTTCAATTCTTTTATTCAATTTTCATTTTTTTAATTTCACTTGAATTAAATTTTCCTTCCAACTTATTTTGTTTCCACATTTACCTTTTTCTAACTTCTCTTTAAGTTAGATTTTATTTTAATAACTACAAACTTTACAAGTTATCAACTTAATGATATTCCATAACTATTTTATATAACATTCAAGAGTCTTTTCAATCTTTCAAAAATCATTTTTGAAAGTAATTCAAATTATTCTTTGAATTCAAAAATCCGAACCAGTTTTGCAAACAACTTTCATTTGAAACAATTTGGCAGCAATCCCTCTTTTGAAAACCCGAAAATGAACATCAATGATGTCGCAGTCATCACCGAAGTTATTTTCTAGCGACCAAAAAGAGTTTAGAGCTTTTATCCTTCCGAAACATTTTTCCAAAACCTTTGAAAATCATTTCCAAACTTAAAAGGAATTTAATCTTTCTCAAATCTCAAAACTTCAAATCCTTTCAAATTCTTCTAAACAGTCCTCTGGAATTTCATTATAAATCACATTTACATTTACAATTCCCATCTGTATATAAATTTTATTTCTCGGCTTTAAGTTATGATTTCAATTTCTTAATCACTTCCTAATCAAACAAGCAGCCATATACTATAATAATTTACAAAAAAATTATTTCCTTTTATATACAAAAATAATTTGGGTAAAATTATTTCATTTACCCGGTTTTAAAACAATATCGTGTCGAATTGTTCTGTACGAGTGTTTAGAGATCCCTATCGGTAGAGTTGTACAGACTATACCGACCAGAATCCATATACCACTCAATAAACCAATCATCACAATATAAAACAATTTTTTATATTCACTAACAAATACTTGCTCATATCTATTATTACACTCAAACTCGTTCTAGAGTACTACTAACTCTATCTCTAATGAGTAACACCCAATAGAGCGAAGGTTGTCGCTTAACCAATTGTTCTGATAGCAAAATTGTAACGACCCGATTTTACGACTTTCGAAAGTCGACATCGATACGTCCACTGTAACCAATGCCGAACAGTCGAATGCTGAAAAACCGAACCATTAGGGTTTAAGAAGAAGAAGATAGAAGAAGAACAGAAACAACAACATAATCTCGCATTTTGCAGCGGAACAAATATAATAGATAAATGAATATCTTTAAAACAACAAAAACACTATATCAGTTTATACATCGCATTATCAGAGTTTACAACGAAAAACAACGGAAAAGAAATATTACATATATAAGTGATACGCCTCGCCATCCAACTTCAACTCCTGATCTCCACAGCAACTTCTTGACTTCACTCCATAATAATTGACAACCTGACTCTAGGCTGGCCGAGTGGAAAATTATGGGCACCTAGCGTTTAGAAAGGGAACAATAAATTCCAGGTCAGTCGTGGGACTGGCGTGAGATCCTAAAACAGTTATTCTTTTACAAAAGAAAACAAAGGATTTTAAAAGAAATCCGCAATGCTTTTTGGAAATTGAAACTACCATAAGGCCTCCCGGCACACACACAATGCAATCGCACAGTTGGGGGAGATTTCTCCTTATGATAGTCAAATATGCTTAATACACAAAATCTCCTTTAATATTATTATTAGTGCATAGTGGAAAAACATTTGCAAGTATAATATTAATCTTAGCCAGCATATGTACCATTATTGTATGCCTACTATAGCTACCATATTAGATGGCAGGTTATACAACTAAAACCGTACAAGGCGCGTATTGGTGATTGGATTTCCAACAAATGGTCAGGCAAAGGAACTTCCTGGGCCACATGGGTACGCCTCTGGAGGGACGCCCCGAGAACCTAACCGGATCTTTGCTAACACAAGGCCGGGTTACCTTTATAAAAATAGGTAACTACTGACACGAGTATGCCAACCCCGGTTGTAAACAACCTTTATCCAAGGATCCTTAATACCAACAACCACAAAGTAATTAATTTGCAGCAACCAAATAGGTTAAGTATCTGAGCTCCATACCATGATACCACCACCATCCAGAAGGAAACGAACATGCCCTAAGGGGCGCTAACCCCTATAACCTTGCCGCATCTTTCCTATTTCGACCATTTCGTGGTGTGATGTCCGACGAAGTCTCGTCCACAAAGCTACGCTATTCACAAAAGCCATGTTTCGATCAACAAATGATCAGCAACACTTCGTATGCCACATTACCAAATTGGGAATGTATCACTAGTAACCATCAACTACATAACTTCTGAGCTCGTACGTCTCAAAGAAGGGTGTTAAGCTAAGAGAATAAATTCTCCGCCGCCAATAGAAATGTATTTGATAGAAACCAGCTTTACATCTCAAAGTGTATTGTCAGACACACATCCATACAAGTCCTTTCCGGGATCGAACGGAACCGAAGGCACTTCAAAGAAGTCCTTGCAAATCCAGATATTCACTAATCACATCCGGAATCACCATCACAAAGGGTGATAAAATCTCTATACCGGAGTAACCCGGTGCAGAGACATTCGACAGGTAATCATTTCGCTTTCGAAAATACCTGGTCTACAACACCATCTTCAAATGCAATCCCATTTCATCGTATCGTTATTCGAAATGGGTTTTATGACATAAGGTCCTCTCCCGGCTAATCTGAATAACGAGCGCTTATTTAAAAATAAGTGTTACATTCAGATTCAAACAAATCACAAAAAATTCCACTTTGATCTTTTAAATAAAAGATCCATCACAATCACAAAGGTTTGATGTGGGTTTTAAATATCCATTTGGAATTCGACTCTCGGTCGCATCGAAATTCAAATGCCATTTAAAGGCCAGTATTGATAGTCGGTTATTTAACTATCAATCATCATTACAACAGTCACTGGATTTCAATTAATTTTCCCCCAATTATTATTATTTTCAAAATATCTTCGCAAGATAAAATTTCACTTTTCAACAATTTGAAAACAAATTCAATTCAATTTTTCACACTTCAAGCCTTTGAAAATAAATTTCAAATCAATTTTTTCCTTACGCGGGAAACATTTCCAATATTTATTCATTTCCACTGAAAATCTGCCGATTTCAAATATTTTAAAATAATATAAAATATTTATTCAAAATATACCTGGAAACATTTAAAATAAACTATTTTAGAATATTTGCTTAAATATTAGTTATGAAAAATATTATACTAATATCTCATATAAAAATCCAAGTCCAAAACTAATTTTAAAATAAAATTAGTAGACAGAGTTTAAATATTTAAATATCCAATTCTAAAACAATTATCAATTAAAATTTTAAATAATCACTTCTATAATTTACTAAATAAATCTTTAGTCTAAAGTTTTTCAAAATAACTTAAGAAAATAATTTCTCCATAATATTCTTTTAAAACCAACTTTAGAACTTTTAATTTATACTTTAAAAGCTACTTTGAAAATATACTTGGCATTCCAGAGAAAATACATTTTCACTTCAAAATGGTCCATTCAAACCAATTATTAAACCCTTCTCGATTTATTTCAATTTACATTTCAAATTTGTAAATTCCTTTACACATTTTAAAAATAAACCAATATTTATTTTTAAAACAAATTTCCCTTTTCTTCACAAATTCCCGCTGTGAATTTACATTTCCAAATACCAACAGATATACTAATTTTAAATCGATTTCCAAATATCACTTTCGAACCAAATCAAATCCCAAATTGATTTCCAATTTATTTCAAACACAAAATCAAATTCCAATTTGAATTTCCAAATTAATTTTCAAATATCAAATCAATTTCAAATTGATTTACTAAAGATTTATTTCCTTCTTAAAATAAATCCCTTTATTCCTCCCAAACCATTAAAATCTGAATTTTAAATAAATTCTTTGACTATTAAACAATATTACTTAAAATCCCTTTATTAAAATCTTTTCTCATATTTTGGAATTAATTCGATAGGATTACTAAAATCAACTTTTATACTTTAATTGTAATGGTCTAGGCTTTTCTACTTTAATTTTCAATTTCATATTTCTGGTATCCTACGATACCAACAATATATTTAGCTAAACTATAGCCTTCAACAATTTCAATCATCAATATAATCATCCACAGATTATCAATCATTCACATCACACATATGAAATAATATTCATACAATTTGGGGAATCAAGTTGGATCCCTCCAACCCATTTCCCTGCATCCACAGACGTTAGCACAACAATTAAATACCCATTCCACTTCGAGGTGGAATATCGCGGTATATGGGATTTATAAAATATCATCCGCTATTATGCGGCACATAGGGTCTAAACTAATATGACTAATAATAAATCAATCAGCCCAGCACACCATAAATAAATTTTAAATTTAACTATTAAAATTAAATCAGCGATTAAGTGAGAATATCTCACCGTTGATTTGCAATCCATTTCAACTCATTTCCATTAAGACCTTGTATAAACATTTATACAATTCATTAATATTCAAAATAATCGAATAATCAATTTTCGTTTGGTAATTTTAGTTATCCAATGATTTTATTTTAAACCAATTTCTTTTAATAAATTTATTTAACTAAAAATTAAATTTAAAACTAAATTTTCTATTTAAATAACCTTTGGTAAAAATAATTAAATAAGTTTTTTTATTAAACAAAACAACCTTTATCATATATATTTCCTGTTACTTCTCTAAAATATAAATTAAAATATGCATGCACGTATATATATGTGCTAAATTAAATTTAAATTAAATCTGTATATACAAGTACTTATTACATTCAAATTAAAAATAGAAATTTCATAACTTACAGTAAAATATACCTTGCTGTTTTTACACACATACACACACACACACACACACACACACGCACACATCTTTAAAATTTAAAAGAATAAATAGTAAACATATCCCACTATAAAAATTATTAGTGTTATATTATTTTAAAAAACAACATTTTACCTCACTGCAAAAATTATCTGCCACAGCCGACTATCACCAACGACGACACATCCCGGCAGCGATCGCCTAGCAAAAGCCTCAACTCGCCCTCATCCATTGCCCTTGCCTGCGCACCTGAAGCCACACCATGATCGGTCGCAAGCCTCGTCCTAGTCCACGAACATCGCGAGCCCCTAAAATTTTGATACGAAACCCTAGCTTCGATCGGAGATGCTCATTGCCACCATTGATAATTCCTGTTGCTTCCACTTGAATCACCTTCCACGACCCATAGTTCGAGTTCATTGGCACATTGAGCTCCTCCCAAGGCCTCGCCGTCGAACCTCCAGGAACTCTATACGAACTACGTGGCATGGGTCGCCACTCCCCTTGGCTATCGCCTGCTCGCACGCGACCAAATCGTGATGTCGATTGACCCTTCATCGCTGCCTCGAACCAAATTTGAAGAAAAGAAGCTCTGGATTTTTATTTGAGTTGAAGAGGGAATTTTTTTAAGAGAAGTGGCCATTTTTATTTGTATTCAAAAAAAATCGTTTGCTCGTTGGTTTAATTAAATTTTTTTTCTTTTATTCTAATCCGAACGAACGCATGTTGATTTTTATCAGAGAATGTAGAACACGTGTTTGAAGAGATAACGTGTTAAATTTGTGAATATATATGATTTATATGTAAATTTTTAAATTCAAATCTAAATTGTCTCGAATCACGCAACAAAAAATATCGACCTCCAATTGAGGCGTGTCGCTAGGTGTTTATAATGTTAAACCCCTATTCCGAAAGCAATGGAAAAGGTTTCGAGTCCAAATTCGATTGTATGGAAAGTTAGCTTTTCGAATCCAGTTATTAAATTGAAATTTCGATATAATTTTCAGCGCGTTTGCTTATCGTTTGGCCACACAACAACTCTGAATGCTACGAAAATTAAAATCCGATAATAATACAATATTGTGGATCCAATGGAACTGGTTTCGTCGAGATCCGAGACTGTGCCTCAGAAGGCTATTTTTAAATATCGATTTAAACGATAAAATTCAATACTGAACAAAACAGTTTCAAATTCAATTCTGAAGATTCTATCATCTTCAGTATTATCAATATAAATTTTATAAGCCATTAAATTATTTTTAACAGGCTTAAAATTGAAGATTCAAATTTTTACCCACTTTCAATAATTAAAGTTAATCATTGAACTGCCAAATTCATAGCAATATTTGAAATTCAAGTTAAACTATCATTCAAACATTTAAAATCAATTAAATATTACAATTTCAAATGTTGAAATTTTCGGATGGTCACAAATTTATTTTCTGTTTTATATTCAAACGTCATTTTTCAAAATGGTTGTTTTTTAAAAATACATCCATCGTACGAATGTTTTTTGAACGAAAACACAAACTAAAAGTATCAAACCAAACGGAACCTAATGTTTCTGAGAATTAAACTATAATCAACCCTTGATTAATTATAGATCCTTGACCAGCACAATGAAAAATAGCGTAAACCATTTTTTGAGGACCAACCAAAAAACGAGTACCAGGATTAAACCTTTTAAACTTTCAAAAAAGTCACATAAAAAAGCCACACAATTTTTGCTACGTATATTTAGGCGATTTAGGTATAGAATGTCCTAAAGATACAGGAGGTCGTAGAAAAATCGGTTAAGAATATAAAAAGATTATATTCGCTACACATTCTCAACTTTAACTAGAACGCTTATACATTAATATGCCCATACTAGACAACATGGTTACAAAAGAATATTGATTATATGCAAATTTTAAATTATAAGCATAAGACCTGTCACTGGAACAATTGTAAAATTATATATATATATATTCATATGGTTTTAATACAAAAATCTCAATGGACATGAGTTTAATGGCTCGATCAACTAGACCATTGAAATCTATGATCTTGGACAAACATTGTTTGACAAATTGTTCAGTATTAAGGGTTATGATGAAGTCATTTCTTAACTATTCAAGTTATACTACTTTAACAGAGAAATTGTTCGAGCATATCTTTTAGTAATACAAAATATTTAGACAGTAATACACATATTCATAACCTGCATACTTGACTTTACTAGGTTTTGCTAAAGTATAAGTAGAAAGATGAGAAATATAGAAAGCATAGGATTATCATTACTTCAAAGTAACAGTGAGGCATTTATGACACCAAAAGATTAAGCAACATCATAACCCATTTTATTGAAATTTGAAATAGTTACAAGCTTCATTCGTATACATTTCTCACTCTTCTTCAATTCAAGAATGGAGGAACCTTTTGACCTAGACAGAGGAAAATCAATGATTAATAATTTAGTAAGATGCAGTAAAATAAAAGAATAACTAAATATGAATATCAATATCATTACCACCACAAATGGATCCAGGTGCTATTGGATTCCTACAAAATTTTGCAACATATGCTACTTTTTTCAAACTATATTCATTCCAGGATACCGCTGGAACATTTGCGCAGCAACATGCCATGTCATCTGACTTATAAACAATACAATATTCAGGAGATGGGTCGATTTGTGGACCACTAATCAGTACAAACTTTGCACAAAACTATCTACTCCAACACGACTCTCCAAGAACTGTGGTTCCATTCAGCAAATATAGGTTTCAAAACACATCTCCTTTAACAAGAACTGGTGCACCTCTTGAAACCTTCAGACTATCTTTCTCGATAGTTACCTTGCATCCCAAAGATGCCAATTGTGCTAATGAAATTAAGGACTTTCGAAGACCTGGAACATAATGGACACCTGTCAAAGTGTGTATCAGTCTGTCAAACATCCTGATCCACACCGTACCTTCACCCATTAGTCTACAGCTAGCATCACTACCCATAATAATAGATCTTCCTTCTCATCCAATGAAAAAACTAAAGTAATCCTAATTATGCATCACATGGAAAGATGCCTCCGAGTCCAGCACTCCCAATGGTCTAAAACATCTGATACTGCTACAGACAACGCATCGTCGGATACCGTCTTCTCCACCATAAATGACGAAGATCCAACTTCTTTCGTCTTCTTTAAATTTGGACAAACCTTTTTCCAAAGACAGAGTTTCTTGCAAATAAAGCACTTTCCATCTTTAGACTTTCCTTGCCTGACATTACCGGGCTTCATAGACTTGCAACACCCTCTAGAGTGCCAATTCTTCTTATCTTCTCTACCTCTTTCAAAAAACAAGCCATGTCTACTACTTCCACCTCTACTTTCTTCACTTATCTCCTTTATATGATCTCTCAAGCCCTCAGCTAGAAGGTCTGACTTCACATCTTCCACTATCAATGTGTCTCTAGCGAAGATAAGGTTGTTAGCGAAACCTGTGTAATGCTTCGGAAGAGAACACAAAAGAATCTTTGCCATTTGCTCCTCATCCATCATTAAGTCAACAATCTTCATCTTCGTCACGAGATCATCATAGAAATTAATATGTTCCTTCACTGAAGTACCCTCTCTCATCCGCATGGTGAAAAATGTCTTCAGCAATATCAAACTGTTAGTCAGAGATTTCTTCAATTATGGATTCTCGAGCTTGGTCCAAATGCCCCTAGCAATGGTCTCACTGCTAATCTCTAAGATAACATTCACTTCCATAACTAGTTGTAAAATAGAAAATTCTCATTTCTCTATCTCCTTCCTTTCCGTGATTGATATGTCAGCCATCAGCTCCTTAGGGGCAACACTACTGGATGGACTTCATTCCCCATTAGAACAATCTTCATCCTCTATTGCCACTTTTCGAAGTCTTTATCCTCATTCCATTTCTTAATTGCCAACTGTGATCATAACGTGTTATACATCCCTCTAGTATAGGGTCTTATAAAACAGGAGCCGCTTTATCTCATGTCATAACGTCTAACACTTGTAACAACCAAATATTTTCAACCATTCGCATCCGCACATGTCGGATTTGAATTTCTCAAAATACCACGTTGTAAATAAAATTTGGCAAATCTCAGAATATACAGTTAATAAAAATCACAGATCACAGATATAGAGTAATAATAATGCAGCTGAAGTAAAAGAGATAGTAGTTCATGAAGCTACTATATAAATATTTCAGAGTAACATTAGATACAACAGAAGAAAAAGAGTACAACAAAAGTCTCAATACATAGAAGTCTACTAGTACAAGATCTGAAAAGGAACAACAGACTGAAAAAGATAAAACTAGACAAGTAGATAATCTCTAGCGATTCCAATCTCCAAAAGTGGAATCCCAAATCTATGAATACCCAGGCTGACTCGAGCGTAAATAAAAATACGGACACTCGAGTCAGGACATACACATTTATACAATGTAAACAAACTCAAGTGAACTGTAGTAAAGGTACTTAAAGGATGCTTGGGACCGACCATCCTCTAAGGATCCGTTACTATTTACTATGTAGTAATATTGCGCTATTATAATAATGTCTATCAGTAAAATAAACTTACTTTAAAATAGCGTTAATGAGTGACCCAATATTCCCCTTAACACAAATAATGCCAGTAGTCTATACAGTACCTGCATATCTCCTGATCGGAAGACTATGAGAAGATACTGCATAAGTACGACACAAATAGAAACTCGTAGTAAAGGCTCGATATGGTAGGTGACATGGCACAAAAGGCAATGCCAGGGTAGATATACCAATTACGACACTCGGGCTGGTGGTAACGCAGCAGCCACATACGTCCACCTCGAAACACATTCCCAAAATCGGAGGGGATCTCAAACAATCACAAAACCAATAGAATGGTATCGAAGAAAAGCGTCCGACCAGAGGAGCTACCCCTTTTGGCCCGAGACCGCTCCTGTTTCTGCCACCTTATGCCACTCACGGGAGTTGGGTCCATGTAACACACCTCAACAACGTCGCCACCATCCTACTTCATTCTAGAATCTCCACCGCGTACACGGTTGTCAAATTAGTTTTCGGTATCGATAGAGTGTATGCACATATCCGATCCTGGTCTCTTTTCCAACCAATCATTATTATAACCCATGGTTATAACTTAAAAATAATATTTTATACTTCAAAATAAAATATCATTTCAATCCAAATCTTTATCAAAATAAAGATTAAGTCATTTCCAAACCATTTCAATATATCAACATACCATATCTTTTAAGTTCAAATATTTATCAAAATAAATATCAAGTCATTTCTAAACATTTCAATATATTAAATTATCATATCCTTTCAAAACTTCCTTTCAAATCATTTTAATACATTAAAATATCACATCCTTTCAAAAATTCATTACCAAATCATTTTAATATCAAAATATCATATCTTTTAGAACTTCATTTTTAAATCATTTTAATATCAAAATATCATATCTTTCCGAACTTCATTTTCAAATCATTAATACCTTCTAAATTCAAGATAACATTCATTTATTATCCTTTCAAATCACCTTTTAAAATGATTTATATTACAATTAAATTTATTCATTTAAATCATTTAAAAGTGAAGTTATTATTCTTTGAAATTAAGTGTTCAATTTCCAAGGTTTCAAACCATTCCGAGCTCATTTACTAAGTCAAAAACCATAAACATTGAAAATTTCAGCCTTTCACAGCATTTAGAAAAAGCTGTTATAAGTTATACTTGAAAACATTTTAATTGATTTAAAACAGCATTTAAAACTGCTGTTAAATCTTATTTTAGTTGAATTTTTAGTTTGATACGGCAAAGACAGCATTTCCAGAAATGCTGTAATAGCTCAGGTTTCAAATTAAAGGTTTTTATTAATTTTAACAAAGGCAGCAGACCAGTACAACATTTACAGAACTGCTGTAATAGGCCTTTATTAAATTTTTAGCATTTTTGTTTACTTCAGTAACTACAGCATTTCAGAACTACTGTAATAGCCTTTTTATTAGGTTTTTAGCCCATTTACAGAAATTGTAGCATTTCTGAATGCTATTAAAAATATTTTCCAGATTTTTAGTGTATTTCCATCAAATAATAAACTTCAATTTAAACCCTTTAACATTATAAAAATCATATTTTAACATTCAAAAATGTTTATTAACATCCCTTTAACATATGATTTTTATAAAATAAATTTCTTATAAATAAAACAAATTTCTCAATAAATTTACTTAACAAATTCAAGTGTATAATTTCCTTTCCTTCACATATGCAATTTATTAACACTTACATTTTTAAATTTCCATTTCACAAATTAAACTAAATTTCCAATTGATTTCATTTAACTATAACCTTTAATTAAACCAAATTTCGCATTTCCAAGTAAAGTTGTATTTTAAAATTACACATTTAAGCATTCATTTATTTAACTATTTAAATTTATTGAAAAAATCAATAATACTTTAATAAATCATGCAAATTCAAATTTAAATCAAATTATTGTATTTACCATTTTCCAAATATAATTAAATTTCCATTTTATTTATATAACTTAAATATTATTTTTGACCAAAATTCCAAATATCCAAACTTAAGTTATATTTCCAAAATTCAATTTAACCACTCGTTAATTACATTTCTAACTCATAGAAAAATCATAATTTCTTTATTTTAAAACATTTCAAAAAATCTATTTAAATCAAATTTCATAAATTTATATTTTAAGTTAAATATATCCAAAACACTTTATAAAATAACCATAGGCCTGTATATAGTTTTCTAACCTAGGTCAAGTGATACAGATATATATCATTACAATCCACAGTTTAAAAAGAAAAATTCGGGTTTTATCATTTCAAACCCGCAATCCCAAGTTCAAATAAAATAAATAAAAACCGTTTAGGCCTATCATTTTAGCCCATAACTATTTTTCCCTATTCTAAAGTCCGTTCGGGTATGTATTATTTCAACCCATAGTGATTTCTAAACTAACAGGAAACTGGCAGTGATGATCGACATATATGAACGGTTTAACAATACATAACAGTAATAGATGACATGATAGGTAAATTAACAAGTTTAACATCATAAATTAATAATCATAGGCATTTATAACATAACAAAATATTCTACTCATTTAATTGTTGTCAATTCACATAATTGCATAAGTATGAATGTTAGGTGAGATTTACTCACCTCTTTGTGCTGGAGATTGCAATGCAAATGACACAACAGAATCAAAAACACAATGACAAGACTATGGATTTGAGTGGAGAGTGAGATCAAATGCTACAAATCTTGTGTTACAACCCCAAGCAAAATCAAAATAAATTATAAATTCAATACACTTTGAAATGAAATTACTTTGGAATGAAAACAAATATGAATGCAACGACTTTTTCCTTGCTTTCCCTATTCTTTTGCACGTCCTAGGGGGTGGTTTAGCTCTGGTTAAACATAGTATGGCTCATTTTTGGGCTAGGAAATGCACGGCATAAGCAAGAATATGTAGAGGAAGTTACACTCAGGAAGGTGAAGGGGTTCAAGCAACATAGGGTAGGTTTTTGTTCAACTTTGGCTCGACCATGGAGGGTTTGGGCTCGGCCAGTGGGGTAAGGGTCTGGACAGGGGTAGGACGGGTGAGTAAGGGTCTGGACAGAGGTGGTGGTGGAGGCTTAATGTGATGGTGGCAGTGGAAATGGAAGTGGTGAACAAGTGGTGGTCAAACAACATGCTTTCAAGGCTTTAGGTTGCATTTTGGTGGATTTTATCATCATGGTGGGCTCGGCTACGGTCAAGCCTGAAGGGGTAGGTGGTGATGATGGCAGGCAAGAGGTATAGGAGGTGGTGGCCGTGGCTATGGAGTGGAGGCCGATAAAAGTAGCAAAGAAAACAAGGCAAAAATATAGAAAACAAGAAGAGAAAGGAAAAACAAGGAGGCCATTACCAAGAATATTTCCTAGTAGTGAAGAGAAGATGAGAAGGATGTTTTTTGTGTGTGAAAAATAGGAATGAAATCATGTCTAAGAAATAGAATGCATGGCCAAAAAAAATAATGAAGAGTTATGGAAAAATGAAGAGTTTTGGAAATGAAAAGACTAGAAAATGAAAGGTCTAAGTCTCTTTGTATTTCTATTTCTTTTAATCAAAAATAAAGCAAAAAATTTCAGTAAATCCATTTAAAAACTGAAAAAAAGTAAAATGAAATAAAAATAAATAATTAAATTTAAAGAAAATAGAAAAAGAATAAAAGAAATTGCTTAAAATTCAAAACAGGGTTCAAAATTACAATTAAAACATCACTGCCTTTGGATAAATATCTACTTCATTTTAAAAATATTCTAAAGAAATTTTTTGAAATAAAATAATTTTTAAAACATATTAATTGTGAAATAAATAATTAAATTTAGAGAAAATAGAAAAAAGAACTAAAGAATTTGTTTAAAAATTCAAAACAGGACATAAAAATTTACAAATAAAATATCACTAGTTTTAGAAAAATTTCTATTTCACTTTAAAACAATTAAAAGTTAAATAAATAAAATAAATGAGGAACATAATAATGTAAGAATGATAATAAAATAAGATCTTAAGAAAATAAAAAAAATAAAGAATTTCTTTAATTAATTGAAGCTGGAAATTAGAAATTGTAAGCAAAAATACAACTGACACAGGAAAATGTCAATTACACTTTCAAAAATGTTTAAAACCGAAATATATACAATACATGTTATTTTACCCATATAAACATAAAATAGAACATTACACGACCAAATAAGATATTATTTATATAATTTAAAATAAACAATTTTGTTAAATACAACAAATTTCACACAATAGTTAAAAAGGCATAACTTTCACATTATAAATCAAATTTCAACGAAACAAAAAGTAGTGCTCCTAAAATTTTATTTAATTTCATAATAAAAGAAAAAATTCATATTTTCAAAGTTTCAAATTTTAAATTTAAAAGTCAAAGTTTGACATTATTGAACAAAATACTTTTTTTGCAAAATATTCTTTTTAGTCATGTTTGGAATTCTAATTCATATCAAAATCAAAATTTATATTTAAAATAAAAAAATTATTTAATTTAATAAATAAATATAAAGTTTTTAAATCAAAAATTTAATTAAAATAATTAAAATATACAATTAAAATAATCAGAAAATACATGGTTGTTACACTCTCCCCCACTCAAAACTTTTCGTCCCCAAAAAGGAATGAGGTACGGGAAAGCACCAGAAAAAGATATAGTGAAATAAGATTAAGAAAAGATGGCAAGGAGATTGAGATTATACCTGATAACTATTGTTATAGGTAAGTTTAACAAAGTGGAGATGATCTTTCCAAGATCCTCTAGAATCAAGAACACAAGCACGAAAAAGGTGGATTCAAAATGAGTACCAAAGATTATCAAAGATTATAGAAAGATTTCTAAACAGAAAGATTATAGAAAGATGCCTATACCAGTCCATAACAAGATAAGGATAATAAGGACAACCAAAAGATAGTCTGAAAAACAAAATAAGGAAATAAGTTTGAAACCAAGGAAATTTTAACTTAAATAGTAATAATTTTTTTTACACAAGTTAAATAAATCTTAACTATCTCAAATTTCATTATCTTATCATCCAATTACCTTAAATTAACAATTTTAAAACCATGGTTTTGAAAAATAATCATCTATTATACTCATAATGTACTTAATAAATTTAATTCTTCTCTATTCCTAATTAAAATTAAATTTATTCCACTCAATATATTTACCACTTATGTTAAATATACCTTCGCTTATTATAACCGCTTTATTTTATTTTTAGTTCTTTTAACATTATTTTATTATAAGTTATTCAATTACCCTTTATTATATTTACTTCTGTTAATCATTTTATAACTAAAATTTAAGTGTATAACATTTATTATAACCACTCAAATTTTATTTATAAAATATTTTTATATTGTATATTATCCAATTACATTTTTAACTTCTGAAATTAAGGTAAGTTATATTTGAATGCAATTGTATTATACAAATAAAACTTTCCGATTAAATCATATCATGCTTGAATATTCCTCCAAAATTTCGATTTTCTTTTTATAATTGAAATTATTCTTTAAAATAAAATTTAAGAATTAAATTTCTGATTTCTTCAAACCATCTAGAGATAAATAAATGTATGTATATAATTTATCAAATCAAATTTATGTCATATATCTATATATATTATAAATCAAGTCATATTTTAGAAATTCAAATCAATTTGATTTCCCAAAACAAAGCTATAGCAAGACTACCGAGCGGTCTCTTCACTTCGAAACTCGAAAATGAACGTCGATGATTGCTGCAGTCATCACCGAAATTATTTCCCAGTGTCAAAGAGAAGAGTACTAATTTTTAAACTTTAAAATTCTTTGGAAACATATTTTTATTCGAAAATGCTTTAAACACAAGGTTTGAAATCATCGGAAATTAAATTCTCAAATTTCTTGTTTTAAATTCATTTCAGTTCCCAAATCAATTTATAAACAACTATTTATAAATTTATTTATAGAACAGTAAATGATAAATCAAGTATTATCATTTCAAACAATCAATTTATTAAGTTCCATAAATTTACTTATATATCAAAATTTATTTCATTAAACAAATTTTAAAATAATATTGTGTCAGTTTGTTCTGTCAAAGTTTTTTTAGAAATTCTATCGATAGTTGATCAGACGAATCGATCAGAAACCCAAATCAACATCCACAACTCAAACGACACAATATATATAACAATGCATAGATTTACAAGTACAATTCAAAATGTTTGAAGATAGGTTGGAAAAAAAAGACAATATGATTAAATAACAAAGTAAGGAGATGGGTAAGCTTAAGTAAATCGTGGGCAACCTTAACCGGGTCAACCGTGACTTAAAGAATATGATCAATGTGAATTTTTCTGGGGTAATTCTACATTCAATCTCAAGAGATAGAGTTTGGAATAACAAAAGATATTAGCATCTAAACCAAAGATAGATATAAATCCCTGGTGAATCGATGCTAATTGTAAAGGAGTTTCCCCCATTTACAATTCAATTTAAAATTGGCGAGACCGCCGACTCACTAAAAGATCATTCGAAGTGGAGTTATGGGATACTCCAGAATCAAAAGAAGATGAATAGTGAGGGACACGAATGGATTTTGGAACTGTAGGGAACGTTCCAAAATTCAAAGGAAATTCAAATCAAAGAGGAAAGATTCGGACGAAAGTGATTCTGTAAATAATTTACCTTATATTCTAAGTTTTTCCTCAAAGCCAAAGCTCTCATACCAACTGTAACAACCAGATATTTTCAACCATTCACATCCGCACATGTCGGACTTGAAATGCTCAAAATACCGCGTTGTAAATAAAATTTGGCAAATCTCAAAATATACAGTAAATCAAAATCATAGATCACAGACAGGAGTAATAATAATGCAGCGAAAGTAAAAGAGGTAGTAGTTCATGGATCTACTATATAAATATATTAGAGTTACATAAGATACAACAGAAGAAATAGAGTACAACAGAACTCTCAATATATAGAAGTTTACTAATACAAGAGCTGAAAAGGAACAACAAACTGAAAAAGATAAAACTAGACAAGCAGATAATCTCTAGCGATTCCAATCTCTAGAAAGTGGAATCCCAAATCTATTAATACTCAGGCTGACCCGAGCGTAAATAAAAATATAAACACTCGAGTCAGGACATACATACTTATACAATGTAAACCAACTCAAGTGAACTGTAGTAAAGGTACAAGTAACTTAAAGGATGCTTGGGACCGCCCATCCTCTAAGGATCCGTTAAACTATTTACTATGTAATAATATTGCGCTATTATAATAATGTCTATCAGTAAAATAAACTTATTTTAAAATAGCGTTTAGGAGTGACCCAATATTCCCCTTAACACAAATAATGCCAGTAGTCTATACAATACATGCATATCTCTGATCCGGAGACTGAGAAAATACTACAAAGGTACAACACAAATAGAAACTCATAGTAAAGGCTCGATATGGTAGGTGACACGACACACAAGGCAATGCCAAGGTAGATATACCAATTACGACACTCGGGCTGGTGGTAACACAGCAGCCACATACGCTACCTCGGAACACATTCCCAAAATCGGAGGGAGCCCAAACAATCACAAAAGCAATAGAATGGTATCGAAGAAATGCGTCTGAGCAGAGGAGCTACCCCTTTTGGCCCGAGACCGTTCCTGTTTCTACCACTTTATGCCAACTCACGGGAGTTGGGACCACGTAATATACCTCAAGAACGTCCCCGCCATCCTACTTCAATCGGGAATCTCCACCGCGTACACGGTTGTCAAAGTGGTTTTCTGTATCGACAGAGAGTATGCGCATATCTGATCCCGGTCTCTTTGCCAACCAATCGTTATTATAACCCGTGGTTATAACTTAAAAATAATATTTTATACTTCAAAATAAAATATCATTTCAATCCAAATCTTTATCAAAATAAAGATTAACTAATTTCCAAACCATTTCAATATATCAACATACCATATCTTTCAAATTCAAATATTTATCAAAATAAATATCAAGCCATTTCTAACCATTTCAATATATTAAATTATCATATCCTTTCAAAACTTCCTTTCAAATCATTTTAATACATTAAAATATCATATCCTTTCAAAACTTCATTTCCAAATCATTTTAGTATCAAAATATCATATCTTTCAGAATTTCATTTTTAAATTATTTTAATATCAAAATATCATATCTTTCATAACTTCATTTTCAAATAATTATATAAGTTCAAATCCAAGTATTCAACTTTGAATACCTTCTAAATTCAAGATAACATTCATTTATTATCCTTTCAAACCACCTTTAAAAATGATTTATATTCCAATTAAATTTATTCCTTTAAATCATTTAAAAGTGAAGTTATTATTCTTTCAAATTAAGTATTCAATTTCCAAGGTTTCAAACCATTCTGAGCTCATTTACTAAGTCAAAAACCATAAACATTGAATATTTCATCCTTTCATAGCAATTAGAAAAGGCTGTTATAAGTTATACATGAAAACATTTTAATTCATCAAAGACAACATTTTAAACTGCTGTTAAATCTCATTTTAGTTGAATTTTTAATTTAAAACAGCAAAGACAGCATTTACAGAAATGCTGTAATAGCTCAGGTTTCAAATTAAAGGTTTTTATTAATTTCAGCAAATACATCAGACCACTACAGCATTTACAGAACTGCTGTAATAGGCCTTTATTAAGTTTTAAGCCTTTTTGTTTACTTCAGCAACTACGGCATTTCAGAACTGTTGTAATATCCTTTTTATTAGGTATTTAGTTCACTTATAGAAACCATAGCATTTCTGAATGCTATTAAAAGTATTTTTTAGATTTTTAGTGTATTTTCAGCAAATAATAAACTTCAATTTAAGCCCTTTAAACATTATAAAAATCATATTTTAACATTCAAAAATGTTTATTAATAACCCTTTAACATATGATTTTTATAAGATAAATTCCTTATAAATAAATAAAAAATTCAATAAACTTACTTATCAAATTCAAGTATATAATTTTCTTTCCTTCACATATGCAATTTATTAACACTTACATTTTTTAAATTTCCATTTCACAAACCAAACTAAATTTTCAATTGATTTCATTTAACTAAAACATTTAATTAAACCAAATTTCACATTTCCAAGTCAAGTTGTATTGTAAAATTACACATTTAAGCATTTATATATTTAACCATTTAAATTCATAGAAAAAATCAATAATATTTTAATAAATCACTTAAATTCAAATTTAAATCAAATTATCATATTAAACATTTTCCAAATATAATTAAATTTCCATCTGATTTATATAACTTAAATATTATTTTTAACCAAAATTCCAAATTTCCAAACTTAAGTTATATTTCCAAAACTCAATTTAACCATTCATTAATTACATTTCTAACTCATAGAAAAACCATAATTTCTTTATTTTAAAACATTTCAAAAAATCTATTTAAATCAAATTTCATAAATTTATATTTTAAAATACTTAAAAAATGTCCAAAACACTTTATAAAATAACCACAGGCCTGTATATAGTTTTCTAACCTAGGTCAAGTGATACAGATATATATCATTTCAATCCGCGGTTTAAAAACAAAAATCTGGGTTTTATCATTTCAAACCTGCAATCCTAAGTTAAAACAAAATAAATAAAAACCGTTCAGGCCTATCATTTCAGCCCATAACAATTTTTCTCTATTCTAAAGTCCGTTCAGGTATGTATCATTTGAACAAATAGTGATTTCTAAACTAACAGGAAACTGGCAGTGATAATCAGCATAAATGAACAGCTTAACAATATATAACAGAAATAGATGATATGACAGGTAAATTAGCACGTTTAACATCATAATTTAATAATCCTAGGCAGGTATAACATAACAAAATATTCTACACATTCAATTGTTGTCAATTCACATAATTACATAAGTATGAATGTCAGGCGAGATTTACTCACCTCTTTGTACCGGAGATTGCAATGCAAATGACACAACGGAATCAAAAGCATAATGACAAGACTACGGATTTGAGTGGAGAGCAAGATTCAATGCTACAAACCTTGTGTTATAACCCAAAACAAATTATAAATTCAATACACTTTGAAATGAAATAACTTTGAAATGAAAACAAATATGAGTGCATCAACTTTTTCCTTGCTTTCTCTGTTCTTTTGCATGACCTAGGGGGTGGTTTAGCTCTGGTTAAACATAGTATGGCTCAGGTTTGGGCTGGGAAATGCACGGCATAAGCAAGAACATGTAGGGGAAGTTACACTCGGGAAGGTGAAGGGGTTCAAGCAACATAGGGCAGGTTTTTGTTCAACTTAGGCTCGGCCATGGAGGTTTTGGGCTCGGCCAGTGGGGTATGGGTCTGGATAGGGATAGGAGCGGTAAGTAAGGGTCTGGACAGAGGTGGCGACGACGACGTAAGATGATGGTGGTGGTGGAAATGGAAGTGGTGAACAAGTGGTGGTCAAACAACATGCTTTCAAGGCTTTAGGTTGCATTTTGGTGGATTTTATCATCATGGTGGGCTCTACTATGGTCAAGCTGAAGGGGTAAGTGGTGATGATGGCAGAGAAGAGGTGTAGGATGTGGTGGCCGTGGCTATAGAGTGGAGGCCGATAAAAGTAGCAAAGAAAACAAGGCAAAAATATAGAAA
Organism: Allium cepa; assembly: GCA_030765085.1. Lineage (NCBI taxonomy): Eukaryota > Viridiplantae > Streptophyta > Magnoliopsida > Asparagales > Amaryllidaceae > Allium > Allium cepa. Next base: position 569,519,854 of record CM060931.1, on the reverse strand, counting down.
ACAAGAAGAAAAAGGAAAAACAAGGAGGCCATTATCAAGAATATTTCCTAGCCGTGAAGAGAAGATGAGATGGATGTTTTTTGCATGAAAAATAGGAATGGAATCATGGCTAAGAAACAAAATGCACGGCTAAACAAAAATAAATGAAGAGTTATGGAAAAATGAAGAGTTTTGGAAATGAAAAGACTAGAAAATGAAAGGACTAAGTCTCTTTGTATTTCTATTTCTTTTAATCAAAAATAGAGCAAATAAATTTCAGTAAATCCATTTCAAAAACCGAAACAAATTAAAATGAAATAAAAATAAATAATTAAATTTAAAGAAAATAGAAAAAGAATAAAAGAAATTGCTTAAAATTCAAACTAGGGTTCAAAAATTACAACTAAAACATCACTGGCTTTGGAAAAATATCTACTTCATTTTATAAATATTCTAAAGAAAAATTTTGAAATAAAATAATTTGTAAACATATTAAAAGCGAAATAGATAATTAAATTTAGATAAAATAGAAAAAAGAACTAAAGAAATTTTTTAAAAATTCAAAACAGGACCTAAAATTTACAAATAAAATATCACTAGTTTTAGAAAAATTTCTATTTCACTTTAAAAAAAATAAAAGTTAAATAAATAAAATAAATGAGGAACAAAATAAAGTAGGAATGAGAATAAAATAAGATCTTAAGAAAATAGAAAAATAAATAAAGAATTTCATTAATTAATTGAAGCTGGAAATTAGAAATTGTAAACAAAAATACAACTGATACTGTAAAATGTCAATTACACCTTCAAAAATGTTTAAAACCAAAATATATACGATATATGTTATTTTACCCATATAAACATAAAATATAACATTACATGACCAAATAAAATATTATTTATATAATTTAAAATAAACAATTTTGTTAAATACAACAAATTTCGCACAATAGTTAAAAAGGCATAACTTTTACATTATAAATCAGATTTCAACTAAGCAAAAAACATTGTTCTTAAAATTTTATTTACTTTCATAATAAAAGAAAAAATTAAAATTTTCAAACTTTCAAATTTTAAATTTAAAAGTCAAAGTTTGACCATATTGACCAAAATACAATTTTTTGGAAAATATTCTTTTTAGTGATGTTTGGAATTCTAATTCATATCAAAATCAAAATTTATATTTAAAATAAAAAAATTATTTAATTTAAGAAATAAATATAAAGTTTTTAAATCAAAAATTCAATTAAAATAATTAAAATACACAATTAAAATAATCAGAAAATACAGGGTTATTACAACACTCCTTAATCAACCTTGCAGCTCCGATACCAGACTGTTTGTGAAAATCCCCTGAGATGACTATCCTAAAGGAATAAAAGACCCAAAGCAGCGGAAAACAACTGGATCATGATTGTAGCGAGACAAAACAAATAGGGATAAGCACCAGAACAGATAGTCACAAATCTACGCAATGCAGAAAAATAAATAACTCCAGTATTTATAGTGGTTCCGCTACCGTGAAGTAGTGTACGTCCACTTGGGGAAAGAAGATTTCATTAATTACTGAAAGATTAGAGTTACAAGATTGATTCACTTTTAGAGGCTGTACATAAGAAGAATTTACAATATAGAAAAAATTCTATAGAGTTTCAGCTCTCTAAAATGGCTGCCATTGTTGGCCAGAAGCTCGATTGTTTATAGATTGAAGATATGAGAAGGGATAGCTACTATATTGCAGCCTTAGGGTCTGGTTCGGCAAACCCTACCTAGTTTGGTAGTACATTCACAATTTGGTCCAGCATGAGCACACTTCATTTGGACCGGCATAGGTTGGTTCAACATAACACAAAGGTTGGAACGACACTTTACTTCAATACCGAGCCAAATATTTGGTTCGGCATACATCACTTGGACCGGCAACTCAGCAATTTTGGAGCAACATCTTCTTGTTCGACACTAGTACTTCTATTTGGAGCGGCATAATACTGAAATAATAATTTGGTTTGGCATCTCGAACTACCAAATGAAATATTTGGTTTCGTATTCTACATTTCACCCTCAACAAATCACCGAACGACTTCTTCTTCATATCCTCGAACGAATTCTCCTTCATATCACCGAATGAAATCATTTCCACCGGACGAACTCCATCGACCAAATCTTTGGTCCGGCATCCTCCACCGAACCAAAAATTTGGTTCGACATCTTCCTCTCCAATGCCAGATCCAAGTGCAAGCACTGAATGAACATATTCCTCTTATGGTTTGGAGCTCCTCCTCGAACCTTCTCCAATGACGACACTTCTTCACGAATTCCGGGTATCATCTCTAACACAAATAAATTGCTATTTGCAATACATGTGTCCTAAGATTTGAAGTTTAGAAGAATAAAAAAATTTGAATGCTTTCCCAAAAATAACTTCTTAGAGTTGGAGCGATGATCATAAAGACTTGTGTATTTCTCCAATATGCAAAGTTCTTGAGGGGTTTAACAATGATGATCATTCAACCAAACCTTAGTGCTTTACTATATGTATATAACCATTAAAATTTAGAGAATAAATGATGGCATATAAATTCCTTGTATTTGAGACTAATAGAAAAGAGCAGGATTCAATAGATAAAGGTCTAAAGAGTAAATTCCGAACATCTATTTATTATGAGTATAATACCTGTGCACTCCTTAAAATTTTTATGAAATTTGCAAATGCAGTAGCATACAAAAGCATGTTCATTTTATCTCTTATTTTTAATTAATTCAAGTGCAAAAGTTATACTTAAATGTTTGCAAATTTTTGAAGAAAAATTGCATTACTGAAAGTGTGTTATGAATTATCTAAATGGAAAGTAAATGTACAAAGATAGAACAATATATGTGAATAAGAAATTCTAGACAAAGAGATAGGTACGTGTGGAAATCCCGCATAAATCAGCTATAGACAAATAAAGAATAGAAAAATGTCATCATAGTATTTGGGTACATATCCATAGAAACTAAGTCATATGTAGAAGATATGTCAAAAGTAAAACGGTATGTTCTACAATATAGATCCAAGGAATAACGTCACTACAACTAAAAAATATAAGTGAAAAAAATATGATGAGTACTTCCCACCTTTGGGCTTTCTAGGAGTAACGTAAGAGCATGATTCTTTCTTTTTATCTTCCCTTTTGGAATAAGAAGAAAGGTTATAAAGACAAATATCTTAGAAAGCTTCATTCATTTTAGTATTAGGGCCAAGCTATCTAGAATTTGCATCAATGATAATAGAAAAAGACATAAAACAAGTCCGAACATGGAACAAAACAAACTTTAGGTTTGGAACCAACTGAAGATATAGTACAAGTACTAGAAGTTGGTGCTTAAAGAATAAAGTCTTAGACCGAGGGACAAATTTCATGTAATGGTGAAAAATGTTGAAGTGAAGCCTACCAAGATCAACTAAAGCCATAGGAAGCAGAAAACTTCATTGTAATAATACTTGAAGATAATTCTAGAGCTATGATCATGGAAACCATCATCATAGGGAAGAAAGTTTGAGAACTAGAAGTCTAGCAATGGCAGTGCTAGATAATATTAATGAGGAAGTAAGGGATTCAAGTATCTATATACTAGTTATGGTTAATGGAATGCATACAAAGGTTAATGGGTAGAAAAACTTTATAGTGATCCATTTCACTATAAGCTTGAATATCAAAATGTAGAATCATTCCCAGCAAAGCCTAGTTTTCTCTTCATACAATATGTAAAACAGTTTTTTGAAAGCCTCTTCTTGGCATTAAATTAAGCATTGGCGACAAATAGCTACTTAGTATTATCATCTTTAGTTTTCAACCAACTATCATTCAATTTTTAGGCAAAAGTAGTTTACATAGCAACTAATTCTAAATCCAACACTTATTATGGTCTTCTTCAAGATCCTTTAATTTCTTCTAAACCTTTTTTCACTATGAATAGCCTTCTTAAGACCACCAAAAATTTCTTTTATTTGGTTTGGAGAATTTTCTTTGCTTTTTAGCGATCTTTGCTTTCCTTTTAGAGTCTCTTATTCTCCTTTTTCAGCTTGTCAACCTCTCATTGATAGTGTCAAGCACGATGTTGATGCTCTTGAATCTCCTTATCCCAGCGTAGGATCCTAAATCTGACACTACAAACGTCTCCTTAGATAATTCTCTCTCGATATTACTCTCTTGGTGTTTCTTCTTTAGATTATTAATTTTATTCCCTAGTTGCATAACCTGGCAATTCACATATTGTTCTTTGGGTATGCTCTTTAAAAAATATTGGTCTTGATCATACCTTAGAAGATAAAGGAACCGCACCAGAGACTGTTGGCGCAGAGATAAAGATAAGATATGATAGATAAGTTGTGAGTTTCTGTCAGAGCAATAATGATTAAGATCATGGAAATGCTTGATAATCACGGCAAGGACTCCTATCATGATTATATGACGATGACCAAGTTCTCTTTCGCTTATAAGAACTTTTTCTACAAATTCTTCCCCGTGTCCTTTTGTTTTCCTGAAATTGTGAAGTGGATACTTCCATTGGGTATTTATTGCATCTCTGATGTGAAGCTCTCCATGTCTTTTGCATATTGGTATTCATCTTAGGCTAGCTCTTGTTCTTTCCTTTCACACATTTACAATGCTTGGGTAGGATCAAACCATGAGGCACACTCAAAATTGTATAATGGATGCCTTCATACCAACTAGTAAATAAAGTTTTATAAGTCCATTGAGTATAATGTAGAAGAAAAATGCATGGATGTTGCACACAACGGTATATTGGGTTTAGCCATGGCAAATAGCCATCGACGGTCATCGCTAACGATCGCTAGGAGCCAATAAATGTCACTGCGTTTTCAATCCTATAAGAGAAAAAGGTGATGACTTTAACGATGGCTTCATTATAGGTTTTTCAACAGGTAAGGATAGGCTATTGGACAATTAGCACGTAATGGATGTACCAATTAGAGATCGCTAGCCATCGCTAACCTATGCCAGCAGACCGTCGCTAGTCTTCGCTAGCCTATATTAATAGGCCAACGCCAGCAGATGCTAACCTGGGTATTCTATTTTACCAAACAGCTGCTATTTAGGTCATCCAACCGTTCAAATATATTCATCTCTCTATCCACCTCATATATAACACATATAAACCTAATTTCACAATTACAACCATCGCGTAATCTCACACATAACACACATAAGCAAATTTATGTCACAAAAATCAATATTCCATCAAACAACACAACTATACCTATAAATCCTTATGTCCATCAAACAAAACAATTATCATCAAACATCCAAAAATCCATCAAACATTCACAAACAACACAACAATCAAACAAGTATCAAATCCATCAACACATGTCAAAGAAATAGAAAACAAAATAATCAAAATCCATCACAAACACAATCATACCTACTCATCGTCATTATTTCCTGACCTACCCCCAAGAAATTTCTTATGCTTTGCAAAATATGTCGCAATCCGCTCATCTAGTAGTATAGGCAATCCTTCAGTAGGAATTCGATCATTCAACTCATCTATTTGCTGTTTGAGTTGAGCTATCTCCTCAACGGTCCTGATGTCCTATAATAGGCATGGGGCATCCTCACCTATAAATTAGTTAATAACCAATTATAAATTATGCTTAATATTAAATAGCATTTATATATTAGTTAATAAACCTGCAAAATATTTGCTCCTTCACTCTCACGGTCAGTTATTTCACCATGAAGACACATATTTGCTCTTTCACTCTCACTGCCAGTGCTATCACTTTCATCTTCATCGCTTTCATCCCAAGTAGCTGCAAAATTTCTTCTTTTCAGTTGCTTTCCTTGACTGAGTCGATTTTGAGGACAATTTGGCTTGAGATGAACTGGTTTATTACACTTATGGCAGATGATCTCCTGTTTTTCTGAATTGTCTAGAACTTTGTTTATTTTGCTCTTTACTTGATGATTTTTTGCCAAATTTCCATATTTGCGATTCCACTTTTTGAATCTTCTTATTAACAGTGCTAATTCCGCTTCACCATCATATCATCTTCATTTTCAGTTATTACTTTGAGAGCTATTGATTTCTTTCGAGTGTCATCTCATTCACGCTCTTCCTTGAATTTCATTTCTAGCTCATAAGTGGTGAGATTTCCGATGAGTTCTTCAATTTTGATTTGTTTTAAATATTTCAATTCTTGAATGGAGTCTCTTTTGTTTCAAAACTTCGTGTAAGGACTCTAAGGATTTTTCGAACTATTTCCAATTCCGTGTATGATTTTCAGAGAGCTTTTGATTTGTATACGATATTGGAAAGTCGTGCGTACATCTCTTTGACGTTTTCTTCCTTGGCCATTGTGAAATTCTCCTATTCGCTGCTTAGCATGGCAAGACGAGATTCTTTGACTTGAGACGTTTCTTCGTGAGTCACTTCGAGTGTATGCCATATTTCCTGCGGAGTTAGACAATGTGGGACACGGTTAAATTCAAATTGATCCAATGAACAGATAGTAGAATTCATAGCCTTAGCATTAGCATTTTGTAATTTATTTTCTAGCTCTGTCCATTGATCCATCAGTTTATCTATTTCATGATTATCTACAATTATAGTTGGTTCTCTATAACCTATCTCAATAATATTCCAAGCGTCTATGGTTTTTAGAAAAAATTTCATTCTATTTTTCCAATAGACGTATTCACCATTGAACATTGGTGGTGTAACTATGGACTGACCCTCAGCAAAAGCATTATTAAAAGAAGCCATTTTAAAAATCCAAATTTGTAAAACAAAAATTGGTTTTTTAAAAAAAAAAATTTTTTAAACAAAAATAGCTTTTGCACCAAGCTCTGATACCACTTGTAGGATCAATTTCACCCTAGAGGGGAGGGTTTGAATAGGTTAATACTATTAATTATAAAAAATTATCGTGGAAGTTTATATAAAATAATCTCAACACAGATATTTCAAAATTATAGCCGCATAGATAATAGCAGAATAATAAATGCAGAAATATAACGACATAGAATTTACCCAGCTTCAGCAAAATGCTACCTACGTGCTGCCCCCAAGGTTTCTACTAGAAATTAAGCAGTCAAACGCTTACACACGTAAACTCGCGACGCCCGCTATCGACTAGCCTTAACTCTACGCTAAAAACCCTGCCACAACTCAGCCGCTGAGTTGCGAATTCTTAAATTACGCCATGTAGTTTGTCCCTTAGTCAGACGACTAGAAATTATAATTGTTTAAATTGGAAATACAAATTTAAAACAATAATTTAAAAATAAAACCCTAATATTAATCAAGCCCAATAACCAGGCTGGCCCACTAGTGATAAACTTAAACCCCTTTTACTTTTTTTTTCTTTTGTATTATAACTTCGGCCTGGTTTGCTAAAAAAAATGGCGGCCTCGTTGCTTGCTCGAAAATTAGGGCTTCGTGTTGAAGTCGCTGGCTTTGTCGATTTGATTGATGATGCTTCGATTTCTTCTTTCTCTCTGTCAATCTTCTTTCGGCTACTCCAATTCGATCAAATTGGAATTAATATTGATATGTTATTTTCCTTTTTGCTTTTCTAGTTGATTGCTTGAACCCGATCGATGATTCGAGTTACTGGTTATTTTTGTCAGTTTTTCTCGAACTCTAATTGTAGCTTTTTCCGATGATGTTTAGGGATTTTATATAGGGTTCGAACCCCTTGATTTTCTTTCGTATATATTTGTTTGAATTCGTCTGTAATTCTCCTCGGCAATTCGATATTGATTGAATGTTGATGATGATTTCTGACTTTGTCAATTCACATATTTTTGCCTTGGTCATCAAGGTTTGGTAAATTTGATGATTCCTTGATTTCCAAGGCTCTGACTTTGCTTGCCCATTGTGTTCTTTGACGATGATGTTGATTACGTTTTTGTGCTTGACTTTGGCCATTAACTGTTAACATTGGCCTTGACTTTTAAATGTAAAACTGCTGCGGACTTTTGAATTTGTGCACTGTTTTATTTTTGAAATTTCCTGCTTGATTTTGTCTCGGCATTGATCACTGCATCACTGTATCGTATATGCATATGCTCAACTTGATACTCTGTTCATCCTGTCACTGGAAGTTGCCCTTCATATGGTTCGAACCTCTTGATTGTCGTAACTGTATCACATATTTCGTTTGGGTAGGTTGGTCGCAACATCAAAAATCTTGTCCTCCTCTACGGTGCTCAACTCCTCTCGGTCGGTGGACTGCCTCACTTGAGCTCGCTCCATTTTAAATCTTTTCGGTGACTAGGAATAGAATTTTGCCATAAAATTTTACTACAATAAATATTCAATTTACAACTTTATGTAATGTAAAGTAAAAGAAATAATTTAAGCATGTTTACCATCATGAATTGGGAATTAGGGTCCGTCCAAGTATACGAAACTAAATCATCGTCATTTGTGTGCTCGACGAATGAGTACATTTGAAGACCTCTGCATACGTAGGCTCATATTGCTTCTCCTTAGCCTAAAATTATATATCAATAAACAATGTACACATATGGTTACATAATGTTATAACTATTCTGTAATTGTAATTTACAAATTTAACAATTCTTTCCGATGTTTTTGGAAGGATTTTGAGTCGCCGCGATGTACAACAAGATTTTTATTCCTATTTATTGAGTTCTGTAACGATCGCGATTTTTCGTTGCCGAAAAACCGAATAGTTATGGGTTTTAAAAAGAATTTAAGGAAAGAGAAAGAAAGAAAAAGGTAGAAGATAGAGGGAATAGAAGGTAGAAAATTTTAAAATTGAAAGAAAAGAGAATAGAGGAAAAAGAAAAACAGAAGAAAATAGGACGGAACAGAAAACAACAGAACAATAACAGAATCTCACAATTCGCAGCGGAACAACATATAATAATAAGTGAATAATCTTTAAACAAAGAACTATATCAATTATTACATTACATCACATTTCATTACATCATATCATCAGAGTGTACAACAACAACAAACAGTGCAGCGGAAAAAGAAATACTATATAAGTAATACGCCATGCCATCCAGCTTGCCTCCAGCAACTCCAGAATATCCAGAATATCCTGATAAATCCTAACTCTTGACTGCCCGTGTGGAAATTGGTGGGCACCCAGAGTTTAGGAAGGAAAACAATAAACTCCAAGTCAGTCATGTGACTGGTGTGAGAACTCAAAACAGTTTATTTATCTTTAAAATCAAAATAGAGAGATATTTTTAAATTCAATTCGCAATGTTTTTAAAAATGAGACTACCATAAGGCCTCCCGCACACACACATGCAAACGCAGAATCGGAGGAGATTTCTCCTTATGATAGTCAAAGATGCTTGATACGCATTAAAAATAACATTTGATATTATTACTAGTGCATAGTGTAGGAAAAATTCATTTCGAAAGTAGAATATAAATCTTAGCCAGCATAAACATTTCGAACTATGCCTACTATAGCTAACTATGTTCAATAGCAGGTTACCGCCACATTCCATAGCAGGTTATACAACTAAAACCGTACAAGTCACGTATTGTTTCTTTGGATTTCCAACAAATGATCAGGCCAAGGAACTTCCCATTGCCACATGAGAATGCCTCTGGAAAGACATCCCCGAGAACCAAACCAGGACTCTGCCAACACAAGGCCGGGTTACCCCTAACTGGGTAACTACTGACACGAGCACGCCATTCTCCGATCGTAAACGACCTTTCTCACGGGATCCCAAAAACCAACAACCACAAAGTAATAAATTCGTAGTAACCACATAGGTTAAATATCTGGGCTCCATACCATGATACCACCTCTATCCAGAAGGAAATGTACATACCCTAAAGGGTGCTACCCCTCATAACCTTGCCGCATCTTTCCTGTTTTGACCATTTCCGAGGTGTGAGGCTCGACGAAGTCACGTCCACAAAAACATACTTTATACAAAAGCCATGCTTTGGGTCAACAAATGATCAACACAATGATCACCAAGATAGACGATCAAATAAACGATCCTATCACAATAATCAACACAATGATCATTTCAGCAACACTCAGTGTAACGACCCAGAATTTTTGATAACTTGAATTTGAATATTTAATTTATTTTTAATATTAATAAGTGGAATTTTTAAGTCGAATAATTTATTTATCGAATATTTGGATTTAATTGGACAATTAAATCGATTTATTTAATAGTGAAATTCCAGGAATAATTAAATATTGGGTTAAATATGATTGAAAATGATTTGGAAAATTTTGTTTTATCATATTGAAGTTATAGAAATGTTTTAGAACTTGTAAAATTGAATTTGGAGTTAATTTGTAAAAAATTGAATATTTTAATATTTAATTATCGACTGAAAAATAGCCAATTTTTGAACAGTCTCGGAATTGAACGAAACGAGTTCCATTGGATCCGTAATAGTTAGTTATTATCGGATTTCAAATTTCGTAGCAAACGGAGTTGTCGTTTGACCGTGGCAGCTCGAAAGGCATCGATATCGTTTTAATTTTAATTCGGCGAGTTAAAATAGCCATTTTTCAAACGGTCTCGGATTTCGACGAAACCAGTTTCATCGGATCCGTAATGTGATATTATTGTAAGATTTCAAATTTTAAATCGTTTGGATTTATCGTTTGTCCGGTACAAGCCAAAACGCCTAGAAATCGCTTAAATCGGTTTAAATTTAAATCGACTGTTTATTGCCGTATCTCACACATACTTCCGAATTAGCTTACGAAACCTGTTCCATTGTGTCGGGAATGCGGAAAAACCCTAGAATCGCCTGGCGGCACGCGTCGTTTGGAGTTCGTTTGCAAAAGTGTTAAATTGGATATTTTATTATTAAAATAATATTAGTATATATATGTTATATTCTCTTAAAACCCTAATTTGCATGGGCCGGCCGCCACTTCAACATTAATGGCCAGAAAATGTCGTTCCTTCCTCCTTCGATTCCACCAAATCCATCAGCTATTAGCTTAAACTTTCAACTGGAAAATCGTAGATCTCATCGAACACATCGAATCCAACGGTCGAGATGGAGAACGGAGCTGCGGATTGATGGGAATTCGTGCTTAAAGCTACTCGGTTGCGCACATTTTTCAGGGTGCCTAAGGGGGCCGAGTTCGACCGCATCCCTGGTGGTGGTGGAGTTTGTGACGAGCAAGAGTATGGTAGTCTCCGATCGAGTTATCGGTGTTCGTGGTGGTGGCGTTTCTAAACCCTAGAAACGGCCTTGATGGGTTCGACTGCGTGTGTTTCTTCCTGGGGATGAAGGCGCGTGAAGTTAGAAAGGGGAGAGATGAGTGTGGGCCCCGCGTGCGTTTGGGTTGGAGGTGAGATGTTTTTTTTGTTTAAATTCGAAATTCAAAATCATGAAACGTTTAAACTGCGATAACTTTTGCATGCGAGGTCGGATTCGAACGAGATTTTTTGCGTTGGCTTCGTATCGCCGTGCTCTTCGCAATGCAGCTGGTTTGGAGTCGATTGGAGGTCGTTTGAATTTCGGGTAAAATTAAACGTTCGTTTAATTTTATTCGAAACGAACGACGAAACCGGAAAATAAAATCAAGGTGAGAACTCCTCACTCAATCGAAAGGTTTTGTTTAAAATTTTAAGTAGTTAATGTTGATTGATGATTGCTGTTTGATTGTGCTAGTAGATATAGTAGGATATATACTATATATAGCGATATATATATATTGGCATATGTATATATCGGATTTGATTTCCCGCCTCGTATAGCGGATGAGACCCTATTGCGCCGCCTATTAAGCGGATATTTTATAAAATCCCATATACCGCGATATTCCACCTTGAAGTGGAATGGGTATTGTGCTAACGTCTGTGGATGCAGGGTAACAGGTTGGAGGGATCCAACTGGATTCCTCGCATATTTTATTTGTTTATAAATATTATGTTGATTGTTGATAATCATATTGATATATGACACTTATTCCCGTGATTGACCATCTGATGTTGTTGCATCATCGGATTCAAATTTTTAAAATTAAAATAACGGTTTTGAATTTAAAAGGGGTTTTAAATCGATTTCTCAAAGAATATGGTTTATTAAAAATTTTGAATTGATTAAATTTTAAAGTAAATAGATGGATAAAATTTTATGTTTTAAAAATTTATATTTTTATAAAATATAACTTAAAAGAAATTTTTAACAATAATAGGTTTTTATAAAATAGTTAAATTTGGTTTTTGGGAAGTTATTATTATTAATGGTTTATATAAAGGATTTTATAAATGGATGTTTTTAAAAAAAAATTATTGAAGTTATAGAATAAATTTATAAAGTGTTAAGTTGATGTATAACATGAATTTCACTAGGATTTATAGATTAATAAATGTGAAATTTATAAAACGAATGGTTATTGGAAAATTTTAAGTTTATAAGTTATTAACTTATAGAAATGGATTTGGGCATTAAAAAGGGGATTTTTATAGAAATTGTTAATAAATGAAGATTTCATTAGTTGAAATTATTATAAACCATAAAGAAAACTTGTAAGTGATAAGATTTTAAATTGGTGAAGTTCAAAGGAACGATTTGGTAAATAAATAATATTATAAGTATTTAATTTACAATATGGCTTTTTGGTATGAAATTGGGTTATGTAAATTGCATCGGATTAATAAAGGAATTTATAAAATTGGGGTTTATAATAGAAATGGAATTTATAAACTATGTTTATAAATTTGAAATCCATCAAATTTGATAAATGAAATATGGGAATTTGTTAAGTGTGCTATATTCACTATTTTGAATATTGAATAGATTATTAAATAAAATGGGTTTGTTTTTGGGAAAGGAATGTTTTAAATGGAATTTAAAACGAATTAAAGGTGTTTTAAAATGTATTGAGTATTGAAAACATAGATTTCAACATTGATTGTTGAAATAGACGTTTTCGAGAAACAGAAGGGGATAATTTGTATAGTATTGGATTTATATATCTATTTTTAATTTCAAATCCATATACTAGTGTTTTTGGGTTGTCGTAACGATGTTTTACGCAACATTCGTTTTTAACCCAAATAAATGTGAATAAAAGAATGTTTTCTTAAAGAGAATGGAATAAAATACTTAACGGTAACTTAAGTATATTGAATATTTCCAAATTGTTGAAAATAAATAAATTTGTGAATTACTTATTTTTAAGATAAGCATGGGAATGGTTTTCTAATATGAAATGGAACGGTTTTTGTGAATTCACCTTTAAGGTAATTGAAAGCAAATAACTTGAAATCGATTTGGGAATCGTATGCTAGTAGATGCTTGGAATTTAAATCCACTTTGGAATTTATATATATGAAGGGAAATTTGTTTAAAAATAAATGTTGATTTATTTTTAAATATGAAAATATAATTTACGAATTTGGAACGTAAGTAAAATAAATCGGTAAAGATTTATTTGGTGGTTTGAAATTTGTTTCAAAAGGTATATATGGTTAAGGTGATTTGAAATTAGTTTTCAAATGGTTAAGGTGATTTGAAATTAGTTTTCAAATGGTTAAGGTGATTTGAAATTAGTTTTCAAATGGTTAAGGTGATTTGAAATTGGTTTGCAAATGGTTAATGTAATTTGAAAATTGGTTTTCAAATGGTAAAGGTAAATTGAAAATTGGTTTTTCAATTGGTTAAGTGTGGAAAATTTTATCGTGAAGTGGTTTTGGTAAAACAAATAACTGGGCAATTATTTGTAAATGGTGTGTATATATATATATATATCTTGTAAAGATATTTTGGGACTTAATAATTTTGGAAAAAATTATTTGAAATCTGATGATGTGGCGCATCTTTATTGATAGTTAAATAACCGACTATCAATATTTACCCTTGGATGGTATTGATTGTGTTTGTTTGGAATTGAATGCACACTTATTTTTAAAATAAGCGCTCGCTATTCGGATTAGCCGGGGGAGGACCTTTGTGTCATATATCCCATTCCGAATATGCGATACGTCGTTTGGATTGCATTTGAAGACCGGTGTTGAAGACCGGGTATTTGTGAAAACGATAGGATGACCTATCGATTGTCTCCGCATCGTTAGCTACGATATGGAGATTTCCTTTGTGATGGGAAATTTTATCGGGATTGTGAATACCCGGATTGCAAGGGCTTCTTTGGAAGTGCCTTCGGTTCTGTTCGAACCCGGAACAGACTTGTATGGTTACGTGTCTGACATTACATTTTGAGAGATAGAGCAGATTTCTTTCAAATACATTTCTGTTGGTGGCGGAGAATTTATTCTCTTAGCTTAACACCCTTCTCTGAGACGTACGAGCTCAGAGGTTATGTAGTTGAAGGTTATCAGCGATATTTCCCAATCTGGTAATGTGGCATGCTGAGTGCTGCTGTGTGATGATCATTGGTTGATCGTTTGGATATGATCATTTGTTTGATCATTTATCTTTGTGATTATTGCTTTGGTCATCTGTGGACCCAAAGCATGGCTTTGTTACACAAAGCGTAGCTTTGTGGACGAGACTTCGTCAGGACCTCACTCCCCGAAAATGGTCGAAACAGGAATATGCGGCAAGGTTATGAGGGTCGCGCCCTTTAGGGTATGTCATTTCCTTCTGGAAAAGGGTGGTATCATGGTATGGAGCCCAGATATTTACTCATGTTGATACACTATATCTATTACTGTGTGGTGTTGTTGGTATCGAGCGCTCGGATAAAGGTCCCAAAGGACCGGGGGATGACATATTCGTGTAGTAGTTACCTAGTTACAGAGGTAACCCGGCCTTGTGTTGGCAGAGATCTAACCGTAACGTTAGTTTCTCGGGACGTCCCGCCAGAGGCGGTCCCATGTGGCAGTAGGAAGTTCCTTAGCCTGACCATTTGTTGGAAATCCAATCAAAACAATACGCGCCCTGTACGGTTTTAGTTGTATAACCTGCCATGGAATGTGGCGGTAACCTGCTATTGAACATGGTAGCTATAGTAGGCATACGACGAAATGTCGTATGCTGGCTAGGATTTATATTCTACTTTCGAAATTGTTTTCTACACTATGCACTAGTAATAATATCAAAAATGATTTGATTTTCGCGTAGTAAGCATCTTTGACTATCATAAGGAGAAATCTCCTCCAATTCTGCGTTTGCATTGTGTGTGTGGCGGGAGGCCTTATGGTAGTTTCATTTTCCAAAAAGCATTGCGAATTTCAAAAATTGAAATTTTTCTTGTTGCTTGTTTAAAGATAAACTGTTTTGAGTTCTCACACCAGTCCCATGACTGACCTGGAGTTTATTGTTCCTTTCCTAAACTCTGGGTGCCCACTATTTTCCACACGGGCAGTCTAGAGTTAGGTTATCAGGTTATTCTGGATTCGGGAGTTGCTGTGCAGATGTTGGAGGCGAGCTTGGATAGCGTAGTCTATTATTTATTGTATATAGTATTTCTTTTCCGCTGTTGTTGTTGTACACTCTGATTGATGTAATGTAATGTGATATATAAAATGTATAGTTCTTTGTTTTAAATGAATGTACATTTATCTATTATATATTGTTCCGCTGCGACTGTGAGATTCTGTTATTGTTTCCTGTTCTGATTGTTTGTTCTGTTTCTTCTCTCTTTTCTCTCTTCTTCTACCTCTTTCTTTTTCTTAAACCCTAACGGTTCGATTTTTCGGCAACGAAAAATCGCGATCGTTACATTTGGTATCAGAGCATATGGTTAAGCGACAACCTGCTCTGTTGGGTGTTACTCATTAGAGATAGAGTCAGCAGTACTCTAGAATGAGTGTGAGTGTAATAATAGATATGAGTGCGTATTTGTTAGTGAGTATAAAATTGTTTTATATTGTGATGATTGGTTTGTTGAGTGGTATATGAACCTTCGTCGGCGCAGCCTCGAAAACTGAATCGAAGGGGTTCCTAAACACTTGAATAGAACAATTCGACACAATATTGTTTTAAATTGGGTAAATGAAATAATTTTACCTCGATTATATTTTATATATAAAGAGAAAATAATTTTTCAAGAATTATTGAAGTGTGTATATAATTGATTGCTTGGTTGTTGTAAATGATATATATATAAAATAATTAAAAGTTGTTTGAATAAGCTAATAAAAGCAACTATTGTTAAAAGAATAATGGTATAAACCAATGAATCATAAGATGAAATTATAATTAATAATGATTTACAATTGTAAGATAATCATGTATGTATATAAGAAGTAAAATTATATAAGTAAAAAGGTTTATAAAAGTGACTTATGAATAATAAAAGAAAACTTTTTGAAAGAATAATTAGCATTAATTTCACTATTGTCACTGGGAAATAATAAGGGTGATGACTACAGCATCATCAGTATCATTTTCGAGTTTCTATGTGATGGATTTGCTACAATAATGAATTTAAAACTGAAGTTTTGTTGTAATAAACAAATTTGAAAATTAAAATTCAACTTGAAATTGATAAATATAAGTGAAAAAGGTTTTGGACTTATAATAAATGTTAGAAGTTGAATAATAAGTTTTATAACTTATAGAATGGGAAAATGTAAGTGAAACCAGTTATTGAAGTGGTTAAACAATTAAGTTAAGTAAAATGGAATATGAATTTGAATATTGATATGAATTTGGCTTAAGTAAAAGTTAAATAGGATTTACTTTGGAATTTAAAATCCGAATTGAATTGATAAGTAAAACTTAAGTTTAATTAACAAATGATGTTTAAATGGAATAACTTAAGCAAAGTTGAATAAAAATTGATATTTGTATCAAAGTTAAATAATCAAGTGAATTAAATGAGGTAAATAAAGTTGAAATGGAATGCAAGTTAAGTAATGTTGAAAGAATTGATGTTAATATCAAAGTAAGTGAATAAAGTGAGTAAATGAAATTGTTAAAGATGTGAACTTAAATTATATAAATGAAATTCAATTTTATTTGTAAAAAGAACTAGCAATTGAGTTAAAGTATGAATTGAATGTTAATCAATAGAATATGAATAAGTTGATATGAAATGATGCATGCAAGTGTAAATTCATTTGAAAATAGTTGAATAGTAGAATGAAAATCAATTGAATGCTAAACCAATTGGAATTAAAACAGTTGAACCAAATTGAATGTAAGTAAAATAAATAAATTTGGTTGTATTGGATGTGCATTGGTTGTTATTTGCTTGTTGGTTGATTGTATGAAAATTCCTTAAGTGTTAACGAAATTGAATCTGCTAAATTGAAAGCTATGTAATTGAATTCAAATGAAAATTGGAATGCAAAGTTGAATGAAAATGAATATGCAACTTTAATAGTAAACTAAAAGTGGTATAAGAAGCATGTATTGGAAATTTTATAATTAAATTGGCAAATTGGTTTGAATATTATAATTGGATGTTATGCTAGCAGGATATACAGGTTATAAAGGAATTGGGATTTTGATTTCAAAGTTAAAAAATTGAATCGCTCGACAAAAGGTACGTATTTCAGTTTTTTTTGGTGAGATTTGATGATTTCCTTCTCCAGCCACTTGGCTTTCTCTTTTCTTTTTGATTCTGAGGGGCCGTAGTGCCATTTTGTAGTCGTGCCGATCTAGCCGCGCAAAGGAGACTCTGGCGAAATTTTTTCGAAAATTTCGGGTGTTAGAAAAATTTTGAGAAATTTTGAAAGTTTGAAATTTGAATTTAAATTTAAATTTGAATTGTTAAGTAAACAATGTTGTTTGAAACCTATAATTGAATTGGGAAAGCTAATTGAAATGATAGTAAATCCTTAATAAAAAGATTGTTTTGAAAAGTTAGTAAAACTAATTAGCTTTGGAAAAATAATAAACGGATTAGGATCGTTCTCCTTAACTTGCAATTTCGAGGACGAAATTCTTTTAAGGGGGGAAGATTGTAACGACCCAGAATTTTTGATAACTTGAATTTGAATATTTAATTTATTTTTAATATTAATAAGTGGAATTTTTAAGTCGAATAATTTATTTATCGAATATTTGGATTTAATTGGACAATTAAATCGATTTATTTAATAGTGAAATTCCAGGAATAATTAAATATTGGGTTAAATATGATTGAAAATGATTTGGAAAATTTTGTTTTATCATATTGAAGTTATAGAAATGTTTTAGAACTTGTAAAATTGAATTTGGAGTTAATTTGTAAAAAATTGAATATTTTAATATTTAATTATCGACTGAAAAATAGCCAATTTTTGAACAGTCTCGGAATTGAACGAAACGAGTTCCATTGGATCCGTAATAGTTAGTTATTATCGGATTTCAAATTTCGTAGCAAACGGAGTTGTCGTTTGACCGTGGCAGCTCGAAAGGCATCGATATCGTTTTAATTTTAATTCGGCGAGTTAAAATAGCCATTTTTCAAACGGTCTCGGATTTCGACGAAACCAGTTTCATCGGATCCGTAATGTGATATTATTGTAAGATTTCAAATTTTAAATCGTTTGGATTTATCGTTTGTCCGGTACAAGCCAAAACGCCTAGAAATCGCTTAAATCGGTTTAAATTTAAATCGACTGTTTATTGCCGTATCTCACACATACTTCCGAATTAGCTTACGAAACCTGTTCCATTGTGTCGAGAATGCGGAAAAACCCTAGAATCGCCTGGCGGCACGCGTCGTTTGGAGTTCGTTTGCAAAAGTGTTAAATTGGATATTTTATTATTAAAATAATATTAGTATATATATGTTATATTCTCTTAAAACCCTAATTTGCATGGGCCGGCCGCCACTTCAACATTAATGGCCAGAAAATGTCGTTCCTTCCTCCTTCGATTCCACCAAATCCATCAGCTATTAGCTTAAACTTTCAACTGGAAAATCGTAGATCTCATCGAACACATCGAATCCAACGGTCGAGATGGAGAACGGAGCTGCGGATTGATGGGAATTCGTGCTTAAAGCTACTCGGTTGCGCACATTTTTCAGGGTGCCTAAGGGGGCCGAGTTCGACCGCATCCCTGGTGGTGGTGGAGTTTGTGACGAGCAAGAGTATGGTAGTCTCCGATCGAGTTATCGGTGTTCGTGGTGGTGGCGTTTCTAAACCCTAGAAACGGCCTTGATGGGTTCGACTGCGTGTGTTTCTTCCTGGGGATGAAGGCGCGTGAAGTTAGAAAGGGGAGAGATGAGTGTGGGCCCCGCGTGCGTTTGGGTTGGAGGTGAGATGTTTTTTTTGTTTAAATTCGAAATTCAAAATCATGAAACGTTTAAACTGCGATAACTTTTGCATGCGAGGTCGGATTCGAACGAGATTTTTTGCGTTGGCTTCGTATCGCCGTGCTCTTCGCAATGCAGCTGGTTTGGAGTCGATTGGAGGTCGTTTGAATTTCGGGTAAAATTAAACGTTCGTTTAATTTTATTCGAAACGAACGACGAAACCGGAAAATAAAATCAAGGTGAGAACTCCTCACTCAATCGAAAGGTTTTGTTTAAAATTTTAAGTAGTTAATGTTGATTGATGATTGCTGTTTGATTGTGCTAGTAGATATAGTAGGATATATACTATATATAGCGATATATATATATTGGCATATGTATATATCGGATTTGATTTCCCGCCTCGTATAGCGGATGAGACCCTATTGCGCCGCCTATTAAGCGGATATTTTATAAAATCCCATATACCGCGATATTCCACCTTGAAGTGGAATGGGTATTGTGCTAACGTCTGTGGATGCAGGGTAACAGGTTGGAGGGATCCAACTGGATTCCTCGCATATTTTATTTGTTTATAAATATTATGTTGATTGTTGATAATCATATTGATATATGACACTTATTCCCGTGATTGACCATCTGATGTTGTTGCATCATCGGATTCAAATTTTTAAAATTAAAATAACGGTTTTGAATTTAAAAGGGGTTTTAAATCGATTTCTCAAAGAATATGGTTTATTAAAAATTTTGAATTGATTAAATTTTAAAGTAAATAGATGGATAAAATTTTATGTTTTAAAAATTTATATTTTTATAAAATATAACTTAAAAGAAATTTTTAACAATAATAGGTTTTTATAAAATAGTTAAATTTGGTTTTTGGGAAGTTATTATTATTAATGGTTTATATAAAGGATTTTATAAATGGATGTTTTTAAATAAAAATTATTGAAGTTATAGAATAAATTTATAAAGTGTTAAGTTGATGTATAACATGAATTTCACTAGGATTTATAGATTAATAAATGTGAAATTTATAAAACGAATGGTTATTGGAAAATTTTAAGTTTATAAGTTATTAACTTATAGAAATGGATTTGGGCATTAAAAAGGGGATTTTTATAGAAATTGTTAATAAATGAAGATTTCATTAGTTGAAATTATTATAAACCATAAAGAAAACTTGTAAGTGATAAGATTTTAAATTGGTGAAGTTCAAAGGAACGATTTGGTAAATAAATAATATTATAAGTATTTAATTTACAATATGGCTTTTTGGTATGAAATTGGGTTATGTAAATTGCATCGGATTAATAAAGGAATTTATAAAATTGGGGTTTATAATAGAAATGGAATTTATAAACTATGTTTATAAATTTGAAATCCATCAAATTTGATAAATGAAATATGGGAATTTGTTAAGTGTGCTATATTCACTATTTTGAATATTGAATAGATTATTAAATAAAATGGGTTTGTTTTTGGGAAAGGAATGTTTTAAATGGAATTTAAAACGAATTAAAGGTGTTTTAAAATGTATTGAGTATTGAAAACATAGATTTCAACATTGATTGTTGAAATAGACGTTTTCGAGAAACAGAAGGGGATAATTTGTATAGTATTGGATTTATATATCTATTTTTAATTTCAAATCCATATACTAGTGTTTTTGGGTTGTCGTAACGATGTTTTACGCAACATTCGTTTTTAACCCAAATAAATGTGAATAAAAGAATGTTTTCTTAAAGAGAATGGAATAAAATACTTAACGGTAACTTAAGTATATTGAATATTTCCAAATTGTTGAAAATAAATAAATTTGTGAATTACTTATTTTTAAGATAAGCATGGGAATGGTTTTCTAATATGAAATGGAACGGTTTTTGTGAATTCACCTTTAAGGTAATTGAAAGCAAATAACTTGAAATCGATTTGGGAATCGTATGCTAGTAGATGCTTGGAATTTAAATCCACTTTGGAATTTATATATATGAAGGGAAATTTGTTTAAAAATAAATGTTGATTTATTTTTAAATATGAAAATATAATTTACGAATTTGGAACGTAAGTAAAATAAATCGGTAAAGATTTATTTGGTGGTTTGAAATTTGTTTCAAAAGGTATATATGGTTAAGGTGATTTGAAATTAGTTTTCAAATGGTTAAGGTGATTTGAAATTAGTTTTCAAATGGTTAAGGTGATTTGAAATTAGTTTTCAAATGGTTAAGGTGATTTGAAATTAGTTTTCAAATGGTTAAGGTGATTTGAAATTGGTTTGCAAATGGTTAATGTAATTTGAAAATTGGTTTTCAAATGGTAAAGGTAAATTGAAAATTGGTTTTTCAATTGGTTAAGTGTGGAAAATTTTATCGTGAAGTGGTTTTGGTAAAACAAATAACTGGGCAATTATTTGTAAATGGTGTATATATATATATATATCTTGTAAAGATATTTTGGGACTTAATAATTTTGGAAAAAATTATTTGAAATCTGATGATGTGGCGCATCTTTATTGATAGTTAAATAACCGACTATCAATATTTACCCTTGGATGGTATTGATTGTGTTTGTTTGGAATTGAATGCACACTTATTTTTAAAATAAGCGCTCGCTATTCGGATTAGCCGGGGGAGGACCTTTGTGTCATATATCCCATTCCGAATATGCGATACGTCGTTTGGATTGCATTTGAAGACCGGTGTTGAAGACCGGGTATTTGTGAAAACGATAGGATGACCTATCGATTGTCTCCGCATCGTTAGCTACGATATGGAGATTTCCTTTGTGATGGGAAATTTTATCGGGATTGTGAATACCCGGATTGCAAGGGCTTCTTTGGAAGTGCCTTCGGTTCTGTTCGAACCCGGAACAGACTTGTATGGTTACGTGTCTGACATTACATTTTGAGAGATAGAGCAGATTTCTTTCAAATACATTTCTGTTGGTGGCGGAGAATTTATTCTCTTAGCTTAACACCCTTCTCTGAGACGTACGAGCTCAGAGGTTATGTAGTTGAAGGTTATCAGCGATATTTCCCAATCTGGTAATGTGGCATGCTGAGTGCTGCTGTGTGATGATCATTGGTTGATCGTTTGGATATGATCATTTGTTTGATCATTTATCTTTGTGATTATTGCTTTGGTCATCTGTGGACCCAAAGCATGGCTTTGTTACACAAAGCGTAGCTTTGTGGACGAGACTTCGTCAGGACCTCACTCCCCGGAAATGGTCGAAACAGGAATATGCGGCAAGGTTATGAGGGTCGCGCCCTTTAGGGTATGTCATTTCCTTCTGGAAAAGGGTGGTATCATGGTATGGAGCCCAGATATTTACTCATGTTGATACACTATATCTATTACTGTGTGGTGTTGTTGGTATCGAGCGCTCGGATAAAGGTCCCAAAGGACCGGGGGATGACATATTCGTGTAGTAGTTACCTAGTTACAGAGGTAACCCGGCCTTGTGTTGGCAGAGATCTAACCGTAACGTTAGTTTCTCGGGACGTCCCGCCAGAGGCGATCCCATGTGGCAGTAGGAAGTTCCTTAGCCTGACCATTTGTTGGAAATCCAATCAAAACAATACGCGCCCTGTACGGTTTTAGTTGTATAACCTGCCATGGAATGTGGCGGTAACCTGCTATTGAACATGGTAGCTATAGTAGGCATACGACGAAATGTCGTATGCTGGCTAGGATTTATATTCTACTTTCGAAATTGTTTTCTACACTATGCACTAGTAATAATATCAAAAATGATTTGATTTTCGCGTAGTAAGCATCTTTGACTATCATAAGGAGAAATCTCCTCCAATTCTGCGTTTGCATTGTGTGTGTGGCGGGAGGCCTTATGGTAGTTTCATTTTCCAAAAAGCATTGCGAATTTCAAAAATTGAAATTTTTCTTGTTGCTTGTTTAAAGATAAACTGTTTTGAGTTCTCACACCAGTCCCATGACTGACCTGGAGTTTATTGTTCCTTTCCTAAACTCTGGGTGCCCACTATTTTCCACACGGGCAGTCTAGAGTTAGGTTATCAGGTTATTCTGGATTCGGGAGTTGCTGTGCAGATGTTGGAGGCGAGCTTGGATAGCGTAGTCTATTATTTATTGTATATAGTATTTCTTTTCCGCTGTTGTTGTTGTACACTCTGATTGATGTAATGTAATGTGATATATAAAATGTATAGTTCTTTGTTTTAAATGAATGTACATTTATCTATTATATATTGTTCCGCTGCGACTGTGAGATTCTGTTATTGTTTCCTGTTCTGATTGTTTGTTCTGTTTCTTCTCTCTTTTCTCTCTTCTTCTACCTCTTTCTTTTTCTTAAACCCTAACGGTTCGATTTTTCGGCAACGAAAAATCGCGATCGTTACACTCAGCATGTCACATTACCAAATTGGGAATATATCGCTGATAACTTCAACTATATAACCTCTGAGCTCGTACGTCTCAAAGAAGGGTGTTAAGCTAAAAGAATAAATTCTTCGCCACCAACAGAAATATATTTGAAAGAAATCGGCTTTATATCTCAACTTGTAACGTCAGACACACAATCCATACAAGTCTGTTCCGGGCTCGAACAAAACCGAAGGCACTTACAAAGAAGTCCTTGCAATCCGGATATTCACAATCCTGATCGGATTCACCATCACATATGGAGAACTCTATACCGTAGCTACTCGGTGCAGAGTAAATCGACAGGTCATCCTATCACTCTCGCAAATACCGGGTCTTCAACACCGATCTTCAATGCAATTATAACGACGTATCACATATTCGGAATGGGTTATACGACCCCATGGTCCTTTCCCGGTTAACCCGAATAGTGAGCGCTTATTCAAAAATAAGTGTAGCATTCACATTCAAACAAATCACATCAAATACCCATTCAAAGGGAAATATTGATAGTCGATTATTTAACTATCACTGGACATGCACACATCACCAGATTCCAAATAATTTTCCAAATTATTTATTTTCCAAAAATATCTTTACAAGATATATTATTTCACACTTCAAAAATAAATCAATATTTATTTTTAGACAAATTCCACTTCCTTTATAAATTCCTTAGTGAATTTATAATCCAAAATATCTATGAATATTCGATTTCGATCATTCATTTCAATTTATCTTCAAAAAGATAAATTCTTAAGATATTCACTTTAAATTGGAAAACATTTCCATACTTACTTATTTATAAGTAATTCACAAATTTTATTTATTTTCAACACTTAGAAAATATTCAATATACTTAAATCGAGATTAAGTATATATTTCATTCTTTAAGGAAATCATTCTCATAAAATATTTATTTGGGCCAAAACGAATGTTGCGTAAAACATCGTTACGACAACCCAAAATCACTAGTATAGGGATTCGAAATTAAAATAGATATATAAATCCCAATACTATACAAAACATTTCCTTTCGGAAATCATTCACTATAACAACAGTGTTATAGTCCACCATTTCCTTTTATTTTCTCGAAAACGCCTATTTCAACAATCAATGTTGAAATCTATGGTTTCGAATCTCAACACATTTAAAACATCGTTAGATCGTTTTAATTCTATTTAAATATCCAAATCCAAAACAATTTCTTTAACGTGTTATTCACTATTCAAAAACGTGAATATACTTCATTAACAATTTCATCCTTTTATTCATTTTAATTCAAAGGATTATTCACAGTCAAAAATGTGAATATAACTCCATTAATAAGTTTCAACAATTTACTTATCAAAATAAGTCGTTTGTGAATTTATAAAACAATGTTTATAAATTCCTTTCTATTTATTTTATAACAACTTCCTTTTATAAAATCCTTTATTAACCTATTCGATTTATAACTCAATTATAAACTAAAGGTTCATATTATAAGTTAAATACTTATAAAACGATTATTTTACAAAATCGTTCCTCAAAGACTTTCCAAACCGTAAATCTTATAACTTATAAGTTTCATTTATTTAACCAAATCTATTCTTCAAATAACTTCACCGTTTATAATTCTATAAATTTCATTCAATTATGAAATTCATTTTCACTTCATTCAAACACTTATAAAAACCCGTTTTAAAATGTCCATATTTCAATTTATAAATATCCATTTATAAATCTCTAAATATAATTCAATTTATATTATTCTTTTTAAAACGTCTTAAATCTCCTTTATTATTTCACCATTTTGATTCATAAAATAATTAAATTTCATAAATCCTATATTTAAACTTTTCACAATAATTCTAAAATATCTCGATTTAACTATTTTATAAACTCAATAGCATCATATTCTCAAAAATCAGTTTTTAACTATATTTCTCAAAAGTCGTAATTTTTATAACTTTAAAAATTATAACGTTTATTTATTTAAAATGAATCAATTCCAAAAATATTTTATAAACGTATACTTTCAAAAATCACTTTGAAGTCATTTTAAAATTCCAAATTTGGTCCAATGATGCTACACATCAAATAGTCAATCACGACTACAACGATATCATATATCAATATGAAAATCCATCAAATATCAAAATATCTGAAATCAAATAAAAACTGTTGAGGAATCCAGTTGGATCCCTCCAACCTATTTTCCTGCATCCAAAAACATTAGCACAATACCAATTTCGTTCCAGTACGAAATTATCGCGGTATATGTTCTTATTAAATATTATCCGCTTAATAACGGCGCAATAGGGTCTCATCCGCTAAACAAAAAAATGCGGGAAATCAATAACTCCAATATATACATATGCCAATATATATATTGCTACTATATATAATACCAATTTCACTGTTTATGAAATATTCGCGGTATATGTCTTTAATAAATAACATCCGCTTACTAACGGCGTATAATGTCTATTTTAACAATCAATAGATATCAATCATCATTCAAACATGCATTCAAATATTTTAAATCTAACTATTTAAAATAAAATCGAAACTGATTCGATTGAGTGAGAAGTTCTCACCTTGATTTTAATTTCCGTTTTAGCGATTTATTTCGAATAAAATTAAACCGACGTTTAATTTTACCCAAAATTCTCACTAACTCCAAACGACTCCAAACCAACTCCATCTCATAGTGCTCGTCCATACGATTCCAACGCAACTGGTTTCGCGCGTTTTCGACCTCGTATGAAAAAGATATGTATTTTACAATTTTGTGCACGATTTATATAAACAAATCAACATAAACTTTAATAATTTAAACCTATTCCATCTAGAACCATTGGATCCACTGCAAACTGATCTTGGCCGTTCCCCTTCATCTCCTACATCACGCAAATGCTCTAGGCCTCAACATACATAGCCGAACCCATAATCCATGATTAGGGTTTTAATTTTTCAACATCAATACTCGATTAAAACTCGATCAGATTGCTCCACCTCGAAGCTCACCACACTAGCTCCCCACGGCCAGAAACTTGGCGCACTCGGCCACCCCTTCTCGCGTGCGCACGAAGTTGAACGGCCATGTTTTGCACTCAAATTCCCATCAATCCGTGAAGCCATTCGCGATCTTGACCGTTGATATTAAAGATCTCTCTATGCTCTACAATCTTCCAGTTAGAAGTTATTCGATTCGATGCATGGTTTAGAAGATTTGGAGGGAAGAAGAAGAGACATTTTCGGCCATGGATGAAAGCTACTGGCGGCTAGCTTTAGAATTAGGGTTTTAATTTTTTTTTTTTTATTTTTTTGAGATTTTTGGGGTATTTATAGGAAATTTTCAATCACTATTCATCCGGAATTCCCAAACTCCGATTTACGCGCCGAAACTGACGTTCCTAAGGTTTATCCCGCGTTCCGGACACAATGGAATAGGTTTCGGAAGCTAATTCGGACATCTGTGCGAGTTATGGCTGTAAACGCTCAATTTGAATTAAACCGATTTAAGCGATTTTCTAGGCGTTTTAATTTGTAGCGGACAAACGGTAAATCCAATTGACTTGAAATTTGAAATCTTACAATAATATCACATTACGGATCCGATGAAACTGGTTTCGTCGAAATCCTAGACTTTTTGAAAAATGGCTATTTTAGCTCGTCAAATTTAAAATAAAAATAAATCGATGCGTTTCGAGCTGCCACGATCAAACGATAACTCCGATTGACACGAAAATTGAAATCCGGTAATAACTAACTATTACGGATCCAATGGAACTAGTTTCGTTCAATTCTGAGACTGTTCAAAAATTGACTATTTTCACTAGTCGATTTAAATATTAAAATATTCAATTTTCACAAATTAACTTTTAATTCGATTTTAAAAGTTCTAAAATATCATTCTAACTCCAACATGATAAAATAAAATTTTACAAATCATTTTCAATCATATTTAACTCTATTTTCAATTATTTCCATAATTTAACGTATTATATTATCGATTTAATTATTCAATTAAATTCAATAATTCAAATTAAAATTTATTTGACTTATAAATTCACTTGTTAATATTTAAAATTAATTAAATATTCACATTTTAATTTCTAAAAATTCTAGGTCGTTACAATCTTCCCCACTTAAAAGAATTTCGTCCCGAAATTACAAGTAAGAAAAATTACAGAATCTATTAATTTTCCCAAAATTCATAGTTAAACTTCTTATAATACTTACTAAGTTTTCAAAATCATACTTAGTTATCTTTTCAAAAACAACTACTATTGTTTAACTTTCAATTCCAAAATCAAAGTTAAAGTTTTCAAAATTTTCCAATTTTCT
Source organism: Allium cepa (assembly GCA_030765085.1). Taxonomy (NCBI): domain Eukaryota; kingdom Viridiplantae; phylum Streptophyta; class Magnoliopsida; order Asparagales; family Amaryllidaceae; genus Allium; species Allium cepa. Next base: position 569,491,990 of record CM060931.1, on the reverse strand, counting down.
CAAAAATTTTCTAACGCCTTAAATTTTCGGAAAAATTCGCCATAGTCTCCTTTGCGCGGCTCGATCCGAAAAAAAAAATGGCAGTACATATATCACAAATATACATCTCATCAAGTAATGAGGCATCCCGAAGGGAAAAAAGTATAAAAGTACGGTATTTAATCCGAGATATGTACCTTATATTTTATTAGCAAGCATATAAGGCTAATATAGCGCGAAAGCGAGCTCCAAATGCGAAGCAAACGCGATCCGCACCTACTAATCACTCAACAAACAACATGAGAATCATGTATATAGATAATAGTATCAATATACAACATATAGTAACATAATAACTATATATGTCACATAGAAAATGCAATAAAAGCATTATATTCAACCATCAACCAACTATAATCAACTAACATCCATAACCAATAAATATTCGTTTATATTTTCATTAATATTCAATGAAATGGTTTTCAATTTAATCACATTTGATTCATATATAGTGGATGTTCTTTACTAACATTCATTTTCAATTAGTTTATATTCACTAATTCATATTCAAGTTGGTCCACTTCCAAATCAAATTCAATTCTATTCAAATTTATTTACTTCTAATTTGAATTCAATTACATAGCTTTAAATTTCACTAATTCACTTTCATTAATACTTAATGAATTATATACAATCAACTAACAATCAAGTAACAACCAATGTATATATAATTACAACCAAATTCCTTTGCTTATCAATTGGTTTAATTTAATTGATTTTCATTCAATCTATTCATTCAATTCAATTCAATTCAATTTCTAAAGTTGAATTTCATTTATATAACTCAAGTTCATATCTATCACTTAATTTTATTAATTTACTTTGATATTAATATCAATTCCATTCAACAACACTTAAGTTATATTCCATTTAACTTTAAATTCACTTTTATTCAATTAATTCATTCAATTCATATTCATTAGTTTCACTTCTCATATATATAAGTTTATTTCACAATTGTAAATCACTTTAATTATAATTCAATTCTTATAATTCTTTTGCTTATACAATTATTCTTTTATTTAGATTATTCAAACAACTAAACAATCAACTTATATACACTTAAATAATTCTGAAAAATCATTTTCTTTATATAGAAAATATACTCAAGTAAAATTATTTCATTTACCCAATTTAAAACAATATTATGTCGGTTTATCTTGTTTAAGAGTTTAGAAACTCCTATCTACGATAGTTAGCTAGACTACATCGACTGGAATCTATAAACAATCAACCGATAAGTCAACACAATACAAAACAATTTATATTCACTAACAAATACGCTCTCATAGCTATTATTACATTCAAATTCATTCTAGAGTACTGCTGACTCTATCTCAAATGAATAATACCCAACAGAACCATGGTTGTCGCTTAACCATAAGCTCTGATACCAACTGTAACGATCGCGATTTTTCGTTGCCGAAAAACCAAATAGTTATGGGTTTTAAAAAGAATTTAAGGAAAGGGAAAGAAAGAAAAAGGTAGAAGATAGAGGGAATAGAAGGTAGAAAATTTTAAAATTGAAAGAAAAGAGAATAGAGGAAAAAGAAAAACAGAAGAAAATAGGACGGAACAGAAAACAACAGAACAATAACAGAATCTCACAATTCGCAGCGGAACAACATATAATAATAAGTGAATAATCTTTAAACAAAGAACTATATCAGTTATTACATTACATCACATTTCATTACATCATATCATCAGAGTGTACAACAACAACAAACAGTGCAGCGGAAAAAGAAATACTATATAAGTAATACGCCATGCCATCCAGCTTGCCTCCAGCAACTCCAGAATATCCAGAATATCCTGATAAATCCTAACTCTTGACTGCCCGTGTGGAAATTGGTGGGCACCCAGAGTTTAGGAAGGAAAACAATAAACTCCAAGTCAGTCATGTGACTGGTGTGAGAACTCAAAACAGTTTATTTATCTTTAAAATCAAAATAGAGAGATATTTTTAAATTCAATTCGCAATGTTTTTAAAAATGAGACTACCATAAGGCCTCCCGCACACACACACATGCAAACGCAGAATCGGAGGAGATTTCTCCTTATGATAGTCAAAGATGCTTGATACGCATTAAAAATAACATTTGATATTATTACTAGTGCATAGTGTAGGAAAAATTCATTTCGAAAGTAGAATATAAATCTTAGCCAGCATAGACATTTCGAACTATGCCTACTATAGCTAACTATGTTCAATAGCAGGTTACCGCCACATTCCATAGCAGGTTATACAACTAAAACCGTACAAGTCACGTATTGTTTCTTTGGATTTCCAACAAATGATCAGGCCAAGGAACTTCCCATTGCCACATGAGAATGCCTCTGGAAAGACATCCCCGAGAACCAAACCGGAACTCTGCCAACACAAGGCCGGGTTACCCCTAACTGGGTAACTACTGACACGAGCACGCCATTCCCCGATCGTAAACGACCTTTCTCACGGGATCCCGAAAACCAACAACCACAAAGTAATAAATTCGTAGTAACCACATAGGTTAAATATCTGGGCTCCATACCATGATACCACCTCTATCCAGAAGAAAATGTACATACCCTAAAGGGTGCTACCCCTCATAACCTTGCCGCATCTTTCCTGTTTTGACCATTTCCGGGGTGTGAGGCTCGACGAAGTCACGTCCACAAAAACATACTTTATACAAAAGCCATGCTTTGGGTCAACAAATGATCAACACAATGATCACCAAGATAGACGATCAAATAAACGATCCTATCACAATAATCAACACAATGATCATTTCAGCAACACTCAGCATGTCACATTACCAAATTGGGAATATATCGCTGATAACTTCAACTATATAACCTCTGAGCTTGTACGTCTCAAAGAAGGGTGTTAAGCTAAAAGAATAAATTCTTCGCCACCAACAGAAATATATTTGAAAGAAATCGGCTTTATATCTCAACTTGTAACGTCAGACACACAATCCATACAAGTCTGTTCCGGGCTCGAACAAAACCGAAGGCACTTACAAAGAAGTCCTTGCAATTCGGATATTCACAATCCTGATCGGATTCACCATCACATATGGAGAACTCTATACCGTAGCTACTCGGTGCAGAGTAAATCGACAGGTCATCCTATCACTCTCGCAAATACCGGGTCTTCAACACCGATCTTCAATGCAATTATAACGACGTATCACATATTCGGAATGGGTTATACGACCCCATGGTCCTTTCCCGGTTAACCCGAATAGTGAGCGCTTATTCAAAAATAAGTGTAGCATTCACATTCAAACAAATCACATCAAATACCCATTCAAAGGGAAATATTGATAGTCGATTATTTAACTATCACTGGACATGCACACATCACCAGATTCCAAATAATTTTCCAAATTATTTATTTTCCAAAAATATCTTTACAAGATATATTATTTCACACTTCAAAAATAAATCAATATTTATTTTTAGACAAATTCCACTTCCTTTATAAATTCCTTAGTGAATTTATAATCCAAAATATCTATGAATATTCGATTTCGATCATTCATTTCAATTTATCTTCAAAAAGATAAATTCTTAAGATATTCACTTTAAATTGGAAAACATTTCCATACTTACTTATTTATAAGTAATTCACAAATTTTATTTATTTTCAACACTTAGAAAATATTCAATATACTTAAATCGAGATTAAGTATATATTTCATTCTTTAAGGAAATCATTCTCATAAACATATTTATTTGGGCCAAAACGAATGTTGCGTAAAACATCGTTACGACAACCCAAAATCACTAGTATAGGGATTCGAAATTAAAATAGATATATAAATCCCAATACTATACAAAACATTTCCTTTCGAAAATCATGCACTATAACAACAGTGTTATAGTCCACCATTTCCTTATATTTTCTCGAAAACGCCTATTTCAACAATCAATGTTGAAATCTATGGTTTCGAATCTCAACACATTTAAAACATCGTTAGATCGTTTTAATTCTATTTAAATATCCAAATCCAAAACAATTTCTTTAACGTGTTATTCACTATTTAAAAACGTGAATATACTTCATTAACAATTTCATCCTTTTATTCATTTTAATTCAAAGGATTATTCACAGTCAAAAATGTGAATATAACTCCATTAATAAGTTTCAACAATTTACTTATCAAAATAAGTCGTTTGTGAATTTATAAAACAATGTTTATAAATTCCTTTCTATTTATTTTATAACAACTTCCTTTTATAAAATCCTTTATTAACCTATTCGATTTATAACTCAATTATAAACTAAAGGTTCATATTATAAGTTAAATACTTATAAAACGATTATTTTACAAAATCGTTCCTCTAAAGACTTTCCAAACCGTAAATCTTATAACTTATAAGTTTCATTTATTTAACCAAATCTATTCTTCAAATAACTTCACCGTTTATAATTCTATAAATTTCATTCAATTATGAAATTCATTTTCACTTCATTCAAACACTTATAAAAACTCGTTTTAAAATGTCCATATTTCAATTCATAAATATCCATTTATAAATCTCTAAATATAATTCAATTTATATTATTCTTTTTAAAACGTCTTAAATCTCCTTTATTATTTCACCATTTTGATTCATAAAATAATTAAATTTCATAAATCCTATATTTAAACTTTTCACAATAATTCTAAAATATCTCGATTTAACTATTTTATAAACTCAATAGCATCATATTCTCAAAAATCAGTTTTTAACTATATTTCTCAAAAATCGTAATTTTTATAACTTTAAAAATTATAACGTTTATTTATTTAAAATGAATCAATTCCAAAAATATTTTATAAACGTATACTTTCAAAAATCACTTTGAAATCATTTTAAAATTCCAAATTTGGTCCAATGATGCTACACATCAAATAGTCAATCACGACTACAACGATATCATATATCAATATGAAAATCCATCAAATATCAAAATATCTGAAATCAAATAAAAACTGTTGAGGAATCCAGTTGGATCCCTCCAACCTGTTTTCCTGCATCCAAAAACATTAGCACAATACCAATTTCGTTCCAGTACGAAATTATCGCGGTATATGTTCTTATTAAATATTATCCGCTTAATAACGGCGCAATAGGGTCTCATCCGCTAAACAAAAAAATGCAGGAAATCAATAACTCCAATATATACATATGCCAATATATATATATTGCTACTATATATAATACCAATTTCACTGTTTATGAAATATTCGCGGTATATGTTTTTAATAAATAACATCCGCATACTAACGGCGTATAATGTCTATTTTAACAATCAATAGATATCAATCATCAGTCAAACATGCATTCAAATATTTTAAATCTAACTATTTAAAATAAAATCGAAACTGATTCGATTGAGTGAGAAGTTCTCACCTTGATTTTAATTTCCGTTTTAGCGATTTATTTCGAATAAAATTAAACGGACGTTTAATTTTACCCAAAATTCTCACTAACTCCAAACGACTCCAAACCAACTCCATCGCGTAGTGCTCGTCCATATGATTCCAACGCAACTGGTTTCGCGCGTTTTCGACCTCGTATGAAAAAGATATGTATTTTACAAGTTTGTACACGATTTATATAAACAAATCAACATAAACTTTAATAATTTAAACCTATTCCATCTAGAACCATTGGATCCACTGCAAACTGATCTTGGCCATTCCCCTTCATCTCCTACATCACGCATATGCTCCAGGCCTCAACATACATAGTCGAACCCATAATCCATGATTAGGGTTTTAATTTTTCAACATCAATACTCGATTAAAACTCGATCAGATTGCTCCACCTCGAAGCTCACCACACTAGCTCCCCACGGCCAGAAACTTGGCGCACTCGGCCACCCCCTCTCGCGTGCGCACGAAGTTGAACGGCCACGTTTTGTACTCAAATTCCCATCAATCCGTGAAGCCATTCGCGATCTTGACCGTTGATATTAAAGATCTCTCTATGCTCTACAATCTTCCAGTTAGAAGTTATTCGATTCGATGCATGGTTTAGAAGATTTGGAGGGAAGAAGAAGAAACATTTTCGGCCATGGATGAAAGCTACTGGCGGCTAGCTTTAGAATTAGGGTTTTAAATTTTTATTTTTTATTTTTTTGAGATTTTTGGGGTATTTATAGGAAATTTTCAATCACTATTCATTCGGAATTCCCAAACTCCGATTTACGCGCCGAAACTGACGTTCCTAAGGTTTATCCCGCGTTCCGGACACAATGGAATAGGTTTCGGAAGCTAATTCGGACATCTGTGCGAGTTATGGCTGTAAACGCTCAATTTGAATTAAACCGATTTAAGCGATTTTCTAGGCGTTTTAATTTGTAGCGGACAAACGGTAAATCCAATTGACTTGAAATTTGAAATCTTACAATAATATCACATTACGGATCCGATGAAACTGGTTTCATCGAAATCCGAGACTTTTTGAAAAATGGCTATTTTAGCTCGTCAAATTTAAATTAAAAATAAATCGATGCGTTTCGAGCTGCCACGATCAAACGATAACTCCGATTGACACGAAAATTGAAATCCGGTAATAACTAACTATTACGGATCCAATGGAACTAGTTTCGTTCAATTCTGAGACTGTTCAAAAATTGACTATTTTCACTAGTCGATTTAAATATTAAAATATTCAATTTTCACAAATTAACTTTTAATTCGATTTTAAAAGTTCTAAAATATCATTCTAACTCCAACATGATAAAATAAAATTTTACAAATCATTTTCAATCATATTTAACTCTATTTTCAATTATTTCCATAATTTAACGTATTAAATTATCGATTTAATTATTCAATTAAATTCAATAATTCAAATTAAAATTTATTTGACTTATAAATTCTTTTGTTAATATTTAAAATTAATTAAATATTCACATTTTAATTTCTAAAAATTTTGGATCGTTACAAGTTCTATCCGGAAATTTCCTATAAATTTAAAAATACGAATGACTAAATTAATGCAATTATTATATGAACTTGAATAAATTATAACAACAATATGAAATTAGATAACTTACCTTCACAGCAGGAGAATCCCAGAGCCACAAAAATTCAGCTAAATTATCAATGCTCATCCAATCGGGTTTTTTTCTTTTTTTTTACGCCTGAGAGGGCGTCCCTGTAATGTTTTTCAGCTTTTGATTCCAATGATTCCTAAAATTATCTTTATCTACCCCTTCAATAGCTACCGCAGCCTACACATTGAAATTAAATTGAATTATATACATTATATTAATTTTCAAATGAATTATAAACTTATACTTATCATCACACCGGTCTGTATAGCATTCTTAATATGCACTAGGATATTATCCCAATAAGGCCAACATTTTGATATCCGACTCATGAACGCCTTCCCAGAGACAACCAAAACATAGTCCAAAGGCTCCATCTTGAAACCCCTGTGTTAATTTTGCTATAAACATTTGATAAAATTTAAATAATATACATGCTCCAAATACTAATGACGTTGCAATATATTTGACACCTACGCTCCACTCTTCGAAATAACAGCCTTCCTTGGGCGTAAATCTGTTATGTTGCTGGCACCCTTGCTAGCAGCAAGAGAAGGAGAAGCCTGAGATCAAGAAGATCTCATGTGAGAAACATCTGCATAAACATATCATTTTATATAATGAAAAAACATATCATTTTACAACTAGAAAACACGTAAAACTTCCACTAAAACTATAATAATGGAACAAAATCTTTCGAATACATATATAGAATTAATAAAACAAAATAATAAATATCTCATAATATAGTCATTGTCATTAATAACAGTGGAAACTCAAAATGTGAACTAAACAAGAAGCGATATAAATATTCAGAATAATCAACCTTCATTATTTTCTAATTCAGACTCGGTCTCATACTCTAAATTGTTTTCCTCTGTACTCTCAATTTCTTCTATTAAAACGTTGGTTCATCATTCAAAGACCCAAAATCGGTATGATCATCGGGTATTATTATTTCATTATTTGGCTCAGGATCCACTTGATAAGTTTCTTCATTCAAAATATTATTTTTGTCGAAGGCAAATCTAGCCTTTGTTTTAAAAACAACCGATCACGCTTCTTTATCTCTTTTTATGGATGGATACTGAGAAAAATAGACTTGTAATGCTTGTTTGACTAATATGAAAGGATCATACTTATAGTAATGCGAGATATGCTTTATTTAATTAAGCTAATAATCTTTATGCACATTAATTCTTGAGCCATGGACATTGCTAAACCAATTGCATTTGAATAAAAAAACTTTTCTACAGGTCGTATAAAATATGTCAATTCTAAAACCTATGTCAAGAGGCTGTAAAAATCTTTTATACACTCCTCAAGATCATCACTACCTTGACAAATAACCCCCTATTATATGTCAATTTTTCAGCACAATATTCCTTGGTGTTGAATTTAAATACATTGATGAATAATATTGGGCAAGTCTTGACACTTTTTGATCTTAGTGCAAGATGTTGCAATCCTTCATCAATGATACAATTTTTTGGATCATAAGCGTAGTTCAAAAATCATTTAGCAAATTTTTTACTGAGATCGCTAAGTGGATGTTGTGATTCGTAAATACTGCAAATATGTATAATATGTTACATTATAAATAATATGTAAGTATAAGTGAAGTAAGTATAAATTTAATATTACCAAACAAATGGTGCAACTTCAGCACAATTAAGAATAATTTATATGTGTGCAACATGGTGATCTTCATCGCGTAACCATATTTTCACACATTTTCAACAGGTCGGCCATGTTGTCTAAAAATAGATAACATTGTTTGAGAAGAATCTTGTTTAATGGCTTCATCGCGAAAAGACAATGCAGATCGTGCTATATGGAGTTATAATAAACTAATGCGGAAACAAACTAAGATACTATTGCAATGTAAAGTAAATGAAATAAAACAAGCACACGAGGAATTTTTATACTGGTTCGAACTTCCCATTCTACGTCCAGTCCCAGACTTCTTCTGGAATTTCACTAACAACAATCCTCACTTAACCCGGAGGAATAGGTTTTCAACGCCTGAATAACAGAATAGGATTTCGATGCCTCAATAGCCGAAGAGTACTTCACTCGCCTGAACAGAAGAACAGGACTTCAACTTATACAGAAAGTATTTGACACAATGTGTTCATGATAACACGGATATGTCTCTTGATAGTACAACCTTCCTATAATCTTCTCCTTTTGATACACACACACACACACACACACGTGTATGTGAAGAATATGGAAGTAAATTAATAATTTTGTATGAACTTGAATGCACAAGAGTGTTGGAATCAAAGTAGTATAAGAATAAAAAGAGTTAGATCGATTAGGTAAATAAAACTGATGATTCTAAAATATTTATATATAGTACAAAAAGATGCAATTGTTCATGAATAGATATCATAAAAATATATGGACATATCTATTAATAAAATGTCGTATCTCTTTATGAAAGAGAAACTTCTATTCAAAAATATAGTCCTTGTAGGAATTCAGACTTCTGAAATTGTTAACGTGCAAACCAGAAAGCAAGTAGGTAATTTTTGACCAAATTCAGACGTCTGAAAATAATAATTCAGACGTCTGAATATTGTCTGAAAAATCTATTTTGGTTGCAGGTTCAGACGTTTGAAATTGTCAATTCAGACATCTGAATTTGACCTGAAATTCAAATATGATCTATGCACATGTGTATGTGCACGTGTCGACATATATATCCAAAGGAGAGATTTTAACATCATTTTAACTATAGACAAAGACTCAATACAACATATATGTATAGTATGAAGCTTTTTTGAATCTGGTCTTGAAGATGTTCCTACAAAATCAAGTTAGTATATAAAATCAACGTATATAGTTGTCGTAGTCAAAATATCATAAGTATGAAACGTCGTAGATGAGGTTTCAACATTCTCCCCCTTTTTGACGATGACAACTATAATATATATATATAGATACACATAAACACACACTCCCCCTATTAAAAGCTCCCCCGTCAAAAAGCAAGTTAAATAGACAATATCAAAACCTTCTCCCCCTTTAACATCGCAAAAAAGAAAATATGAATATATGACAAAGCAAAGTGGAGTATTCAAAAACATACTACAATACCAGCAGATAATAAAGGATTTTATGACAGAAATAGAAATAACAAACAACGAACTAGTTCAAAACAAACTGATTAACATCAAAGGAATTTAAAACCTAGTGCTTGAATCACTGCCTACATCATCATCATCATCATCATCTTCATCTTCACCATTGTTGTCCCCCCGAGCTTGATGACCATTGAAATAGAGCAGGGTTGAAAACAACGGTAGATGATGAGGTGGAGCATCCAATACGTTCCCAAATTTGGTTGAGAAAGCCACGAATGGAATTAATTTTTTTTTCAGTTTTCTTTTCGAGATTGATCATTCGGCTTCTAAGCCTTGCTTGATTTTGGAAAAGAGTGACCAAAGCATTTCTTGAGCTAGTATCGAGAGAAAGAATCACAATATCATCATTGTCTTCTTCTTCCGAGGGAGGAACAATAGGTTTTGAACATGTTGACGAGGTTGGGGTTGGTTTTATTCACGATTGGCAACCCATTTTTGAAAAGAAATATATGCCAAACTTCCCGGTCGTTTTGGCAAACCCATAAGACCCAATATCTTTGATCTAAGCTCTTTGATCGCTGTGAATTCGAAATAAGGAAAAGGAATGTTAAAATTTTGGAGAATCTTCATTATACAAGCACAATAATGAAAAGTCTTATAGCGCCTTCGACAATTAACATCCATGAATTCTTCCAAAATCACTTGAGCCTAATTGATGGGTTGACCGGAAATAAAGGGCTTGGAAGTTCCTTTTGTTAACAACTTCATAACTTCCCGTCCGTGGAATAACGGAGCGAATCAAAGCTCTATGGAGGATACGAGCTTGTAGGCGGAGTTGAATGGAAGTAAGTCTAGTAATGTCATTATTCAAAAATTGATGTGAGACCTCGTCTCTATCATCCAAGTTTAAAGAAACATCAATTTCATCCAAATCAGTCCCTGTTGATGGACATTGAAGAATATCACCAAGTTTAGCAAGTGGTAGATAGATTTTAACTCCACAAACTATTGTCCAAATACAATCGTTGCGATTGTGAGGAGTATGATGGTCTAAATTCATATTAGCATAGAATAATTTAACCAAAATATGATTGATTTTGGTATTATTTGCAACATAAGAGACAAGGGATTCTAACCCATTTGATCTTACAATTTGTTGAATCCAATAAGCCTCGAATTCTTCAAATTTTATGAAAGCACTCGAAAAGAAGTGAGATCTACTCATTTGGGCAAAACATTGTCTTTCTTGCTCATTCCATAGCAATTGATCGATGTTTGGGGTAGATGATGAAGTAGATGGCCTTGATCTTTTTTGTTTTGGAGCCAATAGTGAATATGAAGAAGAAATAATTGATTTTTAATAGGAAAAGACTGAAAAAGAAGATGAAGAATGAGGATAGAAGAAAGGTAGGGGTTGAATAAAGGGGTAGTTACATAGAAAAACGTGCAAAACAATTCAATTTTGAAAAGCCAGAAGATTTCAGGCATCTAAAATATCCAATTCAGACGTCTGAATTGAAGAAAATCGAGTCAGAAAGAAATTAGTTCATTTTAGGCTATATTCAAACGTCTGATTTTGGTGATTCAGACGTTTGAATTTGAAGAAAATTTTCTTCTTCAACAATATTCAGACGTCTGCAACATCAATTTCAGATGTCTGAAAAATGTATGAAAACATATTTCAGACCTTACAAAAAAAAAGATTATATTAATATTTGAATGATATATAGTATACAATTATGATCGTTAAAAAAACAAATATAGATAAATGAAATCATTAGTTCGAATCACATGGAGTCTTGCAATCTTCCGGTTGAATCTTGGTTGTCTCCATGTATGGTTACAATGGAGACCAATAGGGTTGACGTTCCTAAGAGTTTGGAGAAACTGGGAGGACGCTGTGGACTAGGCTCCCATGGATTCGAAGTTGAAGGTTGAACTACATCTTTCTTCGGAGATGTACCATAGAATTTTAATCCCACTTGTTCGATGAAACTAAGTCGTTTGGCATTAACTTTCTTTCGTAATACATCTCTCGTTTCAAATCTAACTGTTCTTTCTGGTAATGATGAATCTCGGCTATTTTTCCTTTGGTTGATGGAGAACAGAAGAAAATAAATCGTCGAGATTTCTTCCTTTCTGGAGTATAACCAGATGGTTCGTATGAAGGATGAGGTCTAGCCGGTTCATGTGGTGTTGGAATAGCCAATATTTCAAACGAAGATGTAGAATATGAAAAGGGTGAGTTATCAGAGTTGTTGTTGTTTGAAGCCATGGTGAGAAGGAGAAAAATAATGTTGAAATCCATAGTAATAAGCCTTTGGTAAAAAGAAGAACAGAAATAGTTTATAAAGGAAAGTAAAAAGTTCAATAATAGTATGTTAGTTAAAAAATGGTGGCTGAGATGATTTAAACAGTAATATACACATATTTAAAAGCAAAGAAAACAAGAGGTTGTAAATGCAAGTTAGTTTTAGTTACTTAAGAGATAAGAGTTTTGAAGTGTAAAGATAAGCAGAGACATTAATTCTCATATAGTGAGACGATACCAAGCTCTCGTCTGAGATTGATAAAAACATTTTCTAAAAGAGGTTTTGTAAAAATATCAGCCAACTGATTTTCAGAAGAAACAAAATCCAAATTTATTGTTCCTTTTTCAACATTATCATGTAGAAAATGATGATGAATGTCAACATGTTTTGTTCGTGAATGATTGACAAGATTTTTAGACAAGTTAATAGCACTAGAATTGTCACAATATATAGTTGATTTTGTTAAGTTTATATTGAAATCTCTAAGTGTTTGTTGCATATAAATTACTTGAGCACAAGCCAAAGCAGCAGAATATATTCTGCTTCACATGTAAAGAGAGAAACGCGGTTTTGTTTCTTACTAAACCAAGACATTAGTGATTTTCCAATAAAATGGCACGTACCGCTTGTGCTTTTTCGATCTGTTCGAGATCCTTCGAAATCAGCATCACTATATGAAACTCACTCGAATGGACATTCTTTTGGATAGAATAGATCGAAATCCTTGGTGTTGGTGAGATAACGAAATATACGTTTCATAGCTTTTAAATGTGATTCTTTTGGGTTGGCCTGAAATCTTACACACAAACAGACACTCATCATTATGTCAGGTCGACTTCGGTATAATTTTTGGTAAACACTTTTGCCACTTTCATCTTTTTCAAGATGTGTTGTTGTACTCATTGGAGTCGGTTTGGCAGAAGTATTTTCCATTCCGAATCGTTTGATAAAATTATCATAATATTTTCTTGATTAACGAAAATGCCATTTTGAAGTTGTTTAATTTGTAAACCATGAAAATATGTTAGTTCTACCATGTGAGACATTTCAAATTCCTTGGTCATTATTTCGAAGAAATATGGAAACAACTTGTCATTGGTAAAACCAAAAATGATATCATCTGTAACATTCCCATTTTTCTAAACCAAATTTAAATTGGCAATTTATTTAATTTTAGCAATTTAAATGTGGATTAATTTGGTATTTTCCAAATTTAAACAGAAATTTGTTTGTTTATTAATGAAAATGAATATAAATATGATTTTAAAAATAGAATCTCTAATTGGAAAATTAAAAATAAATATTTTGGGAAAATTATATCAACCATAAATTTAACTTTGGATTTAAGTTGAAAATTTTGAATATATATATATATATATGTAGATTAAAATTTAAAATTGTAAATGAAATTTTGATTTGGAAAATTCAGAATGTAAATATTTATAAATATACTGGATTTGGAAACTCTAGAATTAAAATATATTGTAAATAAAATTCTTAGTATATTTGAATTTTTCAAATTTAATAAAGATATATGTTCATTTAATTATACAAATGAATTATAATTAGTAAATATAATGAGCTAAGTTTAAAATAATATTGGCATAAGGATTGAATACATATTGGAATTGAATTTAAATTTAAAATGAATGTTTTTAAAAATAAATGGAATTTAAAATTCATTGAGATATAATGTATATAATGTAAATATTGGCTAAGAAAAAAATTCTTTTAACATTGTATATGTATATACACACATACAAATGAATTAAGAGGTGTGTTCATTTATAAAATAAATATGATATAAAAAGACTATCTTTGAAAATTGTAAATGTAAACATTTACATAAGGAAGTGAAGAAGTAAACATACATATGTAAGTTTGAATATTTACAAGTGTTAGATCTCATGATTATTTTGTTACAAATGGCATTCAATTTAATTATTTAAATAAAATAATAGAATTAAAAATTACAAGAACTCTTCATTTTCCCATGCTCAATCATATTATATCTCAGCCAAATCTGAAAACAATCGGTATCAAAGATTTAGCTTTTCAGAACTACAACACTCAAAAGAAAAGAAAAAAAAATAAGAGCAAAGATCAGAAAAAAAAGAGAAATAGCAACCTGAAATCCAAAGCCTGTAGATCATCTCAAATACAACTCGAATCTAGATCTATTTGCAAACCTGAAGCAACTAATTCAACTCAAAAACAAAGATCAAAAGTACTTCCAGACCAGTCATGCATTTCAAACCTGGAAATGTAGTTCAGAAAAACAAAAAAAGAAATTTGGAAATAAATAAAGGTAAGTAAACTTCTTTAAAAGATTTGAATTTGAGTGATTAATCAGTAATGAATCAAAGGTTTTTAAGCAATTGCATCAAATCTAAGTTGTAGGAAAACAAATCAAGATCAAGGCAAAATAATCTTCTGGTTTTCAAAACTGCAGGAAGAAAAAGAAAACATCTCTGTTATAAAACAAGAAATTCAGATTGTGAGTAAAAAAAATCAAAATTGTGGACGTAAATAAATAAATAAAATAAAGGATAAAAAAAGATCTGTGTTTACAACTTACAGGTCTAAACTCCAAGAAAGAAAAAAATGCAGGCTTTGCTTCCTCTCTGTTTTTCTCTGTTACAAATATCCAGGTGAGCAAACCTACCCAAATCTATGTTATATGCAATGATAAATGTTGTTCTGTTGTTAAAATGCCTGCTTGCCTGTGTGTATGTGAATATATATATATACTATGATGGATGCATGCTTGTGTATATACATATATATATACCCACCTCTGTTATGTTATACTGTTTCAAAGAAATATATATATATATATATATATATATATATATATATAAACAATGAGCAAATTTCTAATTTAAAACCTTTAATCTATTCTAAAAATGCATGTGGTTGATTTTCTGAAGTAAGATAGTTGAGTATATGTGAATGTGTTTATTTATGTATGTACATATATATGAAGTGGTTTCCTGTCCGAGTATGTAGATGTAATTTTGTTTCTCAAATTCACAGGTTTAAAAAAAAATCAAGGTTTAAACACTAAATATCTCTTCCATAAATCGAATTCAAGCTATCAATTCTGGAAGTTAAGATGATGATATGGATGTAAATCTCATTTTTGGAAGTTTATTTATAAAGTAAAAGTTTGAAAGAAAAAAAAAACTATCTGGAAAATGAAAAGAACAGGGGGGGATTGAAGAATAAGTAAAAAATCAACTCCATCGATTTGTAAATTAAAGTATATATCCTGAATCCTCTAAGCAAAACATGATTTTTAAAACAGAAATCATAATTTTTAGTTTAATATTTTGGTTGCAGTTTGTAGATGAACATGAAACACTTTTTGATCGATTTCTGACAATCACATAATTGTAAAATCTTGAAATTGTTCCTGGAGGTAGATGGAGGAGTTTAGATTAAGGGGAAAATGTTAAAAAAAGTATTTACTGCAAAAAAATTTGGGTCGACATGGAATTAGGGTTTAACGTGCTGTATTTGGGTCGACTTTGTTTTCGTGCTCGTGAGGAGTAGGTAGTGGATCGAGTTCGATGATATTCAATGAGGTGTTGGCTTGGGGTTTGACGAAGACGTGGCCAGAAGCAGGCAACCTCTAGCGGTCGAGAATGTAGGAGCGAGTTGATTTCGCCTGAAGGTTTTTGTTTAAAATTCCATCGAGTTATTCATTTTTCGAGCCATGGCGAATTTGGGAAATTTGGTTGGTTGGGGTTGTCGAGGGGGTCACCAGGGAGTTGCCGAAGGTTTTTGCGATGATCGGAGTCACCACGATCATCTGTGCACGTGTATGTGCATTCGTGTGTGTCAGTGAGTGGGGAAGAAGATAGGTCTTGGGTTCAGACACGAGGAGGAAGGCATTCGACTCGAAGCGAACTCGAGTAAGGTTTTTCACGTACCAGGTTCTAATCCTTTAAATCAAAACAAGTTAAAAGTAAAATGAAGAAAAAAAGGAGGGGAAGAAAGTGGTAGGCTCGAAGTTGAGCTCGGGGAGGCGCTGCATTGCTTCGGGTTTGGTTATTTTAACAGGTTTCAACAGAAACCTGATGCTCAGTTTCTTTTTAAATTTTTTTTTTAAAAAGGAAATTAGTTAAAAGCTGATTTTAAAATGAAAATAAGTTTTAAATAAGTTTTTAAAACTAGTTCTTCAATTTGGAGTTTAAGTTTAAATCACAGTTTTCAATAAGTTTAGTTTTTAAATTTGAATTAATTTAACTACTTTAAAAAGGGGTTAAGTTGTTTGTATTTCAAAAAACAATGAAGTTTTAAATTGAAAATAGGTTTTTAAATCTAAAGATTTATCTGGAATCGAAATTTAATATGCATTTCAATTTTGAAATAAAAAGTTTTCAAATTTAAAATGGTTTAAACAAATTGAATATTAAAGTGTATTTTTTTAACTAGGTTTGAATTTAAATATAAATTTGGTTTTAAATTTATTTTAAACTTCTTTATAAAATGGATATTTCTTTAACATGTGAATTAAATATTTTTGAATTGTCTTTAAGCTTTGTTTGAAGTCAGCTTGTATTCATTTTTAAAATTTTAAATTAAAATAGAATTTAAAAGAAAAGTTTAAAGTAAATTATTTTTAAACACTTTTGATAATAATTTGATCATTAATAAGAAATAATAATTACTTAGTCAAAGTAATTAAGGGAAGATAATTAAAGCTTAAAGATTGTTTTATCAATATTAGGAGTTAATTACTTTAAAGAATAATTAAGAAATGTGGTTAATTAATTAAGGTAATTAAATCAAGAATAATTAATTTAGGTTAATTAATTGAAAGTGATTATGCACCCATTATTAATTAATGAGTAATTAATTATTGTAATTAAAGGATAATAATCTATTAATTAATCAATTAAGGTCAATTAACTATAATTAAGATCTAATCAATAATTAAGGGTTTGTTAATTTAAAGTAGTTAATTGAGGAATAATTAATTAATAGAAGTAATTAAGATTCAATTAATTACAATTAAGGTTTAATTAATTAGGATAATTAATTAAAGATATGATTAATTAATGAAGGGGATTAAGACTTAATCAATTGAAGTTCATGATAATTAATCATTGATTAAAGATTACTAATGAAAGTAATTATGTAAGCAATAAATTTAAAACCATACGATTTATTCACCTTAAGTAAAGTGGTTTAATTGGTTTTGAATGTTGTGTGATGGATTGACATATTTGATATGTGATGTGATGCTATGTGATGCTTTGTACTGAGCTTCTATATTTGTGATGAATACGCTGTCATATGAATATGAAAACCCCTTGACCCGTAAAATGACATTTGAACCCCTGGGCCACACTTATACACACCCAAATATGGATTGCACGTGGAAACGGGTTAAGTCACAGATTTTTGAAATATATTTAAAATTGTAATTTTGAATCCAAAATAGTTTTGGAATTAGAATTTAAGATTTTGAAAAAGGTTATTTTGAATAACTCGATTGAGTTTGAAATTTAAATAATTTGATTTAAATTTGAATTTAATATTTGAAATTGAATTCCATGATTTGGGAACTAGGGTTTGAAAAAAGGTTATTCAGCTTATAAACGGGTTTATATGGGTTTTTAAACCATTTTTAAAGTGATGATTTGCGAATTTAAATTTAACCCAAGATTTAACTTGTATAAATTAAATTGGATCTTTCTGAAATGAAAACTGTTTGTTTTCGAATAATAAAAGCTTCCACATAGGAAATAACTTCTAATTTGTGTAAGAAGGATTTCAAGTCTAAAATAAAAATGGTCTTCCAAGTTACAAATAAATCTTTGGGAATGTATTTTGAAAACTATAAGTTAAATCTTTGATTTAAAGATTTAAACGAGTTAATCCAATTGAAATGGAAATTGTTTTGAAATCTATAAATAGATCTTTGTGAAACTAGGTGAACTTTGTGAAATGAATCTTTTTATTTAAAGATTTAAAATGGTAATTTGTTTAACCATTTAAAAGAAAAAACCTTGGATTTTCAAGTTGTGACTTAACTAAAATCCCATATCCATATGTTTTTAAACTATTGCGCTCATTATTCGGTTTAGCCAGGAGAGGACCTTGTGTCATATAGCCCATTCCGAATAGTGATACGACGTTATGGATTGCATTTGAAGACCGGTATTGAAGACCGGGTGTATTCGAGAATGATAGGATAACCTGTCTATTGACTCTGCACTGAGTTGCTCCGGTATAGAGTTCTCCCTTAGTGACGGGAAGTCCGATCGGTATTGTGGATACCCGGATTTGCAAGGGCTTCTTTGGAAGTGCCTTCGGTTCTGTTCGAACCCGGAACAGACTTGTATGGTTGTATGTCCGACATTACACTTTGAGATATTAAACTGATATCAATCAAATACATTTCTACTTGGTGGGGGAGAATTTATTCTCTTAGCTTAACACCCTTCTCTGAGACGTACGATCTCAGAGGTTATGTAGTTTATATTTATCAGTGATATATTCCCAATTTGGTAGTGTGGCATGCTAAGTGTTGCTGTGTGTTGATGATCATTTGTTGATCATTTGTCATCAAAGCATGGCTTTTGTATAAAGCGTAGCTTTGTGGACGAGACTGCATTAGGACCTCACACCCCGGAAATGGTCGAAACAGGAAAGATGCGGCAAGGTTATGAGGGTTGCGCCCTTTAGGGTGTGTCATTCCCTTCTGGTAAAGGGTGGTATCATTGTATGGAGCCCAGATGCTTACTCATGTGGATACTGCAGATCTATTACTTCGTGATTGCTTTGTGGTTTTGAGGTGCCTCGGATAAAGGTCCCAAAAGACCAGGGGATGGCATGCTCGAGTAGTAGTTAACTAGTTACAGAGGTAACCCGGCCTTGTGTTGGTAGAGATCCGGTTAGGTTCTCGGGACGTCCCGCCAGAGGCGATCCCATGTGGCAGTAGGAAGTTCCTTAGCCTGACCATTTTTTGGAAATCCATTCATCCACTATGCGCCTTGTACGGTTTTAGTTGTATTACCTGCCATCTACTTATTATGGCGCCCCACTGTTTTGATGGTAGCTATAGTAGGCATAGTTCGGAATGTCTATGCTGGCTAGGATTAATATTATACTTTCGAAATGGTTTTTATGCACTTTGCACTTATAGTAATAATATCAAAGAAATTTTCTCGTATTAAGCATATTTGACTATCATAAGGAGAAATCTCCTCCAATTCTGCGTTTGTATTGTGTGTGTGGCGGGAGGGCTTATGGTAGTTTCATTTTCCCAAAAGAATTGCGGATTTAAACTTTAATAGCTTTGTTGTTTGTTTTAAAAGATAAAACTGTTTTGTTTTCTCACACCAGTCCCATGACTAACCTGGAGTTTATTGTTCCTTTCCTAAACTCTGGGTGCCCACTATTTTTCCACACGGGCAGTCTAGAGTTGGGTTTTTCAGATAGTCAGGTTTAGTAGGTTATCTGGAGCTAGTTCAGTCTTTGGATCTGAACTGCACTTGCTTATCTTTGTGCATCATTATTGGGATTTCAAGCTATTTCTGGATTGGTGTTTCGTAGATGGAGTTCTTTCTTGAAGACCATATTGGAGTTTTTGTTCCACTGCTAGCGTTATCTTTTCTTCCTGCTGCAATTATCTTGTATCATATATCTGATGTATATTGTATATTCATTATATCACTATGTTGTATCGGATATTGTATCATGTTGTATATCAAATGTATATTCTGTTTCTTCCACTGTGTTGTACTTAATGTGTTATAAGCTCCGGCGAACCAGATTCGACGTTTGGATCTGCGGCATTTGAATACGAGTGTCGTATTCGGTGCCGATTTTCGAAGGCCGAGTCAGGGTCGCTACATTTGGTATCAGAGCTGAGGGGTAAAACTTTAGCTCAGGAGTATAACACATTAAGCAGCTCATTAGAGGTAGGGTGAAGTATACCCTAGAATGAGTATATCCCTAAGATATCCGTTCAAATGCCTCAGTAAATTCTCTTACTATTCACCGATAGTATGTATGAGTGCGAGAAGAGGACGAGATAGGGGACAGGGAAGTACCACTACAAATGGTCAATACCCTGCAACAGTGGAAACAACTTTCTTCTCAATCTCCTCTGATTCGATTCCAAAATTCTTTTCATTGCTTTGTGATGGCTACAAGAAAAAGTTTCGGTGTGATGGTGGCCCTACGAATCGTCGTAGAAAATCCTTACTTCGTATCTTCATCGGTTTCTTATCATCTTTTCGATCTAAACTCTAATGAATTTGAAATTGAAAATTTAAATTAAATAAATTGGAAATTTTAAATTAAGTAAATTGGTTAACTAATATGAAGCTAAATTTGAATTGTATTAATAAAACGATATAGGTTAAAACCAAATTTGAAATTTTATTATAATTTCTTGTGTATATCAAAGTCCGAAGTGGGACAAGTTGAAATATATTTTGGAGTATTCCGACCTGAATTTGGAATTCATATCTAGTGTTTGAGAAATTATAGAAGACTGAATCCATCTATCTATTCTTTGGTATCAGATATGTTCTACGAACGATTAGTTATCCCTTCGAACTAATCAATGCCCTTGCATATTCGTAGACCGGTGGACCCGAGTATCTTGTGAAATAATTATATGAGTTTGTTCTCATATTGTCGATATTCTTATTTGGTAAGCCAAATACAGAATTAATATTCATTTTGATTTGGAAAGATATTCTCTATCTTCCATCTATTCTTTCTCGTCTTCCTTGCAAATTTCGAGGACGAAATTTTTTTTAGGGGGGAATCTGTAACATTCCCATTTTTTTAAATCAAATTTAAATTGGCAATTGATTTAATTTTAGAAATTTAATTGTGGATTAATTTGGTATTTTCCAAATTTAAATAGATATTTGTTTGTTTATTAATGAAAATGAATATAAATATGAATTTAAAAATAGAATTTTAATTGGAAAATTAAAAATAAATATTTTGGGAAAATTATATCAACCATAAATTTGACTTTGGATTTAACTTGAAAATTTTGAATAAATATATATATATATATATGTAGATTAAAAGTTAAAATTGTAAATGAAATTTTGATTTGGAAAATTCAGAATGTAAATATTTATAAATATACTGGATTTGGAAACTCTAGAATTAAAATATATTGTAAATAAAATTGTTAGTATATTTGAATTTTTCAAATTTAATAAAGATATATGTTCATTTAATTATACAAATGAATTATAATTAGTAAATATAATGAACTAAGTTTAAAATAATATTGGCATAAGGATTGAATACATATTGGAATTGAATTTAAATTTAAAATGAATGTTTTTAAAAATAAATGGAATTTAAAATTCATTGAGATATAATGTATATAATGTAAATATTGGCTAAGAAAAAAATTCTTTTAACATTGTATATGTATATACACACATACAAATGAATTAAGAGGTGTGTTCATTTATAAAATAAATACGATATAAAAAGACTGTCTTTGAAAATTGTAAATGTAAACATTTACATAAGGAAGTGAAGAAGTAAACATACATATGTAAGTTTGAATATGTACAAGTGTTAGATCTCATGATTATTTTGTTACAAATGGCATTCAATTTAATTGTTTAAATAAAATAATAGAATTAAAAATTACAAGAACTCTTCATTTTCCCATGCTCAATCATATTATATCTCAGCCAAATCTGAAAACAATCAGTATCAAAGATTTAGCTTTTCAAAACTACAACACTCAAAAGAAAAGAAAAAAAAAAGAGCAAAGATCAGAAAAGAAAAGAGAAATAGAAACCTGAAATCCAAAGCCTGCAGATCATCTCAAATACAACTCGAATCCAGATCTATTTGCAAACCTGAAGCAACTAATTCAACTCAAAAACAAAGATCAAAAGTACTTCCAGACCAGTCATGCATTTCAAACCTGGAAATGTAGTTCAGAAAAACAAAAAAAGAATTTTGGAAATAAATAAAGGTAAGTAAACTTCTTTAAAAGATTTGAATTTGAGTGATTAATCAGTAATGAATCAAAGGTTTTTAAGCAATTGCATCAAATCTAAGTTGTAGGAAAACAAATCAAGATCAAGGCAAAATAATATTCTGGTTTTCAAAATTGCAGGAAGAAAAAGAAAACATCTCTGTTATATAACAAGAAATTCGGATTGTGAGTAAAAAAAAAATCAAAATTGTGGACGTAAATATATAAATAAAATAAAGAATAAAAAAAGATCTGTGTTTACAACATACAGGTCTAAACTCCAAGAAAGAAAAAAATGCAGGCTTTTCTTCCTCTCTGTTTTTCTCTGTTACAAATATCCAGGTGAGCAAACCTACCCAAATCTATGTTATATGCAATGATAAATGTTGTTCTGTTGTTAAAATGCCTGCTTGCCTGTGTGTATGTGAATATATATATACCGTGATGGATGCATGCTTGTGTATATACATATATACATATACATATATATATATATATATATATATACACACCCACCTCTGTTATGTTATACTGTTTCAAAGAAAATAAATATATATATAAACGGTGAGCAAATTTCTAATTTAAAAGCTTTAATCTATTCTAAAAATGCCTGTGGTTGATTTTCTAAAGTAAGATAGTTGAGTAAATGTGAATGTGTTTATTTATGTATGTACATATAGTGAAGTGGTTTCCTGTCCGAGTATGTAGATGTAATTCTGTTTCTCAAATTCACAGGTTTAAAAAAAATCAAGGTTTAAACACTAAATATCTCTTCCATAAATCGAATTCAAGCTATGAATTCTGGAAGTTAAGATGATGATATGGATGTAAATCTCATTTTTGGAAGTTTATTTATAAAGTAAAAGTTTGAAAGAAAAAAAACTATCTGGAAAATGAAAAGAACAGGGGGGGATTGAAGAATAAGTAAAAAATCAACTCCATCGATTTGTAAATTAAAGTATATATCCTGAATCCTCTAAGCAAAACATGATTTTTAAAACAGAAATCATAATTTTTAGTTTAATATTTTGGTTGCAGTTTGTAAATGAACATGAAATACTTTTTGATCGATTTCTGACAATCGCACAATTGTTAAATCTTGAAATTGTTCCTGGTGTAGATGGAGGAGCATAGATTAATGGGAAAATGTTAAAAAAAAAATATTTATTGCAAAAAATGCACTTGCTTATCTTTGTGCATCATTATTGGGAGTTCAAGCTATTTCTGGATTGGTGTTTCGTAGATGGAGTTCCTTCTTGAAGACCATAATGGAGTTTTTGTTCCGCTGCTACCGTTATCTTTTCTTCCCGCTGCCATTATCTTGTATCATATCTCTGATGTATATTGTATATTCATTATATCACTCTTTTGTATCGGATATTGTATCATGTCGTATATCATATGTATATTCTGTTTCTTCCGCTGTGTTGTACTTAATGTGTTATAAGCTCCGGCGAACCAGATTCGACGTTTGGATTTGCGGCATTTAAATACGAGTGTCGTATTCGGTGCCGATTTTCGAAGGCCGAGTCAGGGTCGCTACATCATCAACATAAATTCGAACTATTAAAATATCCTTTTTTGAATGTTTAATGAAAAGTGTTTGATCAACTTTCCCAATTTGAAATCCCAAAGAAATTAGATATGTTTTTAGTCGATCATGCCAAGCACGTGGTGCTTGTTTTAAACCATATTGAGCTTTCTTAAGTTTGTAAACATGATCTGGAAATTTCTCGTGAATAAATAAGGGAGGTTGTTCAACATACACATTTTCTTTTGTATAACCATTCAGAAAAGAACTTTTAACGTCCATTTGATAACATTTGAAATTGTGAAAACATGCATAGGCCATTAAGATCCGTATTGATTCTAGTCTTGCAACCGGAGCAAACGTTTCTTCGTAGTTAATACCTTCTTCTTGATTGTATCCATTTGCAACTAACCTTGCTTTATTTCTGGTAATGTTGCCTTGTTCATCTGCTTTGTCCTTGTAGACCCATTTCGTTCCAATAACAGTTTGTTCACTTGGTCTAGGAACTAATTCCCAAACTTTATTGCGTTCAAACTGATTTAGCTCTTTTTGCATTGCAATTATCCAGTAGTCATCTGTGGAAGCTTCTTTGGGATTCTTTGGTTCGATTTTGGAAAGGAATGCTACGTGGCCCATTTGATTTAGTTGACTTCTAGTTCGTACGTTTGAATTAATTTCTCCGATAATATTTTGAACGGGATGATCCCGTAATATTTTTGGTGGAGATCTTAACTCATCATTATTATTATAAACAATGTTTTCATCATTTTCAAGATTTGTAGTTTCCGTATTTGTGATGTTATCCAGAAAATCTTCATCATCTTTTATACTTGGTTTTTGTTGAAAATTTTCATCGAAAGATACTTGTAAAGTTTCTTCAACAGTATTTGATCTTTTATTAAACACGCGATAAGCTTTGCTATGATCTGAATATCCTAGAAAGATTCCTTCATCGGATTTCGCATCGAATTTTCCAAGCTGATCTTTGGTATTTAATATAAAAAAATTTGAATCAAAAACTTTGAAATAAGATATTTTTGGTTTTCTTCTAGTAAAAAGTTCATAAGAAGTGTTTTTTATGAGAGGTCGAATAGACAAACGATTCAAAACATAACAGGTTGCAACAACTTCTGCCCAAATTTTTTTTGGAAGAGTGCTTCCATTTAACAAAGTTCGTGCACATTCTTGTAATGTTCCGTTTTTACGTTCTACAACTCCATTTTGTTGTGGAGTTCTAGGGAACGGAAAATTATGAAAAATTCCTTTCTTCTTACAAAAATGGTCAAAAACTTCGTTTTCAAATTCTCCTCCATGATCACTTCTTATGTTCTTTATTTTCAAACCTTTTAAATTTTGGATTCGTTTGACAAAATTTTTAAAATGCTCAAACGTATCACTTTTATTTTTCATAAAATGGTCTAAGTACGTCTAGAAAAATCATCTACTATTACAAACACATATCTATTGTGGTTTAAGGATTGAACTTGGGTTGGCCCAAATAGATCCATGTGTAGTAATTCAAGTGGTTGTAATATAGAAATAACTTTCTTAGATATAAAAGATGATTTGGTTAATTTTCCTAATTGACATGCATCTAAATATGATAGACTTTGAAGTTCATTTTTGGTAAACCTTTGACTAAATTATTTTAGGAAAGCTTATTTATAGTTTTGAAGTTAATATGACAGAATCTTTTATGCCATAGCCAGGGATCATTTTCATTAGCCATTAAACACATATCTGAACTGCGATTGATTTTCATATTCAGAATATAGATATTTCTGTCTCTATTTCCTTCAAATATAAGATTTTGATTTTTATCAAAAATGCTACACTTATCTTCAGAAAAAAAATTCGAATCCTTTGTCACATAACTGGCTGATACTTAAAAGATTGTGCTTTGACTAGTAGAACATTGTAAATAAGAGGTAAATTAGATATACCAACATTGCTGACGTCACCTTTTCGGATGATATATCCTTTGGAATTGTCTTCAAAAGTGACAGAGCCTCCATTAGAGTAGGTAATGTTTGAAAGCATATTTTTGTCTCCAGTCGTATGTTTTGAGCAACCGCCATCGAGTATCATTTTCCCCTCTTTTTAAGTGGGTCGTGCAAAAAGTAATAATAACATTGGTACCCACTTTAGGATAGGGTCCTAAGAGTTAGGTCTTAGGAATCCAAACCCAATTGGGTTCAGTGTCCTCCTTAAAAATATAATTTTTATTTTTATGAACAGTTTCCAAAAAGTATTTATATATTTATTCGTAATCAAACTATTGTTTGTTTTAGGAACCCATATTTTTATGGTTTTTGAATTATTGTTCCTTTTTGGATGAGTAGTAGCTCTAGAAATATTTCTCCCAATTTTCCTTTTAGAGGGAGCCTTTGATTTCTTAGAATATCCTGGTCCCTTTTTATTAGAAGTGGATTGAGAATTTTCAAGAATATTGGACAGAGTTTCTCGATCTTTATTAAAGTTAGAAACATTTCTAGTAATATTATCTAACTTGGTTTTAAGACAAGTATTATCTAAATCTACCATTTTGATCTTAGTTTTTGGCTCATGATTTTCAGTGACAAGAGAATCATTCTTTTCTTTTTGAGTTTCAGTTAATTGAATCAACAAAATAAGTTGAGAGTTATCATTAGAGAAGGTATCTTGAAGTTTTTCAAGTTCTTCTTCTAATATTTTCTTTTCATCGTCAAGCATATCTCTCCTGAATTTTTCTTTTTTTGTTTTTCTAGAGCCTCTTTATATTTTCTTTTGATACTTTTTAAGGTATCAAGAAGTCCTAAACTAATTTCAATCATATCATCAACGGTAAGATCATTTACCTCATTCTCTGTAGCCACGAAACAAACATTTGCTTGTTCTTTTTCATTGTCACTGTTGCTTTCTAAAGAAGAAAAATCTGAGTCATCCCATGTTAATGAAAATTCTTTTCTTTTAAACTTGTCCGTTCGATTCTTATTGTGATATGTTTTCTTTTGTTTTAGACAATCTTTTTGCGTGTGCCCCTTCTTATGGCAGTTAAAGCATTCTAGTATAGATGTAGATGGCTTATTTGTATTGTTGTTGAAGTTTCTTTTCCCGTTGTTTCTATTTCCTTTTTTGTACTTCAAAAACATTTTAAAGTTTTAAGCAATGACTGTTAAGTCTTCTTCATCCGAGTCTAATTCTTCTTTTTCTGCATGAAATGCCATAATCCTTTTGTCTTGTGCTTGTACTCTTTTAGCCTGCAAATTTACTTCGTATGACATTAGATTACCTATTAACTCTTCTGGTTTCATGGTAGAAAGATCAATAGCTAAGACTTTTCTTTCCCATTCATCCGTTAAAGAGTTAAGGATTTTTGAAACAATATCAAAATCAGAGTATATTTCTCCTAGTCTAGTAAAGAATGATGAATATCTTGAAATTTGCAGTACATATCATTTATAGATTCATCTTGCTTCATCCTAAAATTTTGAAATTGATTCTTAAGCATAGATATTTTACTTTGTTTAACCTTGCTAGTACCTTCATGAGTGACTTTTAGCATTCTCCATATTTCATATGCAGTGTTACATATGCTAACTCGGTTAAATTCATTTTTATCTAATGCACAAAATAACATATTCATTGCTTTAGCATTAGCAGAAGCATATTGTTTTTGTGTAGCTGTCCATGTAGTATATTCAGTAGTAGGTGCAGTATATTTTGCTTGTGTAATATTCCATGCATCAAAATTACTGGCTTGCATATAAATAAGCATTCGTGTTGTCCAAAAGTTGTTATTCATGCCATTGAATAGGGGAGGTCGAGCAGTAGATCGACGTTCAATAAAACTAGTGTTAGTGACAGTGTTAGTGGTAGTATTTGGTGTTGTTATCCATATTAGCAAGATATCAGATAGCTGTATAACGGTTATAAGGTGCTTGCTCTGATACCAAATGAAAAGACAGTGCGGATTGTGCTATATGGAGTTATACTAAACTAAAGCGGAAATAAACTAAGATACTATTGCAATGTAAAGTAAATACATTAAAACAAGCACACCATGAATTTTTATACTCGTTCGAACTTCCCGTTCTACGTCCAGTCCCAGACTCCTACTAGAATTTCACTAACAACAATCCTCACTTAACTCGGACGAACAGGTTTACAACACCTGAACAAGAGAACATGATTTCAACGCCTCAACAGTTGAAGAGGACTTCACTCGGCTGAACAGCGGAACAGGACTTCAACTTATAAAGAGAGTATTTGACACAGTGTGTTGTTGATAACACAGATATGTCTCTTAATAGTACAACCTTCCTATAATCTTCTCCTTTTGATATATATATATATATATATATATATATATATATATATCTGTGTGTGTGTGTGTGTGTGAAGAATATGGAAGTAAATGAATGATTTTGTATGAACTTGAACGCACAAGAGTGTTAGAATCAAAGTAGTATAAGAATAGAAAGACTTAGATCGATTAGATAAATAAAACTGATGATTCTAACATGTTTATATATAGTACAAAAAGATGCAATTGTTCGTGAATAGATATCATGAAAATATTTGGACATATCTATTGATAAACAGTCATATCTCTTTATGAAAGAGAAATGTATATTCAAAAATATATCCGTTGTAGGAATTCAGACGTCTGAAAAATAGAATTCAGACTTCTGAAATTGTTAATGTGCAAACCAAAAAGCAAAAGGTCATTTTTGACCAGATTCAGACGTTTGAAAATTCCAATTCAGACGTATGAATATTGTTTGAAAAATCAATTTTGATTGCATATTCAAACGTCTGAAATGGTCAATTCAGACGTCTGAATTTGACCTGAAATTCAAATATGCTCTATGCATGTGTGTATGTGCACGTGTCGACATATATATCCAAAGGATTGATTTTAACGTCATTTTAATTCTATACAAAGACTCAATACAACATATATGTATAGTATGAAGCTGTTTGAATCCGGTCTTGAAGATGTTCCTGCAAAATCAAGTTAGTATATAAAATCAACGTATATAGTTGTCATAGTCAAAATATCGTAAGTATGAAATTTCATAGATGAGGTTTCAACACATCGTTACGAGGAATACTTACAAATGGTTAGTTAACATGGTCAAAAGTAATGAGTGAAAAAGAATGAAGCTTCTTCTTCAAAATATGATTTGCAAATCGATCCTTCAACTCGTACTTTTTATCAAAAAAATTCTTCAGATGATTCAAGTACCTATTATAAAACTAATTCAATTTTAAGTTACTTGTATAAATTTGAATTTTATCTAAATTTTAAATAAAAATTACAATTATGGATACTCAATATTACCTCTCAATTGGATACATTCCATCCATATTATACAAGACCTCTAAGAAGTGCTTCAGATGAAAGATAAATAGGTAAATGCTCCATTACATTAAGGAATCCCGAAGGAAATATTTTCTCTCATTTGCAGAGTAGTATATGTATATTATTTTCAAGTTTACATATACGGTCGACTTTTAACGTCATTGAACAAAGCTGTATATAAAACAAACTTAATTCTATTATAACACTCCATACTTTTACGGGCAACGATTCTATGAAAACCATGGGTAATAAACTTTCCATCATGATATGGCAATCATGACTTTTCATCACACTCGATTTATTATTTTTAAAGTTAACACATTTATGGAGATTAGAAGAAATCACATCAGGACATCTTAGTCCTTCCACCTACTTTAGCAGTAATTTTACTTGCTTGTTCTCCAGCTCAAATCATGCTTTGGTATCATTAGGCTTCATACGAAGTTTGGGACATTTACAAAAGTGTTCTATATCACATCTTGAATTCAAATCATCTTTAGTTTTCCTTAACATTAAAAATTATATTAAATATGTTATCAAACATGTTTTTTTTTCATTGTGCATTATGTCAATATTATGTCAAGTGAGAGATCTTTCCAATAAGTTAACTCCTAAAATATACTTTATTTTGCACCAATTATAAACTATCGATTTACCTGGAATTTCAGTCTATACTCTAGTTTCATGTACCTTTGGATAATCCTTTACAATTTCATATATTTCTTGACTTGACTAAATCTTTGGCGGTCGCAAATTTTCTGCTCTAGTAGTTGTAAAACAAAAATTCACCTCTTCTGAAAGGATGATTAATATAGAGAAAACACGGATGGTAATCAAACTGTTAAATTTTCTTCTCATGCGGTAAAAAAAGCTCGTGTATCTTCCATGAAGTAAGGACAAGCTGGATGACCTATCGTACTCCAACCTGAAAGCATTGCATGCACAAGAAAATCACTAATAGTCCATAACAAAGATGCGAACATACGAAATTCTTTTTTTCAGAAATGTCATATGTTCGACTCCTTTATTCCACAGTGTTTTCAACTCTTCAACAATTGGTTGTAAATAAACACCGATTCCTTATGTCGAATCATCAGCGCGAGAGATGATAATAGGGAGAAACATATATAGAGTTTTTACACACATCCAAGAAGGTAAATTATAAGGCGTCATGATAATTTCCCAAGATGAATATTTACTATTAAATTGAGAGAATGGTGAAAATCCGTATGTACATAAACCAAGTTTGACATCACGGCTCTTTGCGGCCAAAGCAAAATAAGTCATGTTGAAATGTTTCCATGATTTTCATCAAATGGATATAACAAAGTTTCCTCTTTCCATGTTCTCACGCATTGTGCTATCGCATAAGACATGCCGTCGCAGAAGATGCATATAACCTTTGAAGTCTAGGAGTGATGGGTAAATAATGCATACTTTTGTATGTAACTTTATTTCCTTTCTTTTTTCTTGTTTTGTATCTTTCATCATTACATATTTTACATTTTTTGAGGTTAATATTATATTTCCAATACAACATGCCACCTTTTATACATGTATCTATCTTTTGGAATAGCAAACCGTAAGCGGACTTAAATTTTTTCACTTTATAATGACTATCGCACATTAGATTATTGGGTGGTATATGTCGTTTTATAGCTTATCTAATTGCTGTCAATCTAGCTTCTTTAAAGTTGAATTTTGATCTCATAGTAACGTATTCAACATTTACTGATAATTCAGTACTCTTATACAACCATCTCACAATGGCCTCTTAGCAGGATCGAATAAATCATAGATTCTTTTTGCTCCCACAATCGGTTCTTCTTCAACATTTACGTCTTCATCATCGGCTTGAATTGTAGGAAACATTGATCATGTTGAATCTTCCACCATATCTTCTATTGGATTCACCATAACATAATCGTCCACTAACACTACAGGACTAGATGTAAGTGCAATAAGTTCTCCTTGATGATCCCCCGAATAGCAGAAAACAGCTATAAACGAACGTACTTCAACTATATATGGTTTCCAGTGCTTCAAATATTTGCACTTACAACAATGACGACAAATTTCTTTGTTATTTCGATTATTAGATTTAGAAAATCTAATAAATTCATGCACACCATTGTAGAAATGTTCATTCACTGAACCTTTCATACTAGTTCCTACTTCATATATCTAAGTACGGTTGGAAAAATAATTGAATTTTTTTCCCAATATTAAAATATATGTTAGAAATTTCGAAAACACTTCACTTCTTTCTAAAACAAATTAAAGCTTTTTGCAACTAAAGGCTTTAATTTCTACAACACTTCACTTTTTTCTCTTGTATGCTTAACTTGCATCCAAGGGATGTGTTGTTGTATTTTCTAAAATAAATTAAAGTCTTTATGGACTAAAGGCTTTAATTTGTTGTTGTAGTTTTTGTTAAAATAATACTTAATGAATATGTTTAAATAAAAATTATATTAATTTCTTAATTTTTAAGAAAATCTATTTTAGTAGAATATTTGTTTCAAAAGAAATTTATTATTTCAAATGACTTCCAAAAATACACAAATTACTATTTTAATAAGTACAAATTAAATTTCAAACCATATTTTATAATTCATTAAACTATTTAAATATTTCATTTACTAAATTTGAAATTTCAAAACATATTTTAAAATTCATTTAACTATTTAAAATTTTAATATAACTATTTTGTAAACTAAAATTTGAAGTTTGCACTTATAATAAATTAAAATAACTTTATTTTATACTAACCACTAACACTTATAATTAACATACACTAATTAATTAAAATAAATTAATTATATTTAACCGTATCGATCAATAAGCATGTTAATCAATAATTATACATTAATTTTCGCATAAACTATAGCAAATATTGTTCTAAAGTATAACAAACATTCATGTAAACTAATCAATAAGCAAATTAATCAATAACTATACACTAATTTTTGGATTTAAATCAACCCTAATTTTTGATTATAAATTAAACAATCACAATATGTAACAACCCGATATTTTCAGCCATTCGCATCCACACGTGCCGGACTTGAATTGCTTAAAATACCGCATTGTAAATAAATTTGAAGCAAATGAAATACAATCACAGAATTACAGACATAGGGATATCAGAATAACTCGCAGCGGAAATTAAAATACCATAGTAGTTCATGAAGCTACTATAACAAACTCTCAAAGCAAAATACATAATATCAGTCTGAAACATATACAATAGAAATCCTAAATACATAGAAGTTTATAAGTACAAGCGCTGAAAGAGACAACTGAAACTGAAAGGGAATAGATAACTAGACAAGCAGAATCTCCAACGATTCCTAGCTCCAGAAAAGAAATCCAAAGCTAAGCTGTAAATACTTAGGCTCACCCGAGCGTAAAGTAAAACACAAAACACTCGAGTTAGGACATACATACTTATATAATGTAAACCAACTTAAATGAACTACAGTAGTAATGCATAATAACTTAAAGGATGCTTGCGATCGCCCATCCTCTAAGGATCAGTTAAAACAAAAATTAAATACATCTAGAATCACAATGCATACAGGGAAGTGTACCCGTCGTTAAAATTCCAAAATGGTATTTTATACTTCGAAAATAAAAATCATTTCAAAATTCAATATCATTTCATATTCATTTTAATATGTCAAAATATCATATCCATCCAAACCCTCATTTATATTTATTTAATTTAAATACCATTCCAAATTTCATTTCAATGTGGTTTATATTTCAAATCAAAATATTCCATTTAAACCCTTAAAAATGAAATTGTTATATCTAAAATAAAATATTCCAATTTTAAAAAAAATTAGCCTTTTCACGATTCATTTATTTACTTAAATTGATTAAAACAGTGAAATTTCAACTTTCGCATCATTTAGAAAATGCTACGGAAAGTTACATTTGAAAACAGTACAATTTAGCAAAGATAGCATTTACTGAAATGCTGTAATAGTTCAGCTATCAAATAAAAGCTTTAATTCAAATTTTCAACTACAGCACTTACAAAGTGCTGTAATATCCCTTAGTTCATTTTTTTGCCTTTTAGTTCATTTGTATTAAATACAGCACTTAGAAGTGCTGTAATATCCTTTACATCAGAAATGATAGCATTTCTGAAATGCTGTTAATTAAATTCCAAATTTTCAATACAATTTCATAAACAATTAAAACTATAATTTAAATCATTATAATTTATAAAATTTAATATTTTTCCACTTCAAAAACAATCATTTAAATACCCTTTAATTTATGATTTTTTTATGAAGTGAAATTTTCACAAATAATTATCAAATCTTTTGTTATAATTCACTTATAAAAATAAATATACAATTTTATAACATTTCATTTACTTTACATTTTAATTAAGTTTACCATTTCATAAATTAAATTTAAATTCCATTTTATTTTTCTTAACTTAACTTTTATTTTTAAAACCCATTTCACATTTTTTACAAGTTAAGTTATATTTCAAATTTAAACATTTATTTATTTAACCATTTTTAATTTATAGAAAATCAATAACACTTTATAAAATCATTTTAAATTCAAATTTAAATCAAATTACCATATTTTCTTACTTAATTTAAACTACATTTATAAACAAAATCATAAATTCCAGAATTTACTTATATTTCAAATTCTCCTCTACCATTTATTTATCTCGCTTATTTAACTTGTAGGAAATCACTAATATTTAAAATAATAATTTTTAAATTAAATTTAAATCAAAATATCATAATATTAACATTTTTAAAATATTTTATAAATTCTAGAAAAATATATATTAACCATAGGTCTGTATACAATTTCTAACCTAGGTCTAATGATATGGATAACATATCATTTCAATCCGTAATTTACAAAGGAAAAATCTAGGTTCTATCATTTCAAACCCGCAATCCCAAGTTAAATGAAATAAATAAAAATCGTTCAGGCCTATCATTTCAGCCCATAACGATTTTTCCTTATTCTGAAGTCCGTTCGGGTATATATCGTTTCAACCCACGGTGATTCTATGCTACAAGGAACTTGTAGTGATAAAATGATATAAATAAACAGTATAGCATCATATAACGGTAACAGATGATATGACAGGTGTATAAACAGGGTGAACATTATATAAAACATAGGTATAACATGATAATATAAATCCACAGATTCACATGGTGTCAATTTACTGATTATATAAGTACATATGTCATGTGTGAATTACTCACCTCTACGAACTAGAGATAACAAATTCAGACACACACGTAGAGATCCAGAAAGCACGAAAGCATGACTACGGATTCAAGTGAGGGGAGTGCCAAAGTGGTTGTCTTGTACATATCAAACAAACAATATATTGAAGCATGAATTTGAACACAAAATATAAACTTGAACAACTTGAAATATGAACACAACAAAGAACTAGACAACTTGCCCATGCATTCACCAATCATATGCTCGACCATATGGTTATAATGCACGGCCACGGTGGTGTGAATGAGTCAAGTATGGGTCCAACATGGCTTGGACTAGCTTGTATGAAGGAGTAATGGTTGCTTATGGCATGAAACAAAGGTTAAGGCAAAAGTGAATTTTGTGCACATTCACAAGCTCGGCCAAGGCTCCAAGTGGTTCGGCCATGCCTAGCGGATGTCAAGAGATGGAATGGCAGTGGTCTAGGGTCAGGTAGAGGCCAAAGAAGGTGGTGCAAGTTGTGGACGAGAGGGTTATGTGGAGTATGTGGCATGTAAGAGGTCGGCTATGTAGTTCTCAAGTGGTGCATGCATTTTTTTGTGAAATTTTCAACGAAGAATGGCCACGGCCTGACTAGACAATGGAGTTTGAAGGGTTTGCAGCTGAGTATGGTGGTGGTGGAGGAGCTATGGTGATGGAGGAGCTTGAGGCCGAGCATTATAGGTGAAAGCATGACATGAAAATAGATAAAACAAGGAAAAGAAAGTAAGAAAAGAAAGTGAAAAACCATTACCAATTTTTGTTTCAGAAATGATGGCCTAAAGTTAGAGATGAGAAAATTTTGTTATTGCGTGAGAAATGGAAAAATTTTCGATTGAAGAAAGTGATATGGTCAGCCAAATTGAGTGCAGGTGTTAATTGAAATGAAAAGGCAATGACATGTGAAAAGTCAATGGTATATGAAAAGGTCCAAAACCCTTCATATTTCTTTTTCTTTTCTTTATTTTAAACCGATGAAAATGTGTGTAAATAAAATATAAAAACAAACAAAATAAAATGAAAATGAAATAAATAAATAAATTTAGAAAAATATATAAAATATAAGAAAATAGTTATTTATATGAAAACTAGTATTAAAAATTGAAAACCTGATATGACATATTATAACATGATATGACAATAAAAATTTTATTTATACAAATTAAAACCAATAATTTTGTTAAATAAATCAATTTTGACACAATATAGAAAAAAACATAACTTTCACAATATAAATCGGATTTCAACGAAACAAAAAGCAGAATTCTTGAAATTAAATTTATTTTCATGATGAAATATAAAATTCAAGAATTCAAATATTTAAATTTTAAATTTAAAAGTCAAAGTTTGACCAAATTGACCAAAATCCATTTTTCTGTAAAATATTCTATTTATTCATGTTTGCAATTATAATTCACATAAAGATCAAAATTTATTTTTAAAATAACAAAATTTATTCATTTTAATAAATATAACAAATTTTTTAAATCAGACATTTCAGTTAAAATAAATAAAATATACAATTAAAATAATCGCAAATACAAGGTTGTTACACAATACTAATTAATATGCCCAAATCAACTAATACACTATTATCATCAAGTAATATATAATAATCCTCAATTTCAAACCCATGATCGTACCAATTAGCCCTAAAAACGAAATTATGGATTTTTCCTCAATTATGATGAAATTAGAGAAAATGGTTATTTCGGCGAGCTTTGGAGGCCTTAGACGAGGTTGATAGGAGGAGGTGGCGGTCGACGGGGGGCATCTATGGTTGACAGGGTTTCTCCTTTATTTTTTGTGAGTGTGCATTTTGGTGGGAAGGCTGAAAATAATGAGAAAGTTGCGCATTTTTTTATTTGTATACTCAACATTCCGTTAGCTTGCGATGGTGGGTGAATTTTGTATTTTCCCCTTATTCATTTTACGTTTTAAAAAAATATTTGAAAATATTAATTTAATTCATAGAAAATAAAAAAGATATTTTAGCACAACCATTTGGCATAAGGACTGTTCTGATCCGTTAAATTAGTGTTTTCAATGATTCGTTTTTGTGTAATTCAAATATTTAACATTATTGAAAATCTAACTCGTATAACCAATCTATTCGACTTTTAGTCGATCCATTAAGCAAATATGATAAAGTTGATTTAGTGTAAAAAAATTACAAATTAAAATATATTTTTAAACTGCTGAGTATTTAATTATGAATTTTAACTGTATTGCATGATAATTATATAAAATAAAATAATCGACAAGAAAATAAATTTATTGGATCTTATGTCGATCTAAAGTATAGTTGATCGATTTCCAAAATATGATGAAAAAATAAATAATTGTAGGTTATCGATCTTGAGTTTTGAAGATGTAGCCTTTCATCTATATTCGGACTAAAAACCCATCGTTTGAAGGCCAGACGGCCTTGGAACGAGACCAAATATGATACATCGTAAAAAAATGGTCTGAAAGAAATGATCGACCGCATATGCTCACACACTATCATCCATACACTACAAGATATGCTGCATTGAGCGGTTGAAGGGGGCGATGGCCATAGACGTTCTGTCGTATACGTGATAAGTCTTTGAGTGAAAATTCCCAATTGAGAATCCATATAGAAAAGAACTAGTGCTTTTGATATATTCCATCATAAGCGCTAATATTATCGATAGGTTTGAAACCTAGATATGCCTCAACTAGTGGAAGGATGAAGCCGTGTTAATGTATCATTTCCTATACATGTACAAAACTTCATGTAGAAGCAAGCAAGGATTGCAACAACCCACACCTTAATAGACCTGATTTTCTACTAAATCGAAAACCCAAGTTCATTAGGGTAGGAATCATTGGTGTTGGTAAGCTATATTAAACATAAGTATATAAGAGAGTTGTCTTTAGTAACTCATAGCCAAATAGTTAAATACAATAAAACATGCATACCGACTAAGGCTACTATCTTGGAAACAATACTGTTCCTTAGATATCTAATTTCCTTGTCAGCACCAAACCTGAGTAAGAAGACCTGTCCCGGTCTTTTACTAGTATCATATACCTCTAAATCTATCATGTGGGTTGTATTAAGGAGGGGGTCAGAACAATGTTTTGATGACTGATAAATTACATACTTTATTCATAACACTAGTTTATACTGATTAATTACCACTTTATTGGTATGACTATTATTTATGGATTAGTCCTTTAATTCCATATATGCGTACGATACGTATAAGTGTCACTGTACTTCCCTAAGGAAACCCCGTAACGTGACTGATGGTTGTCCAACCTTAATTACGAAGGCTAATGTCTCCTAAATACAGCTTCATAATTTAATTAACCATATTACTAAAGCATCTCAAAGACTTATCTCTAACTGTAGGTAGTGGCTCTACATGCCTAACTCCATGACTATAAAGTAAGTGCACGTAATTATGGAGCACATTGTGTTCAATAACACCATCTCACATCCGATCATCTCCTAATGATGCTAAGGAAGGAACTGCCTAGTTATTTAATACCTTTAAGATAGGAAATAGGTAGGACCCTCAAACTATTTGGCACCTAACCCTAGGTGAACCCTTTTTAGTAGTCTTTAAAAGAAATCATGCAAAATCTCTTCTATGCTACTTACTACTTCTTAGATAGGGAGGAGGCAAACCCTAACACAACCATTTAATACCTCTGTCTTGAAGTGGACCCCTCCTAAAAGATTTCCTCTAACGCATATAACTGATGATCCCGACCATCTAATACACACCTCTAAGATTATCATGACCATTTAATACTTCTTGAATAGGAAGAGGTAAACCTCAAACTAGCTATTTGATGTCTCAACCCCGAAGCAGGTCCATCCTACACCAAAAAAGAAATCCCAAACTTATCTAGAACATATACAATCCATAGTTGCTTAATTTGAGACGTCTCACATCATCAATACATGTACACAATTACTGGTAGCCCCTTGCGGAGGGCAGGCTCACAATGTGTATCTCTACTGACCTCGAATCCCAACCCATAGTAAATTAAGTCATTTATAATTAATTTAAATATTGAACTAGACCCTCTAATTCACACCTATTGCAAACATATTATTGAGGTCATATATTTTTCAACGATGGAAATTATTACACCTCCTATGTTTATTTATTAATATTCATTTATTTACTTTCTATGAACTTCCATTTTTATTTTATATGCTTGCTATCTTTAACTCGTTATTTCATTAATGTGATTAAACGTCTTTTATGATTTCATTTACTTTCAATGGATGTCATTTATAAATGGCCTTTTTTATTCAAGTCGGACAATTATTAATAACAGTTAATTGTAAGTTATAAAATTTATATAACACTCTCTTAATATTAGGCATTGTATTACTCATGGCTTCTGGAGACACCTAGAGGTTACATACTAATAATTATTGGATAACTATGGAATTACTCAATCAATAATTTTCTATTAGTTAATATAACTAAGGTCAAATAGAAAACATCAATTTGACTGATTTACACAGTTCTCTCGACTTGAAAATACTATGGATCTCCGATATGAAAGCTCTACTTTGATTATACTACAATTATGACATGATATTCCATTGAGTGACTATAGGTGGGTCGACGTAAGTATTGAAAGTGAAGGAATACTCAAAAAAGGATTCGTTTCCTCGGTTATACGGGGTTAGTATAACGGTCAAATCAAGTCAACTCAAAGTCAAATTCATTG
This sequence comes from Allium cepa, assembly GCA_030765085.1. NCBI lineage: Eukaryota > Viridiplantae > Streptophyta > Magnoliopsida > Asparagales > Amaryllidaceae > Allium > Allium cepa. Next base: position 569,452,652 of record CM060931.1, on the reverse strand, counting down.
GGCAGAGCATTTCAGCTAATTTTAATCGTTATTATTGAATCAATGACTTTATGTTTGGACTATACAGTAGAACATGGAAGATGTTGTAATTTTGGCCATTCCCAAATTCAGTAAGTCCAAAGTGACATAGTTTTAATGAAGATAACTAGTTAAATAAATGTCACAACATGGTACACTTAATTGACTGAAATTGGATTTTACTGAAACTGGGTAAGCGATGAATTTAGTCAAAATTTCACAACATCTACTAGTGACGTGTGAACGTTAACATTCGAATAGTTCGATGTTACTCGACGACCAAATTTACACCTGACGCATCTGGCCGAATGATTTAATTAGCTTATAATTATTATAAATTAATTAATATTTATGAAATAAGAAATTTTAAACGTGATTTGAGGAATAAAAATTACTGTATATATTTATAAGTTATAAATGTATTGATCAATATACGTTATTGATAAACAATTAAGTCAAATTTAGTTAATAATACTTATTTGGACCAAAATGGGATGTTAGCCCATAATGTATAACGATACATACATTAATAACATACGTGATAGAGGTGGGTAAAAGATGGGCATGAGGATCTTTGATGGAGGCTCTGATTTAGGGAGAACGTGTAAAAGATTTGATCCACCTTTCTCTCTATTCTATAACGACCCGCCTTTTTGACCATCAAAAGTCGGCACCAAATACATCTACGATATTCCACCGTCGAACATCCAATCGTCGGAAAGGTTGATTGTTAGGGTAAAAAGAAAAGGAAAAGGAATAGAAGAAAGCAGAATCTCACAGTGAAACAATAAACATATAATATAACTGTGATGACCCGAAATTTTTGGCAATAGTAATTTAATAATCTTTATTAATAAGTATTTAAATTAATTTAATAATCTTTATTAATAATTAAATTGGCTTGATAATTTTCTTTTATAATAATTTAAATTGGTAAGTTTATTCTTTTAAAAGCTAATAAATTAGTTTAATAATCTTCTTTTCTAAATATTTAAGATTTATCTTTCAATGCTATTAAAAATTGTATTCTATATATATATATATATATATTGTGAATAGGAGATTTTAGCTTTGAATTTAATAAAAGTTTTCAAATCAAAATATGTGTGTATGTATATATATATATATATTGGGACGTGGAAGCTTGTTTTAAAAAATCCAATATTTGATTTTCAAAAGTTAATTTAAAATTTAAATTAAACACTTTTAACACTAGTATTTATTTATAATTATCAATTTAAGTATATCAGCTCAAGTTTGAAATAGAATTTAATTAAAAGATTTGATATCCTTTCTTTTTAAAATTTAACATGTGTAAATGTGATTTGTTTATTTATAAAAAAATAAAACAAAACTTAAATAAAAGATGTATACTCTTTATTTTAAAATTTTCACTTGTATAAAAATAATTTGTAATATATAAAAAGATTTAAAAACATAAACATATTTATATATAAAAAACATAAGTAATTAACAAAATTTATATTTAATTAAGAATTTGAAACACTTGTAAACATTTAAAAATAGCTTTTATACATTTGTAACATAAGTAAAGCATGCAATAACATTTGTATCAATTGAATAACAAGTGGCAATAGTATCTTTTATTTGGAAATTTATAAAAATATTTTAATAGAATTCAGGATGTTCATTTTTCCTCTCTTCAAATCTTTTTCTATCTTCTTCTATTTTCAAAACTAAAAAAGAGAAAAAAATCAAAACTGGAAACCAAAAATTAAAGCTAACAGCAATAATATTTCAAACCTGAACTAAGCTATGCAAGGATTAAAGCTTCAACAAGCAAGATTTGCACTCAAATTCAAAGATTAACTTCAGAATCAAATGCAAAAGTTCCAGATCAAAACCTAGAAAAGAAAAACTGTTCTCTGTTGCTTATAACTTGGTGAGTAAACATTTTGTTTTAAACTTAAAATCGGAATTTATGTTGTGATATGAGAGAAAATTTGTGAAGTAATGTTATAATTATATTGCATGAATGAAATATGTTGCTTATACACACACACACACACACACACACACACACACACATATATACACATGTGCGTGTGTGTGTGTGTGTGTGTGTGCGTGTGTGCGTGTGTGTATGCTAAAGTGGATAAAAAGCTTGTCTCTGTTTGAAGAACAGACTAGCCTATTCTAACTAAAATCAAATTATCTTGCTCAAATCCCTTTCAGGCTTTGATTTATAAAATGAAAATGTTAGTAAGAGTGCAATTTCATTTTTAAAAATTATTTCAAGTGGAAAAATTCAATAAATGATTCGAATTTTTTTTTTTTACAGTAAAATCTATTTTTAACAGAGAAATCAATCATTTAAATTTTGTAATTTGGTTACATAATCAGGTTTGCATTAGTGAATGATGAAAATTACATCATGATTTTTATTCAAATGTGTGGTGAGATATATCGGGATGAACGAGAATGTAGTATCAATGATTTTCCGACGATAGGCGATGTAATAGTCATCGGAATTTGAGCTGTAGGAGCTGGAGGATTGGTGATCTGGAGAAAAATGGAGATGTATTTTATCAGTGGCCGTAGTGATCGGAGTTAGGCGAAGTAGGGTTTTCCTTGACATTATGATAGCCGATATATTCGTGGCAGTTGTGGCAACTGTGGCACACTGGTCCTTATCGCGAGGTGGGCAAGTTGTTCGTCGGAGTATGGCACAGCTTCTAGAGGGTCGGCAGGCGATCTAATGGTCGGAGGTGGTGGCTAGAGGCATCTTTGGCCAATTGGGTCTTGCTTCAGTTTCGATGGAAATGCTCGATCTTGATTCGTGAGTGATATCACGATCTGGGTTGTCGTGTTGGGTTGTCGAGATTGGCGTTGACTTATCGGAGGCCGGAGCATTGATCGTTGGTGATTGGAGTAGATGTACACGTGAACATGTACGTTCATGTATCTGGGGATTTGATTTGGGAAGATGCGTTTCGACTCGGTGTTGTGCTCGTGCAAATTGATGTGCGACTCGAAGTAGGCGAGTTTGGAAAATGACTCAAGGCTGGCTCGAGTTTTTAGTGTGTTTGACTCGAGTTTGGCTTGAGATGATTTTTTGGTTTAATCTAAAGCAAAAGCTTTGTAAAAGAAATCAAGTTTTAAAATTTTAAAACAAGGTAAGTCAACTTTTTAAGTTATGGATATTATTTTAGTTTCAAAAGAAATGTTTAACAAGTTTTAAAATATATATTTAAGTAGATAAGTTTTAAAAGATATGAAAATTAAGTTTTCAAAACAACTATGTATTAAAATTTATTAGACAACTTTGAAAAGATTTCAAAGATTAAATTAGATGTTTAAATTGTTTTTAATTATAATTGTTTTTTAAATGTTTTATTTTTAAATAAGGTTTAATGATATAATTAAGTAAATCAATTATAATAAAGAGTTTATCTTTATGTAATCAAGATTTTGATTAATTTAAGATAATTAATTTGTGAAGATAATAAAGATTAATCAATTATTATTAATTATTAAAGAATAGTTAATTAATGTAAAAAAATTATTGATAAGCAAGAGTTTAATTAAGATAAGTGATTTTCTTAATTAATTAAAGTCTTTTAAATATAAGTAGTTATGTAATTATTTAAATAATTTTGAATAATTAGTTAAAATAATTAACTAAAGAAATTAGTTAGTTGGTTAATTAAAGATAATCATTTAATTATGATTTAATTAAATATAATTACTTACTGAAGTAATTAATGGGTAATTACTGAATGTAATTAATTAAACAGAAATTACTTAATGAAGTAATTGTAGGATAATTAATTAATGGGAGTAATTAAGGATTAATTACTTAGCGTAACTAATTTAGTCAATTAATTAATGTGATTGATTTAAGTTAATTAATTTAATTAACTAAAAGTGTGATTAATTAATGAAAGTAATTAATTAAGGATTATTAATTAATGTAATTAATTAATGGAAGTAATTGAGGATTAATTAATCAGTATAATTAATCAAAGGATTAATATAATTAATTAAGGAATTAATTAATTAAGTAATTACAGGATAATTAATTACTGTTTATGAATAATTAATTTAATGAAAGTGATTAATTAAAGTATAATTAATTAATGTAATTAATTAAGGATCAGTGTAATTAATTATTGTTAATTAATTAATGGAAGTAATGGAGGGTCATTAATTAATGTAATTAACGAAAGTAATTAAAGGTTAATTACTATAAATGGTTAAGAATAATTAATTTGTGTAATTAATTAAAGACTATTTACTTAATGTAAATAAAGAATAATTAATCAAGGAAGATTAATTAAGGTATATAATTAAGAGATGATTAATTAATTTGTAATTAACTAATGTTAAGTAAGCAGGATTAGGTTCTCCTAGTGATTTAAAAACTTAGTAATTAATTTAATTAGAGATTAATTAAATTAATTAAGAGCGAATCAAACAAGCTTATAGATGATTGAATGATATTGGATGATTTGGATGTGATATCTCTGATATATGATGTGTGCTGCTTTGTGAGATGTTTGGTTGATATGGGTTATCTATATGTGATAATGTGAATCATCTATCTATATATGTTATTCTGAATATAAGTTAAATATTTAAACCCTTTAAACAACTTGGACTTTAAAACGGCGTTTTGGACTCTACCGGGATCGGATTTTCAAATTTGGATATCCGAAAACCACATCGATCCAAATTACACGTTAGGTCGTGAATCTCAAGTGGAGTTCAAGATGAAGACTCGAAGTGTAAGAACTATTCGCCATTAAAACTCTAAGGGTGATTCCAAGATGAGTTTGACGGAGATAGAACTTTTAGGTTTGAGATGGAGATTCAGAGTGCAAGGGCTATGGTCGTTAACTTTGAGGGTGATTCAGAAATATGTGTATGGGATAGTGTCTACGGTTTCATTAGAACCCAGAACGAACTTATATGGATTGAATGCTTTCAGAGCATTGCCATTGGAGGACGATGAGCATTCTAAGTTGTGTTCTATAAAGGTAATCGTAGCCTCAAGCCTCATCAACCATGAATGGCTAAAACAGGGGAGGTGCAGGAAGGCTAAGTGGCAGCACCCAAGTAGGACGAGAATTTCCCCAGTCTAGAGGTCCCTTTTTTCGGCTTAGTGTGAAGTCGGTCACGCCAACCATGGGGTTGTCTTGTTCGGGACTATCCAGAAAGGGATGATATCGGCCTTGTGTTCCAGGGGATTTAGGGTGGATCCTCGATACAGTGATCTAGGCCACGTATTGTGATGGGCGGTACCCCATTAGCCCTACCATTGATGGAAACCCATTCTTCCTACGTGCCCTTTACGGTGTTGATTATATAACCCACTTTATGGCTAGTATGCTGGAATTTAATCATGTTACAATTTCAACTATTTCTTATTTACTAGAAAACCCTAGACCCTATAATAATATCACTGATTTTCTATCAAATGTTTGGTTATCGTAAGGTAAAAACTTTTCCGTGCTTATGTGCGGGAAGTCTTACGAGATACCTTTTGTTTCTAAAGGTTTTCAAAGTTAAGAAATTTCAACCCGTTTACTCACACCAGACCCATGTCTGGCCCAAGTGTTTATTTTCTGTTTTATTAAACTTTTGGGTACTCAAATTTTTACGAGTAGCCAAGGGAATTCAGGATAGCTTTGATGAATTCTAGAGGAGATTTGGCGCAGGAGGCTTCAGCGTGTTGATATATTAAGGTTCCGCTGTGCTAGTGTTTGTGTTTGTATCTCTGTGATGTACTTGAGTTGTATAATAGATAAGTGTTTATAACTGTCTAATATGAGATGTTAAGTTGTGTAACTCTGATGTATATGATACTATGTAATATCTTATGTGCGATATTATATTTCATTCATTCCGCTGTGAGTATTTAATGTTGTTAAGTTTCTTCTTTCCTATCTTTTCTTCTTCTATCCCTTTATTCTTATATCATGATGTGTCTTTCTAGGCTGAGAAAGGCGGGTCGTGATAGTTGGTATCAGAGCACTAGGTTGAGTAAATACCTAGGCTTAGGAGTGATTTCATTCTTGAGAGAGCGTACTTGTGATTATATATGTGTGTGTGTGTGTGTGACGACCCACATTTCGGAAGGTTTAAATCGACAATAATCCATACATGTCCGACTTAAACAATCCGGAACGTGGATAATCAATGGGGTTAAATAAGAAAAATAAGAAGAGAAGAAGAAACCAAAACACAGAATCTCACATCGGAAATGATAAAATATAATAATCAAATAAACAATTCATAAAGCTATGTACTATACATTTGATTATAATCTATATACATTTATCAGAGTTATAAATATAAAACAAGGAGAAATAATCAATGCAGTAACATAGCGTGATACAGGGTATAATAATAATCGTAATATACCAAAACTCCATCTTTGTCCTCCAAAGAATAGTCATCAATACACTGGAAAAACTCAGGACTGACTCGAGCGCAATTAAAAGACAAAACACTCGAGTCAGGACTAAAATACTCTTATGTATGTCAAATTCATTATCATAGGATATGAGTGCAATAACTTAAGAGATGTTACGAGATTTTCCATCTCTTAACGATCCGTTAAACTATTTATATATAATAGTATACGCTATAATAGATAATGTCTATCAGTAAAATAAATATCAAAATATGGTAAGGCTTTACATTGATCCACCTTAACACATTTAAACAGTTTTAAACCAAAGTCATAATGGGCTCGTATAGGGATAAATATGACAAGGAAGGTGAGACAATTCCCAAGGTAGGATTCTACCAGTTTAACCATTCTGTCAGGTCGTAACCCATCTGTAGCCAAACGCAACAATCAATCCAAATGATAAATAAGGCGCACCCATCAAATCCGAAACCACAATAATAATATGAGGGAACAAAGTCGCCAGAGGTAGCTAACCTCAATGGCCAAACATAGGCTCCTGTTTTGGTCATTTTAATTATGACACAAAGGTCAAGGCTATCCATCATCGTTCTCTTACATCATTCTAGTAAACGTCACCAATTCGACCACTACATTCCGGATATCATCCACTGCATACACGGTTGTCAAAGTGGTTCCAATATTGATAGAGAGTATGCCAATAAGAGGCCCCTGTCTCTTTAATAATCAATCGTCAATTTACACACCGGTTGGTACTTTTACATTTCGGAAACAGTTCGTATATCAAAATATCATATTCATTTCAAAATCAAATTCATTTCCAAATCATCATATATTCGCTTAAAAATCAAATCCATTTCGAAATCATCATATATCCAAAATTATCAATTTTGTCCGATAAATCAATTTCACTTTTAAAATTTGATTTGAATTCAATTTACGTTATAATCTTCACTTTAACCTAGTTCGTATTTAAGTCCAAGACTTAAATATAAACAATTTACCCTTTAACCAGTTTGATTATAGAAAATAGTTTAAATAGTTTAAAATACTCAAATAGTTAAAATAGTCTATTAGAAATAATTTGAATATAAAAATAGTTTATATAATAAAATGGTTTGTGTAACAACCCAATATTTTCAACCATTCGCATCCGCACATGTCGGACATGAATTGCTCAAAATACCGCGTTGTTAATAAAATTTGGCAAATCTCAGAATATACAGTAAATAATAATCACAGATCACAGACACAGAGTAATAATAGTGCAGCAGAAGTAAAAGAAATAGTAGTTCATGAAGCTACTATGTAAATATATCAGAGTTAAATAAAATACAACAGAATAAATAAAGTACAACAGAAGTCTCAAGATGATAACCAAGTACAAGCTAAATAGAACAACAGAAATGGAATAGATAAAACTAGATAAGCAGATAATCTCCAGCGATTCCAATCTCCAGAAAGTGGAATCCAAATCTTTGAATAACTCAGGTTGACCCGAGCGTAAATAAAAAATACAAACACTCGAGTCAGGACAATATATACTTATATAATGTAAACCAACTCAAGTGAACTGTAATAAGGTACAAGTAACATAAAGGATGCCTGGGACCGCCCATCCTCTAAGGATCCGTTAAACTATTTACTATATAGTAATATTGTGCTATTATAATAATGTCTACATTAAAATAAACTTACTTTTAAATAGCGTTCCGGGCTACCCATACACCCTTCACACATAATAGTCCCAGCAGTCCATCCAATATCATGACATCTCCACACCGGGTGACTGTCAGAGGATACCACACGGGCTACGGGAGAAAAACAAACTCGTAGTAAAGGCTCAGTATGGTAGGTGACACGGCACACAAGGCAATGCCAGGGTAGATATACCAATTACGCACACGGGCTGGTGGTAACGCAGCAGCCACTTACGCCCACCTCGGAACACACTCCCAATCAAAATTGGAGGATGGCCATCTAATCAATCACCAGTAAGAGTATAGTATCGAAGGAATGTGTCCGATCAGAGGAATGGCCTCACTTGGCCCGAGATCGCTCCTATTTTAGCCACCTTATGCCAGCTCACGGGAATTGGGTTCACGTAATATACCTCAAGAACGTCGCCACCATCCTACTTCATTCTGGAATCTCCACCACGCACACGGTTGGAAAAGTAGTTTTCGGTATCGACAAAGAGTATGCCAGATATCTGATCCCGGTCTCTTTACCAACAAATCGTTATTATAACCCGTAGTTATAATTTAAAATGGTATTTATACTTCAAAACAGAATATCATTTCAAATCCAAATCTTTATCAAAATAAAGATTAAATTAATTCCAAACCATTTCAAAAACATCATATCTTTCCAAAACTTCATGTCAAATCATTTCAATATATTAAAATATGATATCTTTACAAAACTTCATTTCCAATCATTTTAATATATAAAAATATCATATCTTTACAAAACTTCATTTCAAATCATTTCAATATATTAAAATATCATATCTTTACAAAACTTCCTTTCCAATCATTTTAATATGTTAAAATATCATATCTTTACAAACATCCTTTCAAATCATTTCAATATATCAAAATATCATATCTTTACAAAACTTCATTTCAAATCATTATTAATTTCATTCAATTTAAAATACCATTTCAATTCACATTTCAAAACAGTTTATATTTCAAAAATCATTTTTAATCATTAAAATGAAGTTATTATATTTAATAATTAAATTATTAAATTTTCAAAATTTTCAACTTTCAAAGTTCATTTATTCACTTAAGTTTATCAAAACAGTGAAAATTCACTTTTCGCAGCATTTAGAAAATGCTACGGAAAGCTACATTCAAAACAGTTCACTTTAACAAAAGACAACATTTTAAAAATGCTGTAATGGGGTTTACTTAAATTTCAAATAAACTTAGTTAAATTCAACAATTATAGTACTTACATAAATTTCTATAATAGCCTTTAATTCAATTTAGCTTTTTAGTTCATTAACATCAACAACAACATTTACAAATGCTGTAATATCATTTACATTACAATTAATAGCATTTCAAAAATGCAGTTAATTAACTTCAAATATTCAATATAATTTCACAACGAATTATATTTTTATTTAAAACATTTTTAACGTATAAAATCATATATTTCACATTTATAAACATCATTTAATTTTCCTTAATTTCATGATTTTATAAAGTTAAGTTTCCATTCAAAAATCAAGATTTAATAATAATTCACTTATTAAATTTCAACATTAAATTTTAAATTCATTAAATTGAATTTCAACTTAACGCTTAAGTTTAAAATTTCAAAATATAACTGAATTTCAATTTTATTTACTTAACTTAAAATTCACTTTTAAGCCAAATTCAAAAATTCCCATTTTGGTTATATTTAAAAATTTCAACTTAAATAATCATTCATTTCTTTATTCAAAAATCATTAATATATTATAAAATCACTTTAAATTCATTTTAAATTCAAATTATCACAAATTTATCATAATTCCATATTTAATTTAATTTCCAATTATAATTAAATCAAAATTTCCAAAAACTCTTACATTCAAATTTTCTAACCTTTCCATAATTTATTTAACTTATAAATTTCCAGAAAATCAATAATACTTTACAAAAATTATTTTTAATTAATTTTAAATCAAAATATTATAATAATTACATTTCTAAAATATTTTAAAAAATTTAGAAAAATATATTTTAACTACGGGTCTGTATATAATTTTGTAGCCTAGGTAAAGTAATACGGGTAATATATCATTTCAACCCGTAATTTACAACGAAAATCCGGGTTTTATCATTTCAAACCCATAGTCCCAAGTAAATGAAATAAATTGAAAATCGCTCAGGCCTATCATTTCAGCCCATAACGATTTTCCCCTATTCTAAAGTCCGTTCGGGTACGTATCATTTCAACCCATAGTGATTCTAATCTAAGGGGAACTTGTAGTGTGATAAACTGATAAAAATAACAGAACAGTATAATATAATAGTAACATATCATATAACAGGTGTTTAAGCATGAGTGAACATCATATGATCATAATATAGCAGGTGTAACATGATAATGCATTTTACAGATTCAAAAGGGGTCAGTTTACTAGTTATATAAGCACAAATCGTCTGGTGAGAATTACTCACAGTATAAGCTAGAGACGACAAATGAAACACACAAACTGAGATCTTCAGAGGCACGATAGCATGAATATAATTCGAGAGTGGAGAGCCAAAGATTAATAGCCTTGGATACATTCAAAAAAAACAAATATATATAACATAAGTTTCAAACTCAAATATACAATTAAACAATATTAGAGATGAATGCATAAATCATCTCCAAACCACTTGCACTTGCCTTCTACCAACTATGCTTCAGATATAGGTCAGGTTTGCACGGCCAAAGCAAGGACTAGGATCTGATTTGGGTTCATAAGAGGTCGGCCTAGCATAGGAAAAGATGGTGCAAAGTTGATGCAAGGATATATGTGCATGGATTACAACTACAAGGCAAAATAACATGAATTCCATGCAACTAAGGTCACGGCCTAAGGAAGGACATCCATGGACAGGTCTGTAGTGCGATGGAGGATGGTGTGGCAGTGGGTTTCAGGTCATCCATGGGTGGTGGAAGTTGAGTAGGTGGCGGCCAAGGGGTGGCTGAAGGTGATGAAGGCATAGGTGTTGGCTATGGTGCATATAGGTGAAGTTTGTGCAGATTTAGGTGGAGTTTGATCAACTATTGGGCACGGCTAGTGGCTTGGGGCTGGAGACGAGGTGGTGGGTGGTTCAGGTGGTGGAGGAGGAGGCCATGGTGGCTGGACTGGTGGGGCCGAACCTGAAGTAGAAGAGAAGGCAAGTACAATCAACATAAACAAGTAGAAAAGCAAGAAGAAAAACAATGGAAAAAGAAAAGAAAAAATTACCAAACTCATGGAGATGATGGAGGCCGAAATTTTTTCAAGTGGGAAGAGAAATGTTTTACGTGAATGGAAAAAAAAATAGGTGGCTGAAGAAATGAGGAGATGTGGCCAATTGAATGAAAAGTAAGGTTGAAATGTGAAAAGGTGGGTGATAAAGAGCCATTGGAAACCAAAAGTCAAAACCTTTTCACATTACCTTTATTTATTTATATAAGTTTAAATTACTGAGAAAAATCATAATTTCAGTAAAGATTTCGAAAATTCAATAAAATATAAAATATAAATAAATAATTATTAATTATATAAGGTAAAAATAAGAAAATAGCTTAGAAAATGCAAACCAGTCAAGCAAATTTGAAAATAAACATAATAAATTTTGAAAAAATTATATAGACTTGGAAAATATTTAAAAATAAAGATGAAAACACAAAATAAACATGCCTTCACAAAATAAATAAATAAATTTTAATTAAATAAAATTTAAATGAGGAAAATAGCAAAGAAAATTGAAACTAGGCTTTAAAATAGAAAATAAATTCAATAAGCTTTGGAAAAATTCAAACAACACTTTAAAAAAATTTAAAAGTCAAAATATACATAATATAATACAAATATACAAATTATAATAAGATATATCAAGTAAAAATATCGTTTATATAAATTAAAACAAAGAATATCGTTAAATAACCCTATATACACACAATATTGTAAAGTGTATAACTTTCACAATTTAAATCCAATTTCAACGAAACGAAAAGAAGAATTCATGATATTAAATCTATTTTCATAATAAAATATAAAATTCAAGAATTCAAATATTTAAATTTAAAATTTAGAAGTCAAAGTTTGAATAGTTTGACCAGAAATTCACTTTACAGTAAGATATTCAAATTATACTAATTTAACTATAAATCACGTAATAATCATCATTTAGATTTAAAAATGAAATGTTTGAAATAAAACAAATTCAAAATAATTTAAAAATAAAAGAAAGCATAATTTAAATAATATACAAAAATCTAGAGTTGTTACACTCTCATCCACTCAAAACTTTTCGTCCCCGATAAGGAATGAGGTACGGGAAAGCACAGAAAATGATAGAGTGAAATAAGATTAAGACAAGATGACAAGGAGATTGAAATTATACCTGATAACTATTGTTACAGGTAAGTTTAACAAGGTAGAGATTATCAAAGATTACAGAAAAATTTCTAAACAGAAAAACTATAGAAAACTCCCTACACCAGCCTAAAGCAAGATAAGGAAAATAAGGACAACCAAAAGATACTTTGAAAAACAAAATAAGATAATAAGTTAGAAACCATGGAAATTTCAACTTAAATAGATAATTAATTTTTTTACTCAAGTTAAATATATCTTAACTATATCAAATTTTGTTATCTTATCTTCTAATCATCTTAAATTAACAATTTCTAATATGGATTTGAAAAATAGTCATTCATTATACTCATAATGTACTTAATAAATTTAATTCTTCTTTATTCCTACTTAAGGTTAAATTTATTCCTCTCAATATATTTTATCATCTATGCCCATTATACTTACTCTTATTATAACTGCTTTAATTTATTGTTAGTTCCATTAATCATCATTTTATATCGTAAATTATTCAATTAACCTTTTATTCTATTTACTACTGTTAATCATTTTATAACTAAAATTTAAGTGTATAACGTTTATTTTAACTATTCAAATTTTATTTACAAAATTCTTTATATTGTATATTATCCAATTACATTGTTAACTTTTGTATTATTTGGGTAAGTATATTAAATGCAATTGAGTATTATACAAATAAAACTTTCTAATTCCCTCATTTGAAGTTTGAATTATTTATTCAAAATTTTTGATTTTCTTTTTATAACTGAAATTATTCTTTAAGGTAAAACTTAAGAATAAATTTCCGATTCCTTTCAAACCATTTAGAGATAAATAAATATATGTACATAATATGTCAAATAAAATTTAAATCATATATCTATATATAATATAAATCAAATCATATTTTAAAAATTCAAATCAATTAGATTTCCCAAAACAAAGCTGTAGCAAGACTACAGAACGTCTCTTCATTTCAAAACTCGAAAATGAATGTCGATGATGCCGCGGTCATCACCGAAATTATTTTCCAGCAACAAAGAGAAGAGCACTAATTTCGTTAAACTTTAAAATCCTTTGAAAACAAATTTCTTATTCGAAAATACTTTAAATGATATATCCTTTTAAAACTTAAAAACATAAGGTTTGAAACCATCGAAAATTAAATTCTCAAATTCTTGATTTAAATTCATTTCAGTTCCCAAATCAGTTTATAAACAACTATTTATAAATTCATTTATAGAACAATAAATGATAAATCAAGTATTATCATTTCAAATAATCAATTTAAATCAGTTTATTAAGTTCCATAAATTTACTTATATATCAAAATTTATTTCATTAACCAAATTTTAAAATAATACTGTGTCAGTTTGTTCTGTCAAAGTGTTTTAGAAATCCTATCGATAGCGTTGATCAGACGAATCGATCAGAAACCCAATTCAATATCAACAACTCAAACAATACGATATATAAAACATTTAAATTTTAAATATTAGTTTTCAAATACACTATACATGAATAGATTTTCAAAGAAGGATAGAGATTCAAATATGATTAACTCAAATCAAAGGAAATTCTGATTTGAAAATAAGTTGGAAACAAGGATGAGATGCTTAAATAACAAAATCGGAAGATGGATAAGCTTATATAAATCGCGGGCAACTTTAACTGGTCAATCGTGACTTAAAGAATAAGATCGATGTGGATTTTCTGGGGCAAATCTACATTCGACCTCAGGAGATAGAGTTTGGAATAACAAAAGATATTAGCATCTAAACCAAGGATATATATAAATCTCTGGTGAATCAATGCTAATTGTAAAGGAGTTTCTCCCTTTACAAATGAATTTTTGAGATTGGCGGGACTGCCAATTCACTATAAAGCTCATTCGAAATGGAGTTATGGGATACTCCAGAATCAAAAGGAGATGAATAGTGAGGGACATGAATGAATTTTAGGACGACATGGAACGTTTCAAAATTCAAATGAAATTTGAACCAAAGAGGAAGAGATTCAAGTTTGGATGAAAGTGATTCTGCAACTAAATTTACCATACATTCTAAGTTTTACCTCAAAGCCAAAGCACTGATACCAACTGTAACAACCCGATATTTTCAACCATTCGCATCCGCACATGTCGGACTTGATTTCCTCAAAATACCGCATTGTAAATAAAATTTGGCAAATCTCAGAATATACAGTAAATAATAATCACAGATCACAGACACAGAGTAATAATAGTGCAGCGGAAGTAAAAGAAATAGTAGTCCACGAAGCTACTATGTAAATATATCAGAGTTAAATAAAATACAACAGAATAAATAAAGTACAATAGAAGTCTCAAGATGATAACTGATGCAGTTCAGGCCAGAGAAGGGATAAGTCATACACGACTTAAGGAGGAAGACTTGGGTCGTTCTCGAGTTAAGGAAGCTTCGGTTTTAGGTCTTAAGTCGTTCACGAGTCAAGCAGGGGAGGAAGGCCTAAGGTCGCGGGATGAAGCTTCGGGTTTAGGTCGTTCAGAGGGTTTTAGGTCGGCAACGACCTAAGAAGGAAGACTTAGGTCGGCAATGACCTAAGAGAATACGGCTGAAGGAAGAGGCAACACTTGACGCTGCTGATTTGAGTCGCTCCATATGTGAGTCGTAAGTCGCTATGTATACGTCTTGTGTTGAGTCGCTTGTAATAAGTCATAAGTCGACATGTAATTAAGTCGGTCATGTGTGTGTGTGGTGATGTGATCTATTGAGTCGTGGTTGTATAAGTCGCATGCGACTTAAGTGGGTTGTGAGTCGTGGGTTGTGCGTATTTAAGTCGTTTGTTGATGTTGAGTTGTAACTCGTTGAGCCGCTGTTATGATAAGTCATTGCCGACTTAGTAAGTCATAAGTCGTATACGACTTAAGGGTCAGGGAGTGAAACTACTA
The DNA here is from genome assembly GCA_030765085.1 of Allium cepa. Taxonomy (NCBI): domain Eukaryota; kingdom Viridiplantae; phylum Streptophyta; class Magnoliopsida; order Asparagales; family Amaryllidaceae; genus Allium; species Allium cepa. Next base: position 569,437,229 of record CM060931.1, on the reverse strand, counting down.
TAAATAGCGAGTGTGTTGTAACTTTTGGAGTTAGTTGATTGTTGAATAAAATTTCGTTTGATTGTTGTGTGCTTTCATCTAAATTGGTAGTTGAGTGTGATCTCCTATCTCCACTTTCGATTATTCGAGTGCGCTCGAATCAACGATCGTTGAAGCCAATTCACGGTATCAAGTGCGCTTGATCAATGTTTGAAGAATTGTAGATCTTCTTTCATGGTATCGTGCGCGATCAACGTGTCGAAGATAGCTAGAATTCGGCATCTTTGTGATCAACGAATTTAGGCATTTCAGTATCTTCAATCCACCGATTGCTACTTTAATCGATCTATATCGATTTGTTATTATCCGCTGCGTCAGTTTTTTGGTATCGGAGCTAGACTTAGCCAATCATAGCTAAGCCGAGTCTTGGAGCCAAGGAGTTTGAAGTTGGTATTCATCGTGTTCATCTTGAAAATGCAACAAGTTAGAAGCTTTCGATCCATTTCATTTTGGATCAAAGTCCGAAAAGTGTTTGAATTTTTGGAGAAGAGTTTGAGTTGTTTGAATTTGGCCGTGAGATTTTTGCGCGCCAAAGTTTGAAGAGTTTGAAGTGCTTAAGTTAGAAGCCGAGCCGACCTAACCTTAGGTCGTTGCTATTGCCGAGTTAAGTGTTTAAGCCGTAACTTGTTGTCCAAGTTTGAATTTGATTTGTTGAAGTGTTTGTGTTGATTCAATCATGCCACCAAGGAGAGCTAATCGTCATCAGAATGTTGAAGCGTTGTATAGAAGAGAAGAAGTCGAGCAAATGGAACAACGCATTAATGAGAAATTTGATGAAGGTATTGGGAAGTTAGAGAAATTGATGAATGATATGAATCAAACTCAAAGGAGGAGATCGCCAATCTCGAACCATGGAGGAAACAGAGTTTCGCCATCGGTTACGGAAGCGAGAAGGGTATCACCACAATCTTTTAGAGAGAGAAGAGAAACTTCAATTTCATCGAGAAGAGATCATCATGAATATAGACATGAAGAGAGAAGAACTCCACGTGAGTTTGAAAATGAAACACATCCCGATATGGAAAGATCGGGTAGAAGGACCATGCATGATTATAGAGATGAAGAAAGACGAGATCGATATAGACGTACATTTGAATTTGATGAAGATGGTGATAGAAGTAGTATGCATTATCAAGATCGAGGTCAAATGCGGAATCAATATGTGGATGTTGAGGATGACCGATGATGGGAGTCGGGTATGCAGATGGAAATTCCAGAATTCAAGGGTGGAATGGTAGCAGAAGAATTTTTGGATTGGTTGTCTAATGTTGAAGAGATCTTTGATTTCAAAGAGGTTTCGGAACATCGTCGAGTGAAGTTGGTTGCTACTAGGTTGAGGGGGAGAGCTATGGCGTGGTGGCAGCAAACCAAACTTACACGAGAACGGATGGGGAAGTCGAAGATTGTCTCATGGGATAAGATGAAGAAACTGATGAAAGCTACTTTCTTACCTTACAATTATCAATCACTTATGTATCAGAGATTGCAGAATCTGAGGCAAGGGACGAAGACTGTTAATGAATATGCTGATGAATTTTATCAACTGATTGCTCGAAATGACATTATGGAGACAGAGGAACAGTTGACTGCTAGATTTGTTGGAGGGTTGAGGATGCAGATTCAAGATATGGTGAATATTTTTGATCCTAGGTCTGTTGCTGAAGCACACCAGATAGCGTTGGCTTGGGAGAAGCAGGGAAGACGTGGAGGTGGTGTGTTTACAAGTTCCAATATTCAAAACAAAGGTGCTAGTGGGAGTTTCAATGTTTTGAAAGCTGTCAGTAAGCCAGTTGTAAATGAAGTTGCGAAGGCGAAGGTCAACAACATTTTCAAGTGTTACAATTGCCAGAAAGTGGGTCACAAGAGTAATGAATGTCCGAAGCCGAAGAAACGAGCTATGATTGCTGAAATTGAAGGTGAGGATGTTGGGGAAGGTTATTTTGGTCCAGTTGAGGAGGATGAACAGGATGTTGCGTCAGGAGATGAAGGATGTAATCTAATGATGAGGAGGTCTTGTTTAATACCGAAGCAAGAAGAAGAAGCTAGTTGGTTGAGGAGTAACATCTTTTATTCAACGTGCACTATTCTGGGAAAGGTTTGTAAATTTGTGATTGACGCTGGAAGTTGTGACAATATTATTTCTACCGAAGTTGTGAGAAAGTTGAAGTTGAAAACAGAAAAACATCCTAATCCTTACACGTTAGCGTGGTTAAGAAAAGGAGGAGAGGTGAAGGTGGACAGGCGAGTTCGAGTTCCCTTTTCTATTGGGAAGAAATATAAAGACGAGATATGGTGTGATGTTGTGGAAATGGATGTTTGTCACTTGCTTTTGGGAAGACCATGGCAGTATGATCGAGCAGTGCAGCATGACGGTCGGACCAATAGCTACAGCTTTATGTTTGAAGGTGTTAAGATCATTTTGGCTCCAAAGAAGAGACAACAAGAAGAAAGCAAGTCAGAGGAGATTGAGGAGCTTAAAACTTTGCTGACTTTGAAGGAATTTATTAAAGAAGTAGAGGAGAGTCCAGAGGTGTTTTTGTTAATTGGACATGAAGCTACTGAATCCGTTGAAGTTCCAGAAGAAGTAAAACCAATATTGGAAGAATTCAAAGATATGTTTCCTGAAGAGTTGCCAACGGAGTTACCACCGTTGAGGGATACTCAACATCAGATTGATCTTGTGCTAGGGGCAGTATTACCACACAGGCCACATTACCGAATGAGTCCAAAGGAACATGAGGAGTTGCGAAGGCAAGTGGAAGAGTTGTTAGAATAGGGGCATGTTCAGGAGAGCTTGAGTCCTTGTGCAGTGCCTGCTTTATTGGTGCCAAAGAAGGATGGTTCGTGGAGAATGTGTACAGATAGTAGAGCTCTGAACAAGATCACTGTGAGATACAGGTTTCCTATGCCGAGGTTTGATGATTTGATTGATCAGCTGAATGGGGCTGTTGTGTTTTCGAAGATTGACTTGAAGAGTGGATACCATCAGATTCGTATTAGACCGGGTATGAATGGAAGACTGCTTTCAAAACCAGGGAAGGTTTATACGACTGGTTGGTTATGCCGTTCGGTTTATCGAATGCACCGAGTACTTTTATGAGAGTGATGAACCAGATTTTCAGGCCATACATTGGGAAGTTTGTAGTAGTTTACTTTGATGATATTCTGATTTATAGTGGGAGTATGGAAAAACATGTCCAACATTTGCGTAAAGTATTGTTGATTCCACGGCAGGAGAAATTTTATGCTGCAACAAAGAAGTGCGTGTTTATGACAGACAGTGTTTTGTTTCTGGGATATGTTTTGTCGAAGGAAGGTATTCAAGTGGATGAAAGTAAAGTAGAAGCTGTCAGGAGTTGGCCACAGCCAAAGACAATTACTGAAGTGAGGAGTTTTCATGGATTGGTATCTTTCTATCGAAGATTCATTCCACATTTTAGTAGTGTGACGGCACCTATAACCGATTGCATGAAGGGAAAGAAGTTTGAGTGGTCAGAGGAAGCAGGGATTGCTTTTGAGAAGATCAAAATACTATTGACGACAGCACCAATTCTAGTTTTACCGGATTTTCAGTTGTTGTTTGAATTACATACTGATGCATCAAAGGTTGGGGTTGGTGGAGTTTTGAGTCAGAAAGGAAGACCAGTTGCCTATTTCAGTGAGAAGTTGTCTAGAGCTAAGTTGAGGTATATCACTTATGATGTTGAGTTTTACGCAATTGTTCAAGCTGTGAAGCACTGGAGACATTATCTGTTCCATAAGGAGTTTGTTCTTTACACAGACCACGAAGCTTTGAAGCATCCGCAGGGGCAGGACAAGATTTCAGCAAGGCATGCATCATGGATTGCCTATTTGCAGCAGTTTACTTTTTTCGTGAAGCACAAATCAGGGATAACGAATCGTGTAGCTGATGATTTGAGTAGGAGGAGTCATTTATTAACGACAATGAAAGTTGAAGTGACAGGATTTGAATTATTGCCAGAGCTTATTGAAGAAGATCCTTACTTTAAGAAATTTGTTGAGAAAGTCAAGGACGGAAGTTCTGATGAATTTGTGTTGATTGATGGTTTCTTATTTAAGGGGAATCAACTGTGTGTACCGGATTGTAGCTTGCGAATGAAGATAGTAAAGGAGCTACATGAAGAAGGCCATGTGGGTAGAGATCGAACATTGCAGTTGATTTCTCAGTCTTATTATTGGCCGTCAATGAGAAGGGAAGTTGAAAGGTTTGTGTGTAGATGTCATGTTTGTCAGGTTTCGAAAGGGACAGCTACAAATGCAGGATTGTATATGCCATTACCTGTTCCTATAAAACCATAGGTAGATATTAGCATGGATTTCGTGCTGAGTTTGCCGAGAACTCAAAAGGGGAATGACTCTATATACGTTGTGCTGGATCGTTACTCGAAGATGGTACATTTTGTTGCTTGTAAGAAGACGGCGGATACTGTTCATGTTGCTCAGTTATTTTTCAAGGAGATCTATCGACTTCATGGATTGCCAGAAACTATTGTGTCGGATAGAGATACTCGTTTTCTGAGTCACTTTTGGTTAAGTTTGTGGAAGATGGTGGGAACGAAGCTAAACTTTAGCAGCGCTTATCATCCGCAAACAAATGGACAGACAGAAGTTATCAACAGATCGTTGGGAAATTTGTTACGATGTTTGGTGAAAGATAATCTGAGAAGTTGGGACATGAAGTTATGCCAAGCAGAGTTTGCACATAATCATGCGGTTAATAGAAGCACAGGTTACAGTCCATTTCAGATTGTATATTCAAGTTTGCCAAGGGGACCGTTGGATTTGGTGGTAGTACCACAACCAAAGGGGACAATTAAATGGGCTGTTGATTTTGTTGATGAATTAACTGAATGTCATAAAATCGTTCAGGAACGATTGGTGAAGGCAAATGAGAAGTATAAGCGAACTACAAATCTGAAGCGAAGAAATGTTGAGTTTAGTGAAGGGGATATGGTGTATGTTGTGTTAACAAAGGACCGTTTTCCAGTGGGCGCTTATAACAAGTTGAAAGCCAGAAAAATTGGTCCTGTCGAAGTTGTGAAACGGATTAATGAAAATGCTTATAAGTTGAAGCTGCCGGAGGATATGTACACTTCTGACGTGTTCAATGTTAAGCATCTCGTACCATATTATGGGAATGAAAATCCGATGTGGAAGAATTTACACATTCGAGGACGAATTTTTCTCAACCTGGGGAGGATGATGCAGTTCAGGCCAGAGAAGGGATAAGTCATACACGACTTAAGGAGGAAGACTTGGGTCGTTCTCGAGTTAAGGAAGCTTCGGTTTTAGGTCTTAAGTCGTTCACGAGTCAAGCAGGGGAGGAAGGCCTAAGGTCGCAGGAGGAAGCTTCGGGTTTAGGTCGTTCAGAGGGTTTTAGGTCGGCAACGACCTAAGAAAGAAGACTTAGGTCGGCAATGACCTAAGAGAATACGGTTGAAGGAAGAGGCAACACTTGACGCTGCTGATTTGAGTCGCTCCATATGTGAGTCGTAAGTCGCTATGTATACGTCTTGTGTTGAGTCGCTTGTAATAAGTCATAAGTCGACATGTAATTAAGTCGGTCATGTGTGTGTGTGGTGATGTGATCTGTTGAGTCGTGGTAGTATAAGTCGCATGCGACTTAAGTGTGTTGTGAGTCGTAGGTCGTGCGTCTTTAAGTCGTTTGTTGATGTTGAGTTGTAACTCGTTGAGCCGCTGTTATGATAAGTCATTGCCGACTTAGTAAGTCGTAAGTCGTATACGACTTAAGGGTCAGGGAGTGAAACTATTATAAATAGCGAGTGTGTTGTAACTTTTGGAGTTAGTTGATTGTTGAATAAAATTTTGTTTGATTGCTGTGTGCTTTCATCTAAATTGGTAGTTGAGTGTGATCTCCTATCTCCACTTTCGGTTATTCGAGTGCGCTCGAATCAACGATCGTGGAAGCCAATTCACGGTATCAAGTGCGCTTGATCAACGTTTGAAGAATTGTAGATCTTCTTTCACGGTATCGTGCGCGATCAACGTGTCGAAGATAGCAAGAATTCAGCATCTTTATGATCAACGAATTTGGGCATTTCAGTATCTTCAATCCACCGATTGCTACTTTAATCGATCTATATCGATTTGTTAAATAAAATACAACAGAATAAATAAAGTACAATAGAAGTCTCAAGATGATAACCAAGTATAAGCTAAATAGAACAACAGAGCTGGAATAGATAAAACTAGATAAGTAGATAATCTCCAACGATTCCAATCTCTAGAAAGTGGAATCCAAATCTGTGAATAACTCAGGCTGACCCGAGCGTAAATAAAAAATACAAACACTCGAGTCAGGACAATATATACTTATATAATGTAAACCAACTCAAGTGAACTGTAATATGGTACAAGTAACTTGAAGGATGCCCGGGACCGCCCATCCTATAAGGATCCGTTAAACTATTTACTATAGAGTAATATTGCGCTCTTATAACAATGTCTACAGTAAAATAAACTTACTTTTAAATAGCATTCCAGGCTAACCATATCACCCTTCACATATAATAGTCCCAGCAGTCCATCCAATATCATGACATCTCCACACCGGGTGACTGTCAGAGGATACCACATGGGCTACGGGAGAAAAACAAACTCGTAGTAAAGGCTCGGTATGGTAGGTGACACGGCACACAAGGCAATGCCAGGGTAGATATACCAATTACGCACAAGGGCTGGTGGTAACGCAGCAGCCACATACGCCCACCTCGGAACACATTTCCAATCAAAATTGGAGGATGGCCATCTAATCAATCACAAGTAAGAGTATAGTATCGAAGGAATGTGTGTGATTGGAGGAATGGCCTCACTTGGCCTGAGATCACTCCTGTTTTAGCCACCTTATGCCAACTCACGGGAGTTGGGTTCACCTAATATACCTCAAGGACGTCGCCACCATCCTACTTCATTCTGGAATCTCCACCGTGCACATGGTTGGCAAAGTGGTTTTCGGTATCGACCAAGAGTATGCCAGATATCTGATCCTGGTCTCTTTGCCAACCAATCGTTATTATAACTCGTAGTTATAATTTAAAATGGTATTTATACTTCAAAACAGAATATCATTTCAAATCCAAATCTTTATCAAAATAAAGATTAAATTAATTCCAAATCGTTTCAAAAACATCATATCTTTCCAAAACTTCATGTCAAATAATTTCAATATATTAAAATATGATATCTTTACAAAACTTCATTTCCAATCATTTTAATATATCAAAACATCATATCCTTACAAAACTTCATTTCAAATCATTTCAATATATTAAAATATCATATCTTTACAAAACTTCCTTTCCAATCATTTTAGTATATTAAAATATCATATCTTTACAAACTTCCTTTCAATTCATTTCAATATATCAAAATATCATATCTTTACAAAACTTCATTTCAAATCACTATTAATTTCATTCAATTTAAAATACCATTTCAATTCACATTTCAAAACAGTTTATATTTCAAAAATCATTTTTAATCATTAAAATGAAGTTATTATATTTAATAATTAAATTATTAAATTTCCATAATTTTCGACTTTCAAAGTTCATTTATTCACTTAAGTTTATCAAAACAGTGAAAATTCACTTTTCGCAGCATTTAGGAAATGCTACGGAAAGTTACATTCAAAACAGTTCACTTTAACAAAAGACAGCATTTTAAAAATGCTGTAATGGGGTTTACTTAAATTTCAAATAAACTTAGTTAAATTCAACAATTATAGCACTTACATAAATTGCTATAATAGCCTTTAATTCAATTTAGATTTTTAGTTATTATCATCAACAACAGCATTTACAAATGTTGTAATATCATTTACATTATAATTAATAGCATTTCAAAAATGCAGTTAATTAACTTCAAACATTTAATATAATTTCACAACCAATTATATTTTTATTTAAAACATTTTTAACTTATAAAATCATATATTTCACATTTATAAACATCATTTAATTCTCCTTAAGTTCATGATTTTATAAAGTTAAGTTTCCATTCAAAAATCAAGATTTAATAATAATTCACTTATTAAATTTCAACATTAAATTTTAAATTCATTGAATTGAACTTCAACTTAACACTTAAGTTTAAAATTTCAGAATATAACTTAATTTCAATTTTATTTACTTAACTTAAAATTCACTTTTAAGCCAAATTCACAAATTCCCATTTTGGTTATATTTCAAAATTTGAACTTAAATGATCATTCATTTCTTTATTCAAAAATCATTAATATATTATAAAATCACTTTAAATTCATTTTAAATTCAAATTATCACAAATTTATCATAATTCCATATTTAATTTAAATTCCAATTATAATTAAATCAAAATTTTCGAAAACCCTTACATTCAAATTTACTAACCTTTCCCTAATTTGTTTAACTTATAAATTTCCAGAAAATCAATAATACTTTACAAAAATTATTTTTAATTAATTTTAAATCAAAAAATTATAATAATTACATTTCTCAAATATTTTAAAAAATTTAGAAAAATATATTTTAACTACGGGTCTGTATATAATTTTCGAGCCTAGGTAAAGTAATACGGGTAATATATCATTTCAACTCGTAATTTACAAAGAAAATTCGGGTTTTATCATTTCAAACCCGCAGTCCCAAGTAAATGAAATAAATTGAAAATCGCTCAGGCCTATCATTTCAGCCCATAACGATTTTCCCCTATTCTAAAGTCCGTTCGGGTATGTATCATTTCAACCCATAGTGATTCTATTCTAAAAGGAACTTGCAGTGTGATAAACTGAAAAAAATAACAGAACAGCATAATATAATAGTAACATATCATATAACAGGTGTTTAATCATGGGTGAACATCATATGATCATAATATAGCAGGTGTAACATGATAATGCATTTTACAGATTCAAAAGGGGTCAGTTTACTAGTTATATAAGCACAAATCGTCTGGTGAGAATTACTCACAGTATAAGCTGGAGACGACAAATGAAACACACAAACTGAGATCTTCAGAGGCACGATAGCATGAATATGATTTGAGAGTGGAGAGCCAAAGATTAATAGCCTTGGATACATTCAAACAAAACAAATATATATAACATAAGTTTCAAACTCAAATATACAATTAAACAATGTTAGAGATGTATGCATAAATCATCTCCAAACAACTTTAACTTGCCTTCTACCACCTATACTTCAGATATAGGTCAGGTTTGCATGGCCAAAGCAAGGACTAGGATCCGGTTTGGGTTCATAAGAGGTCGGCCTAGCATAGGAAATGATGGTGCAAAGTTGATGCAAGGATATATGTGCATGGATTACAACTACAAGGCAAAATAACATGAATTCCATGCAACTAAGGTCACGGCCTAAGGAAGGACAGCCATGGCCAGGTCTGTAGTGGGATGGAGGATGGTGTGGCAGTGGGTTTCAGGTTATCCATGGGTGGTGGAGGTTGAGTAGGTGGCGGCCAAGGGGTGGTTGAAGGTGATGAAGGCATAGGAGTTGGCTATGGTGCATATATGTGAAGTTCGTGTAGATTTAGGTGGAGTTTGATCAACTATTGGGCACGGCCTGTGGCTTGGTGATGGAAAGGAGGTGGTGGGTGATTTAGGTGGTGGAGGTGGCGGCCATGGTGGCTGGAGTGGTGGGGCTGAACCTGAAGTAGAAGAGAAGGCAAGTACAATCAACATAAACAAGTAGAAAAGCAAGAAGAAAAACAATGGAAAAAGATTTTTTTTACCAAACTCATGGAGATGATGGAGGCCAAAATTTTATTCAGATGGGAAGAGAAGTGTTTTACGTGAATGAGAAATAAAATAGGCAGCTGAAGAAATAAAATAGGCGGCTGAAGAAATAAGGAGATGTGGCCAATTGAATGAAAAGTAAGGTTGAAATGTGAAAAGGTGGGAGATAAAGAGCCATTGGAAACCAAAAGTCAAAACATTTTCACATTACCTTTATTTATTTATATAAGTTTAAATTACTGAGAAAAATCATAATTTCAGTAAATATTTCGAAAATGCAACAAAATATAAAATATAAATAAATAATTATTAATTATATAAGGTAAAAATAAGAAAATAGCTTAGAAAATGAAAACTAGTCAAGCAAATTTGAAAATAAACAGATAAATTTTGGAAAAATTATATAGACTTGGAAAATATTTTAAAATAAAGATAAAAACACAAAATAAACATGCCTTCACAAAATAAATAAATAAATTTTAATTAAATAAAATTTAAATGAGGAAAATAGCAAAGAAAATAGAAACTAGGCTTTAAAATAGAAAATAAATTCAATAAGCTTTGGAAAAATTCAAACATCACTTTAAAAATATTTGAAAGTCAAAATATAAATAATATAACATAAATATACAAAATATAATAAGATATATCAAGTAAAAATATCATTTATATAAATTAAACAAAGAATATCGTTAAATAACCCTATATACGCACAATATTGTAAAGGGTATAACTTTCTATAACCTTCACAATTTATATCCAATTTTAACGAAACTAAAAGCAGAATTCATGATATTAAATCTATTTTCATAATAAAAGATAAAATTCAAGAATTCAAATATTTAAATTTAAAATTTAAAAGTCAAAGTTTGAACAGTTTGACCAGAAATTCACTTTACAGTAAGATATTCAAATTATACTAATTTGAAATATAAATCATTTAATAATCATCATTTATATTTAAAAATGAAATGTTTGAAATAAAAAAAATTAAAAAAAATTTAAAAATAAAAGAAAGTCCAATTTAAATAATATACAAAAATCTAGGGTTGTTACAGTTAGCAAAATAAAAATAGTTTGAATATTTAAAGAATATTGATTTTAAATCATTTGTACTAAAATATTGATTTTAAAAAAAATCCCAAATTCAAACCGGTCAACTTCCCAATTTCCTACCCAAATCAATTCCAAATTCTATTTCGATTTAATCGATTCAATTCCGGTTTCAACTCGAATAAATTTCGATTCCACATGAATTTCATCCAATTCACAAATTTCTTTCAATTTCCATTTCCATCTCCAAATTAATTTAAATCTCAATTTCAAATTGATTTCCAATCCCAATTCCAAATTTGATAAAATTCCAAGTTCAAATTAATTTTCAATTTCAATTCCAAATTAATTTAAATTCCAATTTCAAATTAATTTCCATTTCCAATTTCAAATTTGATTTCAAAATGTTGATTTAAACACATAAATCAAATTCACTTTCAATACCAAATTTTAAATCCAAATGTTCAATTATAACTAAATTCCAAATTCAAATTTGAAATATAATTTCATATCATTTTTTCTTAGAAGTATTCAAAGTTCTAATAAAAGTCAATCTTTATAAAAACAAATCCATTTCTGAAATTCATGGCGTATTTCGTTTATAACTTAAAATTTTAAACTTCGAATAATTAACAATCTCATTTATCATGTTTAAAATTCCAACATTTCAAGCTCCAATTGAAAATAATTCAATTTCCATAAATTTGATTTTATTCTTAAAAATCAATTCATTTAAATAATTTCGAAACAACTTTTAAAATCATTTAATTTAACCAACCTGATGTTCGTATATAATTCTCTACCCTATGGCCATGTGGATAATTATTTCAATTTAAGTTCAAGGTTGGATATATATTATTTCAATCCAAGTAGATGTCATAGGTATATATCATTTCAACCTATTTCTTAATATGTTTGTAGTAATTCAGTTTACAGTTTTATATGCAATAAACACTATACAAGATGATAGCATGATATATCAAAATAAATAAACAACCAAATATCAACCAATAACATCCATCACAACCGATGATCCAACTAGTCAATAATCATAATGATCAACCAATTATCTATAATTCGGTAATTTCGCTAGCTGTTGAATTCTTATTCAATTTCAACTGTCGGTTTTAAAATTCATCATTTAATTCAGATGTCAATTAAATATCAATTTAAATTATCAATCGGCGATCAATAAATTTTCAGTCACTTCACGAAATAAATTTAGCTAATATAAAAGTATTTCAGTCAATTGTGAGCATAAAACACTCACCTTTTATCTGAACTGACAATAACTTCAGCTTCAAACAAATGCCAATCCAATCTCATCTTGTAGACTATGCCGATACGATTTCAATGCAATTCGTTTCACTTGATACCGACCTCATACGAAAAGATTACGAATTTATTAATATTTGATATAAATAAAACCTACTTTGCAAAATTAATAAAATTAACTAAAATGAATCTTAACTTAACCTTACTATTCAAGCTTCTCTCCTCCCCCCGCGCACGCGACTAACTCGCGTTCCTCCTTTTTTTTGAACCTCAATCGCCAAACCCTCAACCCATTAATGCCCAAACCCTACCCCTTCTTCGCCTACGACCCCACCGACGTCAGCCTCGCCTGGCTTCGTCGTCTCTCCCAGTGCCTACCCCGGCCTCCATCGCGCTGTGACCCAAACCCTAATCCCCTATATGCCAGCGTTACCCCTTCAGCTCACTATCTCCATCTCATCGCGCGCATAACCCAAGTGTCACTGCGTCCCCCCCAATCGAACGCAATTTCGATCACGCGTTTCTCTTTTTTTGCGTTCATTTGTTTTTTTACTGCTTGAAGGTTGCGATTTAGAAGAAAAGGGAAAGCAAGAGGGATATGCGGCTGAGCATGGGGAAATACAGGTTTGAACGAGGCTTTTTTTAGTTGATCTAGTCTTGTTTTTTTTGGATCTGCGATTTAAAAGGAAGGAAGCGTACAAGTAGGCATATAGGATGCAGTGTTTTGAACAATTTTTTTTGGAGGCCTAATTGGTTCACAAAATACCAAACTCCAAATGAAGCCCGTTGTTTGGCGTTTCTAATGCATTAACCCTATTCCGAACGTAATGGAATCAGTTACGAAATCTAATACGATCGTATGCAGAAGATAGATTTTCAAAGTCGATTATTTTAATTAAATTCTGAAAATAAATTCTGTGCGTTTTAAACTTGCATGGCCAAACGACAAGTCCAATCGCTACGAAACTTGAAATCTTACAATAATTCACGATCCGATGAAACTGGATTCGTCAAAATACGAGACTGGCTAGAATGGCTACTTTTACTCGTCAATTAAAATATAAAATATAAAATTTCAAATTATTCACATTTAATTTAAATGTTAACTGTCTTCGTTCATATTTTAAATAACATTTAAATCAAATTCCGATATTAATTTCCATCATCTTAAATCCCGAATCAAATTATTTAAATAACTTTCAAAATTAAATTTTTAACAGTTTAATTATCCAATAAACCAATATAAATAAATCATTAAATTTTATTTCTAACCATTTTATCCAATAATTACATTAAATTTAATAATTTCAAATAACCGAAAATACGGATCGTTACATACTCCCCTACTCAAAAATTTTCGTCCTCAAAAAGGCGGTAACTAAAGAATTTAACATACAATAATTTTATTTAAAACAATTACTTATAAGACATAACAATTTTATTTGCGAAACTAATACTATGCTTCAACTATGCCATTCCGATATCAGTTTTATGAAAAATATAACTCATATATATAAACAAGTTATAAACCAAAAAAAATTAAAAACTCCAAAAAAAATTAACATCCGATTCCATGGAAAATTTCGGCAGAGTCTCCTTTGCGTGGCTCGATTGGAAAATTTTTGCAATTCAACATATAACAATAATATAACCAATATATATCAAATGTACATCTCATCTCAACGGTGAGGTATCCCGAAGGGCAAAAACATAAAATCGCGGTATGTAATCCGAGATACGTACCTTATTATTATAATACGAGCAAGTTCGCTCGTATTAAGAAAGCAAAGCATATAATAATCCACGTATATGCCGCAAACGGTCTTCTTATGTACCTATCTCAACTCAATTTAAAATATTTGTTGCATATAACATAATGGATGTTGTGTAAGTCTAATATAACCGTACAACATGGATTTTGAATCCAAACAACACAAACAATCACAAACACATAACATACAACAATCATATGCAATCAAAACAGCAAAAACAACGGTTTTCAACAAAATAAACCATCCAGCCATCAATATCTGTCCAACTAATCCAATTAATTCATAAGCATGTGCATTTTCATTATCCAATGTCAATTTTTTTTTAATTTTTTTATACCCTTCATTTTATTAACATTCATTTCATTAACATTTTAATTGATTCATTTCAATTTATTTGCATTCAATCAACATTTATTTAATTAGATTCACACTCAACTGATTTTTCATTCAACTCATTTACTTCTAATTAATTTGCATGCACTTATCAACATTAATTAATTCACATTCTATTAATTGATGCTCGTTGATAGTTACATTCATTTTTCTTCCCTCACTTTCATTATTTCATTTCAATAATTCAAATAATTGATTACATTAAGTAATTTAATCCGTACCACATTCCATATATTTTAAATTGATTTTCATTCACTTATTAATATTCATTTCATTAATCATACAATAGATTTATAATTAATTCATTCGATTTTAATTAATTTACATTCAACAAATTTGGCTTTTAATTTATTCTTTTCTTTCATCCAATATTTATTGAATTCACATTTGATTTATTTCAATTCAATATATATTTACATTCCGTCGATTTGTTTCAATTATTATTATTTATTTGTTTGATCCATATTTAATTGGTTTACATTTCATTGATTTCTTTCAATTTTATTAACATTCATTACAAATTCACACTTTTTATGCAATTCAGTTTGTGAAATTCCAATTCGTTTCACTTTTTTATATATACCTATTTTATATAAATTCATTTATGAATCAGTTATAAAATTTATTCCACTTAGTATATCCTTCCTTAGTTATACTATCATCATTTATAAATTTATCTATGTTTACTATAAATGTTTTATACAACAAAACTTACTTTTATTATATTACTTCATATCTTAAGTCATTATTAGTTCATCGATTCACTCCATATATTCAACTTCATATTATTAATTTACCAAAGTAAATTTTATTTTATAACTTCATTCATATTAATACCCCTTTTTCACAATTAATTAATTTAGCTTCTCTTAAGTTCACTTTAACTTATAAGTTTGTCTTTTCAATAACTTATTCCATATTATATTAGTTTACATTCAAATTTTTATTTAAACTACTGCACTTGTATTTTAATTTTTTTGAATTTAAATAAAATTCATTTAACCATATTAATTCTACTTACACTTATTTATTTTATTCAATTTCTACATGCTTAAATTACATTTTATTTAGAAATTTAAGTTCATATTCATTTGATTAATTCGTCTTATAGCCTAAATGAAATTGATTCACTTTACTAATTTATCTGCACTTAATATCTAATTCAATTTTTTTTTATATTAAGTAAACTTCATTTCAATTTTAATCCATTTCTCATTTTGTTTAATCTTATTCAAGTCAAATTTTCTTAGCATTCTCATTTTACAAACTTTAAAAATTGTTTTTAGCTTAAAATTCTTAAATCTATATGTTATACAATTTATTCTTTGAAAATCTCGTTTTATTATTTTATCTACTTCATATCAAATGCAATTCATTTTTTTGAGCTTTTTAGGTTAAATGTATTTTATTTTCTTCATTTCACTAACTCCATTTAGTTCTACATCACTAAGCTAATTATTTTATTTGTTTCTCAAATCTAAATTTTACTTTCTTCCATTTGTTTAACCAAAATTTTAACCATTTTATATTTGATTTCTTTTCCTATTCAATACAAGTTATAAACTTATTTTTTATATACTATTTTCAATTATAAGTACAAACTATTTTCATATATTTATCAAATCATATTTAGAATATTTTCATAATCAAAACTTGTTTAATCGAAAATAAATTTCTTTTGGTAGCAATTCTCACTTAGAAACTGGAAAACGAACACTGGCGATGCTGTAGTCATCCCCAGAATTATTTTCCAGCGACCAAGCGAGTTTAATGCTTTTATTTCCTTCAAAAATCTTTTCAAAATATTTTTCCAGTCTAAAATCTTTCAAATAATACTATTCATTAATTTTTAAGGCTTCGTAAAACAATTTTTGAAAACAAAGGATATTAAATTCAAAATTCTCACTTTTTAAACATTTCTATATATAAGCTATATTATAAATATACGTATACAAATTTTCTTAACCTATTCAAAATATTCCATTTATTTACAACTTTTTCATTTTAATAAATTCTTATTTTACTTCTATTTCAATTCAATTTAAGTATCAATGCTTCATAAAATAAAATTCACTAGTATTCATTTTATTTTTAATTCAATCGATAATCGATGATAATTAAATATTATCATTTCCTTGCAAATCACTTTACATATATATGTATATATATATATGTGTGTGTGTGTGTGTGTGTACAAAATAGTTTAGGTAAAAATATTTTATTTACCCGATTTTAAAACAGCATTATGTCCACATGCCTCGTTTAAGTGTTCAGAAACCCTTATCGATGACACAGCATCTCACAAATCGATCAGAATTTATAAACAAATCAACGGATAGGTAAACACAATATAATATTTTATAACACTAACAAGTACGCTCTCTCATATATATACTCAAATTGACTATTCTAGGGTATTACTACCTATCTCTAATGAGTCAAACCCCACAAAGCCAAGGTTATCGCTAAACCTTCGCTCTGATACCGACTATGACGACCCACATTTCGGAAGGTTTAAATCGACAATAATCCACACATGCCCGACTCAAAAAATTCGAAACGTAGATAATCAGTGGGATTAAATAAGAAAAATAAGAAGAGAAGAAGAAACCAAAACACAGAATCTCACAGTGGAAACGATAAAATATAATAATCAAACAAACAATTATAAAGCTGTATACTATACTTTTGATTATAATCTATACACATTTATCAAAGTTATAAATATACAACAAGGAGACATAATCAATGCAGCAACATAGCATGATATAAGGTATAGTAATAATAGTAATATACCAAAACTCTGTCTTTGTCCTCCAAAGAATAGTCTTCAATACACTGGAAAAACTCAGAACTGACCCGAGCGCAATGAAAAGACAAAACACTCGATTCAGGAATAAAATACTCTTATGTAAGTCAAATTCATTATCATAGGATATGAGTGCAATAACTTAAGAGATGTTACTGGATTTTCCATCTCCTAAGGATCCGTTAAACTATTTATATATAACTAATGTCTATCAGTAAAATAAATATCAAAATAGCGTTTAGGCTTTACATTGATCCACCTTAACATATTTTTACAATTTTAAACCCAAGCCGTAATGGGCTCGTATAGGGATAAATATGACAAGGCATGTGAGGCAATACCCGAGGTAGGATTCTGCCAGTTTACTCTTTCTAGCTAGTCGTAACCCATCCGTGGCCGACCGCGACAATCAACCCAAACGATAAATAGGGTGCACCCATCGAATCAGAAAACATAATACTAATACAAGGGATCAACGTTGCTAGAGGTAGCTAACCTCAATGGTTAGACATAGGCTCCTGTTTTAGTCATTTTAATTATGACATGAAGGTCAAGGCTATCCATCATCGTTCTCTTACTTCATTCCACATCGCCAATTCAACCACTACATTCTGGATATCACCCACCGCGTACATGGTTGTCAAAGTGGTTCCAATATTGACAAGGAGTATGCCAATAAGAGGCCCCGGTCTCTTTAATAACCAATCGTCATTTTACAAACCGGTTGGTACTTTAACATTTCGAAAACAATTCGTACATCAAAATATCATATTTGTTTCAAAATCAAATTCATTTTGAAATCATCACATATTCAAAAGTATCAATTTTGTTCGATAAATCAATTTCACTCCCAACATTTGATTCGAATTCAATTTAGGTTATAATCTTCACTTTAACCTAGTTTGTATTTAAATCCAAGACTTAAATATAAACAATTTACCCTTTAACCAGTTTAATTTTAGAAAATAGTTTAAATAGTTTAAAATAGTTAAAATAGTTTAATAAAAATAATTTGAATATAAAAATAGTTTATATAATAAAATGGTTTGCGAAATAAAAATAGTTTGAATATTTATAGAATATAGATTTTAAATCATTTATACTAAAATATTCAATTTAAAAAAATCCCAAAGTCAAATCGGTAAAGTTTCCAATTTCCTACCCAAATAAATTCCAAATTCTATTTCAATTTAATTGATTTAATTCCGATTTCAACTCGAATAAATTTTGATTCAACACAAATTTCTTTCAATTCACAAATTTCTTTCAATTTCCATTTCCATCTCCAAATTAATTTAAATCTCAATTTCAAATTGATTTCCAATCCCAATTCCAAATTTGATTAAAATTCCAAGTTCAAATTAATTTTCAATTTCAATTCCAAATTAATTTAAATTTAGATTTCAAATTAATTTCCAATTCCAATTTCAAATTTGATTTCAAAATATCGATTTATAAATCAAATTTACTTGCAATACCAAATTTTAAATCCAAATGTTCAATTATAATTCAATTCTAAACTCAAATTTGAAATATCATTTCATATCATTTTTTCTTAGAAATATTCAAAGTTCGAATAAAAGTCAATCTTTAAAAAAAAAATCCATTTCTGAAATTCACAACGTATTTCGTTTATAACTTAAAAATTTAAACTTTGAATAATTAACAATCTCATTTATCAAGATTAAAATTCCAACATTTCAAGCTCCAATTCAAAAAAAATTCAATTTTCATAAATTTGATTTTATTCTTAAAAATCAATTCATTTAAATAATTTTGAAACAACTTTTAAAATCATTTAATTTAACCAACCCGGTGTACGTATATAATTCTCTACCCTATGGCCAAGTGGATAATTACTTCAATTTAATTTCATGGATGGATATATATTATTTCAATCCAAATATATGTCATAGGATATATCATTTCAACCTATTTCTCAATATGTTCGCAATACTTCAGTTTACAGTTTTATATGCAATAAACAATATACAAGATGATAGCATGATATATCAAAATAAATAAACAACTAAATATCAACCAATAACATCCATCACAACCAATCATCCAACTAGTCAATAATCATAATGATCAACCAATTATCTATACTTTGGGAATTTTGCTAGTAGTTAAATTCCTGTTCAATTTCAACTGTCGATTTTAAAATTCATCATTTAATTCAGATGTCAATTAAATATCAATTAAACTTATCAATCAACGATCAATAAATTTTCAGTCACTTCACGAAATAAATTTAGCTAATATAAAAGTATTTCAGTCAATTATGAGCGTAAAATACTTACCTTTTATCTGAACTGACAATAACTTCAGCTTCAAACAAATGCTAATCGAATCTCATCCAGTGGACTATGTCGATACGATTTCGATGCAATTCATTTCACTTGATGCTGATCTCGTACGAAAAGATTACGAATTTATTAATATTTGATATAAATAAAACCTAATTTGCAAAATTAATAAAATTAACTAAAATGAAACTTAACTTAACCTTACTATTCAAGCTTCTCTCTTCCCTCGCGCACACGACTAACTCGCGTTCCTCCCTTCTTTTATTCAACCGCAATCGCTAAAGCCTCAACCCATCAACGCCCAAACCCTGCGCCTTCTTCGCCTGCGACCCCACTGATGTCAGCCTCGCCTGGCTTCGTCGCCTCTCCTAGTGCCTACCCCGGCCTCCATCGCACCGTGACCCAAACCCTAATCCCCTATGTGCTAGCGTCACCCCTTCAGCTTGGCGTCTCCATCTCATCACGCACGTGACCAAGTGTCACTACGCCCTCCCCCAATCGAATGCGATTCTGATCGCGCGCTTATCTATTTTTGGCGTTCGTTTGTTTTTTTATTTTACTGCTTGAAGGCTGCGATTTAGAAGAAAAGGGAAAGGAAGAGGGATATGCGGCAGAGTAAGGGGAAACACGGGTTTGAACGAGGCTTTTTTTTAGTTGATATAGTCTTGTTTGTTTTTTTGGATCTGCGATTTAAAAGAAGGAAGCGTACAAGTTGGCATATAGGACGCAGTGTTTTGAACGATTCTTAATCTTTATCATATTATATTACTTAAATATAAAAAAATATTTGGCCTAATTGGTCCACAAAATACCGAACTCCAAATGAACCCCGTCGTTCGACGTTTCTAATGCATTAACCCTATTCCGAACGCTATGAAATAAGTTTCGAAATCTAATTTGATCTTATCTAGAAGATAGCTTTTCAATTCGATTATTTTAATTAAATTTTGAAAATAAATTCTATGCGTTTCAAGCTCGCACGCCCAAACGACAAGTCCGATCGCTACGAAACTTGAAATCTTACAATAATTCACTATTATGGATCCGAAGAAACTGGTTTTGTCAAAATCTAAGACAGTTGCTAGAATGGCTCTTCTTACTCGTGAATTAAAATATAAATTTCAAATTTCAAATTATTCACGTTTAAATCAAATCTTAAATGCTAACTGTCTTCGTTCATATTTTGAATAACATTTAAATCAAATTTCGATATTAATTTCCATCATCTTAAATTCAGAATCAAATTATTTAAATAACTTCCAAAATTAAATTTTAAACAATTTAGTTATCCGATAAACTAATATAAATAAATCATTAGATTTTATTTCTAACCATCTTATCCAATAATTACATTAACTTTAATAATTTAAAATAGCCGAAAATATGGGTCCTTACAATCTACCTGATTTGTTGGGATATCTGTTCATGTTTGCCAACATGAGTTCTTTGGTTGACGGTAGTGATGTGTACAGCACGACTACCAATGGAAGAAGTCTGAGTGTAGAGGTTGGAAGTGTATCTGCCGAGGTTGTAGACCCAATACCGCCTCGAATAAGCTTTGCAACTTGGTGTAAGGATTTCATTGATCTCGGTGGAAGCCTTTTCAAGGTTCAGAGTCCATCTTTGAAGTGTAAGTAGGGTTGCGCTCATATGAGCGGATATTCAAGAGTTTGGATCTGTCGGATGTGTAGAGGCGAATGATGGTATCTTTGCATCTTCGGGAAGGAGTAGCTGCATGGTGAGACGCAGTATCCATAGATGTTCTTGAAGGTGATTTCTCATGGAGAAAATTAAGGAAGTATTCGAGGAACAGTCTTTACCTGCCACAGGGAAGGCTCGACTGGATAGGATTTATCCGGATCTCAAGCATGGAGGTTTATTTGTATTGGAGCATGAGACTAAGGTCTATAAGTTGCTTCGCTACGGCAGGGTCTCATTGTCACCCCTTAAGGAGAGTGAGATGTTGATGCTTGGTTTGGAGCCTGATTTTCTTTAAAGGATGTCTGCCTATCTCGAAGGGTCTTTTATGAAGTTTGTTGATGGCTTTGAGGTTCGAGGAGCCTATGGATAAAGAAGTTTTTGGTTAGTTGTGGTAGTAGTATAGCTTGGAGATGTTTTTTGTGCTATCAGAAAGGTCGTCTAGCTAAGTAGTATCATCGGGGTGGAGTTTGGAAGCAGCAATGTGGACCCGTTCCTTCGATGACTCAGAAAGCTTTGTGGTTTTACTATCAGTAGTCCAGGCAGATGGTGAAGGCTTGTCCATTTCTTCTGGAAGTTCAACAGAGCAAGATATTCGTTATGAAGGTGAGCCATCAGTTTTTCTAGTAGATAAGGCATTCTTGAAGGATTAACCGTGTTTTGGATGGATTGGCCAAGCTTAAGGCTGTTCTAATTGGTGAAGAGAGAACAGTTTCTTTGGAGTCCAAACTAGGTAGGATCACAAAAGTGACTTGCGATTAGTTTAGGGGTTCTCTTGGGTAATCTTTTGCTTGAGATTGAGACTTCTCATGAGGAAGTGGAGCTATCGAATAGTCAAAGATTTTTCCAGATGTCTTCGAGGAAGTCAGAAGTTTGTCTGCATCTGGAGTCTGAGTTCCGTATCGATCTGGTTCCAGGAGAGACACTGATGGTTCAACCAAGTTGTAGGATGATTCCTAGAGAGAGTAGGAATCTGGTGAAGCAGCTCAGGAATTTTTGAAAATGGATTGGTCAGATCTAGTCCTTTAGTTTGGATTCTACTATAAGTTTGTGTAACCGAGTCAGACGAGTCACTAAAATTTTGTGGATTCGATGAACATAGTTTTCGGGATATGTTGGATAAGTTTGTGCTCATGTTCACCAACAGCATTCTCATCTATTCCAGAATCAGAGTGGTGTGGCGGAAGTGAGGTAGCAGCTGTTCTAGAGTGGAAGCAACCAAAGTCCCCTACGGAAGTCTGTAGCATTCTTTGATTAACAGGTTTCTACATGAAGTTTTTATGGATCTCCTAAGTGTATTGAAATTTCGATTGAAGTCACCTGAAATTTTCGTGATCTCGATATGAAGATCTCTATCCACCTATGCTACCTCAAAATTCAAATCCTTTTAAGGGAATAAATAATTTTAGAACCTATGATCTATAAACAACTCGAATCATTCCCATAAAAGATAATGCCTCCAAGATGTAAGAGAAAAAACAGTAGATGCCAACTGAAGATCGCAAGTGATATAATTTCTCTCATGTCTTTTCAGTTGTCGATTAGCATAACAAACAACTCTACCCACCTGGATCAAAATAATGCTTAGTCCTATACCACAAGCATTGGTATATACCATACATGCTTTTGAACCATCAGGAAGTACTAAAATAGGTGCACTAGTCAACAATTCGTTTCACTTAATAAAGCATGTTTGCACTACGAGTTCCATGAGAAAACTAAATTATGTTAATAAGGCTTGTCAGCAATGTAGAAATTTTTATGAAGTCCTTAATAAACTTTCTATAATAGCCAGCCAAACCAAGAATATTTTTAGCTCCATAGCACATTTCGGTACATACCAACCATATACTTAAACTTTACGAGAATCAGCTAATAGTCCACACTCAAAACAACATGTCCAAGAAAGCAAACCTCCATGCGCCATATGACATTAGGAAATTTTTGCCTTCAACTTATGTCTATGGAGAGTAATAAGCACTTTTCCCAAATCCAACTTTTAGTCTTCCTTGCTTTTCAAATAAATAAGTATATCATCAAAAAATACCAAAAGAACTTATTTAGCGAGCCTCTAAAAACTTGATTTGTGAGGTCGAAGAAATTTGGTGGTGCATTGGCCAAAAAAAGGGAATTACCAGCCACTCATAAAGTCCGTCGGATACACAAAAAGCAATTTTATGAATAGTGTCCTTAGTCATATGAAACTGATGGAATCTCGTAGCCAAGTTAAGATGAGAAAATATTTATACTCCAACTGACTGATCAAATAGTTCATCAATTCATAAAAATATTCAATAATTCTTCCTTGCCCACATGTTCAATTTCTGATAATCGATGCAAACACTTAAAAAAGCCATCAGCTTTGGAGTGGAGACAACATGTTCTCCCCACTCTAAACTACCGCTCCAAATAAATCACTTCTCCAACAGTTTAATAGCCTTTTTACTATGTTCGCATATTTCTTCAAAAGCTATATACCTAAGGAGTAAGACAATGGGTTTGGCATCGTTTACCGAATAAATTCAAAATTCAACCTCCCTATGAAGAGGAAGACCAAAAATTTCGATAAAGATATCTGGGAAGTCATGAACTATATAAAGGAAAGCTAACTCTCATCGTGTCATAGGTCTACGTAATACATGTAACTCAACATAACATAACTTTCGATATTGTGGTAAATTTCAAGGCTATGCCTACTACAAGTACCCAAATGAACCACCTTTCTATCCCAATCCTCCATTACTACATACATAGCCATCTGATCCATCCTAGAATTAAAGCAATCTCAAAAAATTTCAATACAAAACCAACGGCACCAAATTCGATATATAACTTCAAACCTTTGCAAATCATGGATAGATGGATCGATCCCCTAATGGAATTCGATACTACAATAGGGTTTGTAATTATCATAGTCTTTTGGTGCAATTCATCTGTAGGTTACTTGAAATAAATGAGTAAGATACTCTGATGTCAAATAAAATGCGAATAATTAAATTCGAAAGACTTAACACACCATCCATGATGATTTTCTTTCTAATATCTAGGTCCGTGCAAGAGCTAGACACAACATTAAGTGCATAAGTTGGAACCAACCAGGTAGAAATCTTAGGCAAGGTCGAACACTTCCTCCTCATATATGAAAACTGGTTGTAGTTATAACATTTGATCGTTGCAATTTTAATTTTGCAATCCTTAGACATATGCCCCTTGACATTGCACTTCTTTTACTTGAATCCTAGTTTCTTTATCTTGCCTTGGGCCCTATTCCACCCTTGCATCTAATCTGCTAAACTGCCTCCCTTTCTACCTTCTTAGATTTTTCCTTAATAATTGAATTCGGTAGTATCATCTCAACCAAGATCTTAAAAGTAGCTCCAGTAGGCACATGGCTCAAAGCAATATCCTTCAATGATGGAATCAACTCCTTAGCAAAATTTGTCGCTTTCTTTACTTGTGTATCGATGAGGTCTAAGTCATAATTCTCCAAATGATAGAACTTGCTAGAATACATATTGATAGTATGGTTTCCTTACTCTAATTGAATAAACTTCTCTAGCTCTATTACCCATGGTCCTTCGATATAAACTTAACATCAAAGCACCTCTTGAAATCGATCCAAGTAATCCCTGTCTCTTTTGTTTAAATAACAATATCCCATTATTATAAGGCCTCCCCTTGTAAATGGCATGAATCCAACTGCCTTTTCATTGCATCCTTTACACCCATCATAGAAAATATCCAATCAATGTGTTCTAGCTATGCATGTGCCTTAACAAACGTTCAGTCCCAAAGTAATTCTTTCCGCCCAGACTTTGAAAATAACGACACTATCAGGGAAAATCCATAGTAGACAGAGGAGTGGACACAACCTTGTATGCCTAAGTTGCGGGACCTCTATTGAATAACCTTAGTCTGGCCTCTTGCTTGGATATATCGATGGAGCCATACTAGATCGTTTACACTCGGAACCTCAACTGCCTCACCAAAACTATTTTCAATTTGATTGCTCAATTATACTTATCAGTAAATATGAATTATTAGTACTCCCTCAGATAATAGTAATCATTATAGCAATTTTATGGGTGTGTATATGTTACAATTATATATATTCATAATAACTTTTAAAATTTATAAGTATGCTCCCTCAATACACGCTTAATCTCTGAGGAGTCCTGAACCTAAGCAATAACCCGCACCATTAGACATGATAATTCAAAGTCCAAAAGGGACGTTTGAATTGATGTTGTGCCAAGTAGTATGAATCTTTAAGTTATACTTTCAAATCTTATAGCGGAAGGAATAGAATATAAATAATAAAATTAACCTAATTCAACACTCTCAAACAACAGTGGTCCTTACAAGGAATGTCAAGTAAAGTATCTAAATAGAAATATAATGTACGCATAACAGACAAGTGAAATAAGATACATGATAAAGATAGTACTAATAATAGGTCCAAGGCCTATAATCACCTTCTCTATGCATCTTACTGTCAAATCACCATCTGTTACCTTGTCATCATGAAGATGGAAAAATAGCACGGATCATACAAGGTGTAGTCAGCGAGTAATATCACTAGTAGTATGGTATATATATGTACTTAAATTAGCACAATCTGTAACGACCCAGAATTTTTGTCATTTGAAATTCGTATATTTAATTGATTTTAAATATTAACAAGTAAAATTTGTAAGTCGAATAAGTTATATTTCGAATATCCAGATTTAATTGGATAATTAAATCGATAATTTAATATTTGAAATTACAGAAATAATTGGAAATTTGGTTTAATGTGATCAAAATTTATTTGTAAAGTTGTATTAAATCATATTGGAGTTAGAATGATGTTATAGAACTTTTAAAATTGAATTAAAAGTTAATTTGCAGAAATTGAATATTTTAATATTTAATTGACGAGTAAAAATAGTCATTTTTCAAATAGTCATGGATTTCGACAAAACTAGTTTCATCGGATCCGTAATGTTAAATTATTGTAAGATTT
Organism: Allium cepa; assembly: GCA_030765085.1. Classification (NCBI taxonomy): domain Eukaryota; kingdom Viridiplantae; phylum Streptophyta; class Magnoliopsida; order Asparagales; family Amaryllidaceae; genus Allium; species Allium cepa. The sequence continues at coordinate 569,411,104 of CM060931.1, read as the reverse complement.
CAAATTTCGTGTCAATCGGATTTACGGTTTGTCCGGGGCAAGCCAAAACGCATAGAAATTAGTTTAACCGATTTAATTTAAATTTGATCGTTTATTTCTGTAACTCGCACATATGGTCGAATTGGCTCTCAATACCTATTCCATTGTGTCTGGAACGCGGGTTAAACCGTAGAAACGTCAGCCGGCACGCTTCATTTGGAGTTCGGAAAATTTCGGGATGAATAGTGTTTCGATATTTTCTATAAAAGCACCTCAATCATTTCATTTTTCACCAAAACCCTAACCCTATTCTTCAGCCGCCACCTTATAATCAATAGCCGAAGATTTCAATTCTTTCTCTTCTATTTTCTTCAAATCCATTAATCGATTCAAAAAAGTTTCAACTACAAAGTTGTACATCACCGCGAGATCTTTGAACTCAACGGCTACGATCGAAAAATATGCTACGGATTGATGGCAATTTCCATTCAAATGCACCGCGTTTTATGGCCGATAGGGGATGAACGGAGGCACGAAGGGGGTGCGGTCGGCTGGTGTGGGTGAGATTCGAGATGCTCGTCGACGTGGTGACCTTGGATCATCGTCAAAATGATGGATGTGGGTGCGGCTTTCAGAAAAAAATCGAACAAAGATGGGTTCTCGTATGCGTGCGTTTTTCTTATTCTTTGGCTTGGGGAGAAGAAAGGGGCCACGGCCCTGATGTAAGGCAAGAAAAATATTCAAAGGATCAGATCTGTTTGAGGGTAAAAATAAAAATAGAAATAGAAATTAATTTTATTTAAATTCGTGTAATCTTTGTAACATCATAACTTGGTCATACGAGGTCGAAAATTGACGAAACGAATTGGGTTGGGTTCGTATGGACGAGCACTTTGCAATGGAGCTGGATTGGGATCGATTGGAGCTAGTGATAATTTTGGGTGAAATTAAATGTGTGTTTAATTTTATTCGAAATAGAACACTGCAACTGTATTGGAAGCAAGGTGAGAACTTCTCATATAATCGAATTTGTTTCGTTTTAAATTTTAAATAGTCAGATTTAAAATTGCTTGATTTTGTTGATTGTATGCTTGGATGATAAATTGCTATCTGTTGTATTGAAGTAGACCCTATACGCCGCATATTAAGCAGAGGTTATTATATTAAACACATATACATCGATATTCCACCTTAAAGTGGAATTGGTATTATATATGTATTTGGAGTTGATTTTCCGGATTATATAGCGGATGAGACCCTATTGCGCCGCATAATAGAGGATAATATTTTATATAAACCCATGTACCGCGATATTCCGTCTTGAAACGGGATTTTTATTGTGCTAACATCTGTGGATGCAGGGAAACAGGTTGGAGGGATCCAACTGGATTCCTCAACAGTATTGGTTTATTTACAGTTATTTGCGATATATTCTGTTATCATATTAATGTATGATTTTTGGATGCCCTGGTTGATGTACTGGTGCTGTTGCAGCATTGGGCCAATTTTTGGAGTTTTAAAAATGTTAAAGTAACGATTTCGAATTTAAAAGGAATTTCAAGTGATTTTTGAAAGTATACATTTTATTGAATTTTGGAATTGATTCATTTTAAATAAATAAACGTTATAATTTTCATGTTACAAAAATTATGATTTTTGTGAAATATAACCGAAATGTGATTTTGAAATAAGTAGTTGATTACTTTGTAAAATGGTTTAAATTAGGATTTCTGAATTATTATAAACGGTTTATATAAAAGATTTATAAAATTGATATTTTTAAATTAAAAATATTGGAATTATAAAACGAGTTTTTATAAGTGTTAAAATGAAGTATAAATGGATTTCATAAGTGACTGAAATTTATAGATTTATAAATTGTGAAGTTATAAAATGAATAGATTTTGTAAAATAAAAGATTTATAAGTAATTAACTTATAATTGGATTTTGGCATTTAAATGAGATATAAATAGAATTTGATAATTAAGGGATTTTATAAGTTGAAGTTTTTATAAAATATATATATGTGGATTTATAAACGTTGTTTTATAAATCAAAAACCAATTGAATTTGATAAGTAAATATGAAAGCTTATTAAAGATGATATATCCACGATTTTGGACAGTGGATAATCCTTTATATTAAAATTTGTAGAAGTGTTGAATTTGGTAAATGATTTATATTCATGATTTTGGACAGTGAATAATATATTAAAAAGAAATGTTTTAGGAAGTGATCTTTTAAATAGAATTAAAACGATTTGAAGTTGTTTTAAAATGTGTTAAGGATCGAAATCATAGATTTCAACATTCATTGTTGAAATAGACGTTTTCAAGAAATAAGGAAAAGATGGACTATAACACTGTTGTTATAGTCAATGATTTTCGAAAGGAAATATTTTTGTATAGTATTGGGATTTATGTATCTATCGTATTTTCGAATCCCTATGCTATTGATTTTGGTTTGTCGTAACGATGTTTTACGCAACGTTCGTTCTGACCCAAATAAATATATTTAAAAAGAACATTTTTCTTAAAAGAATAAAATATATACTTAATCGTGTTTTAAGTATATTGAATATTTTCTAAGTATTGAAAAAAAATAGATTTGTGAATTACTTATTGTTAAATAATTATTTGGAAATGTTTTCCAATGTAGGAATTGAAATGGTTTAGAGAATATATATTTTTAAAAGATAAATTGAAGTGAATATTTGGCAAGTTATTTAATTTATGGAAGATTAATAAAAGGGCCTAGTGATTGTTATGGTGCTGAATATTTGTTTGTTTGCTTTGATAGTTAAATAACCGACTATCAATATTTACTTTTAAATGGGTAATTGTTGTGATTTCCTTGAATTTGAATGCTACACTTATTTTAAAATAAGCGCTCGTTATTCGGTTTAGCCGGGAGAGGACCTTTAGGTCATAAATCCCATTCCGAATAGTGATACATCGTAATGGATAGCACTTGAAGACCAATGTTGAAGACCGGATATTTTTGAAAACGGAAGAATTTCCGTCGAATGTCTCTGCATCGGCTGATCCCCGATATAAAGATTCTATCACCCATTGTGAAGGGAATTCCGAACGTGATTAGTGAATATCCGGATTGCAAGGGCTTCTTTGCAAGTGCCTTCGGTTCCGTTCGATCCTGGAATGGACTTGTATGGATGTGTGTCTGACGTTACAATTTGAGATGTAAAGCTGGTTTCTATTAAATACATTTCTGTTGGTGGCGGAGAATTTATTCTATTAGCTTAACACCCTTCTTTAAGACGTACGAGCTCAGAGGTTATGTAGTTGATGGTTACTAGTAATACATTCCCAATTTGGTAATGTGGCATGCTGAGTGCTGCTGATCATTTGTTAATCAAAGCGTAGATTTTATGAAAAGCGTAGCTTTGCGGACGAGACTTCGTCGAACCTCACAACCCGGTAATGGTCAAAACAGGAAGAATGTAGCAAGGTTATTAGGGGATAGCGCCCCTTAAGGTATGTACATTTCCTTCTGGATAGAGGTGGTATTATGGTATGGAGCCCAGATACTTTACCTATGTGGTTGCTGCAAATTTATTTCTTTGTGGTTGTTGGTGAATCCCGGGATAAAGGTCGGTTACGACCGTGGGATGACATGCTCGTGTCAGTAGTTACCTAGCTAGAGGTAATCCGGCCTTGTGTTGGCAGAGATCTGGTTAGATTCTTGGGGTGTCCTTCCAGAGGCGTACTCATAAGGCAATGGGAAGTTCCTTGGCCTGACCATTTGTTGGAAATCCAAAGAAACAATACGAGCCCCGTACAGTTTTAGTTGTATAACCTGCCATGGATTGTGGCTGTAACCTACTGTTGAACATGGTTGCTATAGTAGGTATACAATAATGGTCGTATAATGGCTAAGATTTATATCATACTTTCGAAATATTTTCCACACTTTGCACTTATAGTAAAAATGAAAAGAAATTCTCTCGTAGTAAGCATCTTTGACTATCATAAGGAGAAATCTCCTCCAATTCTGCGTTTGCATTGTGTGTGTGGCGGGAGGCCTTATGGTAGTTACATTTTCTAAAAGCATTGCGGATCTATTTTAAAATATTTCCTAGTTTGTTTTTAAAGATAAACTGTTTTAAGTCCTCACACCAGTCCCATGACCGACTTGGAGTTTATTGTTCCCTTCCTAAACTCTGGGTGCCCACCAATTTCCACACGGGTAGTCTAGAGTCAGGTTATTAGGATATTCTGGAATTCAGGAGTTGCTGTAGAGATCTGGAGGCACGCTGGATGACATGACATATCAACCAGTATATAGTATTTCTTTTCCGCTGTTGTTGTAAACTCTGATAATGTAATGTAATGTGTTGTAATGTAATAACTGATATAGTTCTTTTGATTTAAAGGTTATTTATTTATCTATTATATGTTGTTCCGCTGCGATTGTGAGATTCTGATATTGTTTCTGTTGTTTCTTCTTTCTTTTGTCTTCTACCTCTTCTTCTTGAACCCTAAAAATTCGTTTTTCCGGCCTTCGATTGCTCGGCAGTTGATACAGTTGACGTATTAATGTCGATTTTCGAACGTCGAAAAATCGCATCGTTACAATGTGGTATCAGAGCCTTTGTTTTAGGGACAACCTTGGATCTTTTGGGTGTTACTCATTAGAGATAGAGTCAGTAGTACTCTAGAATGAATGTGAGTGTAATTATAGATACGAGCGCGTATTTGTTAGTGAATATAAAAATGTTTTATATTGTGTTTGCTTATCCTCTGAGCTGTTTGTGAATTCTGGTCAGTATGTGGGACGCCATATTATCGATAGGGATTTCTAAACACTTAAACGAGGCAAGTCGATATAGTATCATTTGAAATCGGGTAAATGAAATAATTTTACCTTGATTATATTTTATATATAAAGAAATAATTTTTCAGAATTATTAAAGTGAATATAAATTGATTGTTTGGTTGTTGAAAATGTAAAAATATATATAAGTTAATTAAAAGAATAATTGTAGAAGCAAATGAATTATTAAGTATGGAATTATAATTAATGTGATTTACAATTGTGAAATAATCTTATATATATAAGAAGTGAAACTATATGAATATATTTATAAATATGAGTAGTGAATAAAAATGAATTTGAACTATGAATTGAAAATGTTGAATCCTGTTTATTTTGAAAATTATTTTCCAAAATTAAAAGTTAAATAGTGAAATTATATAAGAAAAAGATTTATAAATGTGATTTATGAATAAAAAGCAAAATTTTGAAAGAATATTAAGCACTGAATTCACTACTGTCACTGGGAAATAATAAGAGTGATGACTGCAGCATCATTAGTATCATTTTCGAGTTTCTGTGTGATGGATTTGCTACCATAGTAAATTGAAAATTGAAGTTTGGTTGTGATAATCAAATTTTAAAATTTAAAATCCAAGTTGTAATTGTTGAATATAAGTAATCAAGTTTTGAACCTATAATATGAAATAATAAAGATTTTAGCGTTGGTAAAGTTAAATAAATTAAATTGGGTTAGATAGGTGATTATTTAATATGATTTGGAAGTTTAAATATATAAGTTGTATAACTTGTAAAATGTGAAAATGTAAGTGAAACCAAATGATAAAATGGTTAAACAATTTTCTTAAGCAAAATGAGATATGAATTTGAATAAGTGACGAAATTTGACTTTGGTAAAAGTCAAATAGAATTTACTTTAGAATTGGAATCTGAATTGGATTTATAAGTGGAAATTTAAGTTAAGTTAAACAAATGATGTTTGAAATGGAATATAACTTAAGTGATGTTGAATGAAGTTGATTTTTGTATCGAAGTAAATTAATAAAGTGAAGTGATGAATATGAACTTGAGTCATGTAATGAAATTCAACCTTATTTGTTAAATGAATTAGCAATTGAATTAATAAATGGATTGAATGTTAATCAATCTAATGTAAATGAATTGATATGGAATAATGGATGTAAATGTTAAATCATTAAAAACTAGAATTGGAAATTGAATAATTCAATGGAAGTCAATTTAATACCAACCAATTGGAATTAAAAGTGTTAAACCAAATTGAATGTAAATTTAATAATTTGGTTATGATGGTTATGATTTGGTTGTTATATGATTGTTAGTTGATTGTATATAATTCATCAAGAGTTAATGAAATTGAATTGATAAATGGAAATCTATTGAATTGAATTTGAATTGAAAGTGAACTAATGTGAATTGGTTGTAAGCAATTAAAATTTGTATCGAAACCTTATAAAATGCTTGTGGGAATTATTTTGATTTCATTGCTTATGAAAATATGTGTTTTCTATTGAAAATTAGTGAAATGTAAATAAATTTCCTATATATGTCACTTACATATTTAAATTGAGTAAGTACAGGTACTGGGGCTGTAGTTGGCTGAATTTGGTCACGCTAAAATGCTAATAAATAACTGCTTTGCTTAAAAATGCTAAAAAGGTACGCCTACGCAATAAAAATAGGAAATATGAACTGTTTTTCTGTTTTCCGACTGTGTAGGTCGATGTATATATATTTATATCTATCCTGATATTGCAAAAGCTCCTCCATACAAAGGAGACTCTGCCAAAATTTTCCGTAAATTTTGGAAATTAGAAAATTTTTGAAAATTTTTGGAAAATTTTTGTTAACGAAAAGTCAATTTCTAAATTGAAATGAAAATGTAGGAATTGAACTAGAAAAGTGTAACCAACGGATTTTGGAAAAGTTAAGAAATTAAAATGAATCTGAAATCAAGTTGGAACGGGTATGTTTTTTTAAAAAAAAGGTTAATGGATTCTGTAACTTTTTCTTACTTGGCAATTTCAAGGACGAAATTCTTTTAAGGGGGAAGTTTGTAACGACCCAGAATTTCTGTCATTCAAAATTCATATATTTAATTGATTTTAAATATTAACAAGTAAAATTTGTAAGTCGAATAAGTTATATTTCGAATATCTAGATTTAATTTGATAATTAAATTGATAATTTAATATTTGAAATTACAGAAATAATTGAAAATTGGGTTTAATGTGATTAAAATTGATTTGTAAAGTTGATTAAATCATATTGGAGTTAGAATGATGCTATAGAACTTTTAAAATTGAATTAAAAGTGAATTTGCAGAAATTGAATATTTTAATATTTAATTGACCAGTAAAAATAGTCATTTTTCAAACAGTATCGGATTTCGACGAAACCAGTTTCATTGGATTCGTAATGTTAAGTTATTGTAAGATTTCAAATCTCGTGTCAATCGGATTTACGATTTGTCCGAGGCAAGCCAAATAGCATAGAAATTAGTTTAACCGATTTAATTTAAATTTGATCGTTTATTTCCATAACTCGCACATATGATCGAATTGGCTTCGATACATGTTCCATTGTGTCCGAAACGCGGGTTAAACCCTAGAAACGTCAGCCGGCACGCTTCGTTTGGAGTTTGGAAAATTTCGGGATGAATAGTGTTTCGATATTTTCTATAAAAGCACCTCTATCATTTCATTTTTCACCAAAACCCTAACCCTATTCTTCAGCCGCCACCTTATAATCAATGGCCGAAGATTTAAATTCTTTCTCTTCTATTTTCTTTAAATCCGTTAATCGATTCAAAAAAGTTTCAACTACAAAGTTGTAGATCACCGCGAGATCTTTGAAATCAACGGCTACGATCGAAAAATATGCTGCGGATTGATGGCAATTTCCATTCAAATGCACCGCGTTTTATGGCCAATAGGGGATGAACGAATGCATGATGGGGGTGCGGTCGGCTGGTGTGGGTAGATTCGAGATGCTCGTCGACGTGGTGACCTTGGATCATCGTCAAAATGATGGACGTGGGTGCGGCTTTCAGAAAAAAATCGAACGAAGATGGGTTCTCATATGCGTGCGTTTTTTTTCCTTTGGCCTAGGGTGAAGAAAAGGGCCACGGCCCTGATGTAAAGCAAGAAAAAAATTCATAGGCTCAGATATGTTTGAGAGTAAAAATAAAAATAGAAATCAATTTTATTTAAATTCATGTAATCTTTGTAACATCATAACTTGGCCATACGAGGTCGAAAATTGACGAAACGAATTGCATTGGATTTGTATGGACGAGCACTACGCAATGGAGCTGGATTGGGATCGATTGGAGTTAGTGATAATTTTGGGTAAAATTAATTTTATTCGAAATAGAACACTGCAACTGTATTGGAAGCTAGGTGAGAACTTCTCACTTAATCAAATTTGTTTCGATTTAAATTTTAAATATTTAGATTTAAAATTGCTTGATTGTGTTGATTGTATGCTTGGATGATAAATTGCTATATGTTGTATTGAAATAGACCCTATACGCCGCATATTAAGCGGAGGTTATTATATTAAACACATATACCGCGATATTTCACCTTGAAGTGGAATTGGTATTATATATGTATTTGGAGTTGATTTCCCGCATTATATAGCGGATGAGACCCTATTACGCCGCATAATAGCGGATAATATTTTATATAAACCCATGTACCGCGATATTCCGTCTTGAAACGGGATTGGTATTGTGCTAACATATGTGGATGCAGGGAAACAGGTGGGAGGGATCCAACTGGATTCCTCAACAATATTGATTTATTTACAGTTATTTGCGATATATTCTATTATCATATTGATGTATGATGTTTGGATGTTGTGGCTGATGTATTGGTGCTATTGCAGCATTGGGCCTATTTTTGGAGTTTTAAAAATGTTAAAGTAATGATTTCGAATTTATACGGATTTTCAAGTGAATTTTGAAAGTATACATTTTATTGAATTTTGGAATTGATTCATTTTAAATAAATAAACGTTATAATTTTTATGTTATAAAAATTATGATTTTTGTGAAATATAACCGAAATGTGATTTTTGAAATAAGTAGTTGATTAATTTGTAAAATGGTTTAAATTGGGATTTTTGAATTATTATAAACGGTTTATATAAAAGATTTATAAAATTGATATTTTTAAATTAAAAATATTGGAACTATAAAACGAGTTTTTATAAGTGTTAAAATGAAGTATAAATGGATTTCATGAGTAACTGAAATTTATAGATTTATAAATTGCGAAGTTATAAAATGAATAGATTTTGTAAAATAAAAGATTTATAAGTAATTAACTTATAAATTGGATTTTGGCATTTAAATGAGGTATAAATAGAATTTGTTAATTAAGGGATTTTATAAGTTGAAGTTTTTATAAAATATATATATGTGTGTGTGTGTGTGTGTGTGTGTGGTTTTATAAACGTTGTTTTATAAATCAGAAACCAATTGAATTTGATAAGTAAATATGAAAGCTTATTAAAGGAGATATATCCACGATTTTGGACTGTGGATAATCCTCTAAATTAAAATTTGTAGAAGTGTTGAATTTGGTAAACGATTTATATTCACGATTTTGGACAGTGAATAATATATTAAAAAGAAATGTTTTAGGAAGTGATCTTTTAAATAGAATTAAAATGATTTGAAGTTGTTTTAAAATGTGTTAAGGATCGAAACCATAGATTTCAACATTCATTGTTGAAATAGACATTTTCGAGAAATAAGGAAAAGATGGACTATAACACTATTGTTATAGTCAATGATTTTCGAAAGGAAATGTTTTGTATAGTATTGGGATTTATATATCTATCGTATTTTCGAATCACAATGCTATTGATTTTGCGTTGTCGTAACGATGTTTTACGCAACATTCGTTTTGACCCAAATAAATGTGTTTAAAGAGAACGTTTTCCTTAAAAGAATAAAATATATAATTAATTGTGTTTTAAGTATGTTGAATATTTTCTAAGTATTGAAAATAAATAGATTTGTGAATTACTTATTGTTAAATAAGTATTTGGAAATGTTTTCCAATGTAGGAATTGAAATGGTTTAGAGAATATATATTTTTTAAAGATAAATTGAAGTGAAAATTTGGCAAGTTATTTAATTTATGGAAGATTAATAAAATGGCCTAGTGATTATTATGGTGTTGAATAGTTGTTTGTTTGCTTTGATAGTTAAATAACCGACTATCAATATTTACTTTTAAATGGGTATTTGTTGTGATTTGCTTGAATTTGAATGCTACACTTATTTTAAAATAAGCGCTCGTTATTCGGTTTAGCCGGGAGAGGACCTTTGGGCCATAAATCCCATTCCGAATAGCGATTCGTCGTAATGGATAGCACTTGAAGACCGGGGTGAATACCGGATATTTTCGAAAATGAAAGAATTACCGTCGAATGTCTTTGCATCGGCTGATCCCCGATATAGAGATTCTATCACCCTTTGTGATGGGAATTCCAGACGTGATTAGTGAATATCCGGATTGCAAGGGCTTCTTTGCAAGTGCCTTCGATTCCGTTTGATCCCGGAACGGAATTGTATGGATGTGTGTCTGATGCTACAATTTGAGATGTAAAGCTGGTTTCTATTAAATACATTTCTATTGGTGGCGGAGAATTTATTCTCTTTGCTTAACACCCTTCTCTGAGACGTACGAGCTCAGAGGTTATGTAGCTGATGGTTACTGGTGATACATTCCCAATTTGGTAATGTGGCATGCTGAGTGCTTCTGATCATTTGTTGATCAAAGCGTGGCTTTTATGAAAAGCGTAGCTTTACGGACGAGACTTCGTCGAACCTCACAACCCGGTGATGGTCAAAACAGGAAGAATGCAGCAAGGTTATTAGGGGATAGCGCCCCCTTAGTGTATGTACATTTCCTTCTGGATAGAGGTGGTATTATGGTATGGAGTCCAGATACTTAACCTATGTGGTTGCTGCAAATTTATTTCTTTGTGGTTGTTGGTGAATCCCAAGATCAAGGTCGGTTAAGACCGGGGGATGACATACTCGTGTCCGTAGTTACCTAGCTAGAGGTAACCCGGCCTTGTGTTGGCAGAGATCGGTTAGGTTCTCGGGGCGTCCTTCCAGAGGCGTACCCATGTGGTAATGGAAAGTTCCTTGGCCTGACCATTTGTTGGAAATTCAAAGAAACAAGTTTTAGTTGTATAACCTCCCATGGAATGTGGCGATAACCTGCTATTGAACATGGTAGCTATAGTAGGCATACGATAATGGTCGTGTGTTGGCTAAGATTTATATCATACTTTCGAAATGTTTTCCACACTTTGTACTTATAGTAATAATAAAGAGATATTTTCTTGTAGTAAGCATCTTTGACTATCATAAGGAGAAATCTCTTTGCATTGTGTGTGTGGCGGGAGGCCTTATGGTAGTTACATTTTCTAAAAGCATTGCGGATCTATTTTAAAATATTTCTTTGTTTGTTTTTAAAGATAAACTGTTTTAAATTCTCACACCAGTCCCATGACTGACTTGGAGCTTATTGTTCACTTCCTGAACTCTGGTGCCCACCAATTTCCACATAGGAAGTCTAGAGTCAGGTTATCAACATATTCTGGAACTCAGGAGTTGCTGTAGAGATCTGGAGGCACGTTGGATGGCATGGCGTATCAACTAGTATATAGTATTTCTTTTCCGCTGTTGTTGTTGTAAACTCTGATAATGTAATGTGATGTAATGTAATGTAATAACTGATACAGTTCTTTTGATTTAAAGATTATTCGTTTATCTATTACATGTTGTTCCGCTACGATTGTGAGATTCTGATATTGTTTCTGTTGCTTCTTCTACCTCTTCTTCTTAAACCCTAACAATTTGGTTTTCCAGCCTTCGATTGCTCGGCAGTTGATACAGTGGACGTATTAATGTCGATTTTCGAACGTCGAAAAATCGCGTCATTACACAATCTATACCACCTAAGGGTATCTATTTTTTATTTAAAAAAGTATCCAGCCTGTAGGGTATAAGTTAACAACCTAAAATACATCTAAATCTAACTCTGATGTACAAAGATTTCCAATGAAAGGTTGGAAATCTAGAAATAGAGTAAACATGGAATATATCGAGTATACAGTCTCAATAGTGAATTGTATAACTATACGTTGATTAAACTTCTCAATGGCAAACCATTTAAGTTGCATTTACATTGAATATACATCACAATGCCTAGGTGCACACACTAAGCATACAGTCTCAATGATAACTTTCCACTAAAGCATTGAGTTACCACCTTCTTAGTCTCATGTCCTACGCTTTATATCATTTAACCTGCAGCAAAAAGGATGAACAACAATTCATGTAACACCGCCTACCATGGAATGCCATAATATTGGGTAAATAAATATCTTATTAAATGGCATATGGGGTAATAATTAAATAAGAATTTTTTTGATTAATAAGAATACTAAGTGATTTAAGGAGAAGAATTAGAGGAATTAATAAGAATGAGCCAGAATGAGATTTCAACCCGAACCCAAATTACTAACCCCTAACACTCTCACTATTCAATCATTCTCTCCCTTACTTAGAAATAAACTCAACATAAGTCCAAGTAAGGCCGGCCATATTTTAAGAGGAAGAAGAAGAAAAATTCAAAGAGAAAAACAAAAATTCTCATCTCTAAGAAGAAGTAAAGCTTTAATAAAGTTAAATCAAACAAAAAGGTGAGTTATCCTTTCTCTATATCTTTAAACCTTGTTTAGGATAGGATTGTATCTAATAATAATGTTTCTAACGAGAATGAACAAATTTAGTAATGTTGGATAATCTTTGTTCATGTTTGGGAATTTAACGATGATGATCTTTGATATGTTTTATGAAAAACATGAATCAAACCTTCTGTAAAGCACTTGAAATTTGTATATGATATATAGGACAATAATATATATAAGTTTTTTAATTTTGTAATTATATGAATTTTAAAGTTGAGAAAATTCTTAATTTTAAATTAATTATTTAAAATTTGAAAAATATTTTTTTGGCCTAGAATATCTATATGAGGTAACATACGATGATGTGTATTTTTGATGAACTTTTGTGATTTTTCACATGCATATTGTAATTTACATAAATTATTTAGAAAAAGAAAGAGCTAATTACCAACCGATAACCATTAATTAGTTAAGAAGGCAACTAATAAAATCTGAAAGGAAAAAGGGCAAAAGCGCTTGTAAACCAATGATAAGTTGACATATAACATTGTTTGGGGTAAGGTGATTACGTTAAGCGGCAACAAAACCATTTTCAATTTAATTACAAAACAACCATTTAAGCTTGAGATAGCTTAAAAAGTTTGATATTCGATAGATGAAATAGTGGACATGCAATAGCTTGTGATCTTAGCCGTTTTAGTTACTCGGTAGCCATTCAATAACTTTAGGCCATAGCATGCAATATCCTAATAAGTTGAGAACTCAATAGCCTTACGTTCTTTTGCGCTCGATAGTCATAGAGTTAGATGTGCGATAGCTTCAAAAGTTTAACATTCAATAGCTTAAACAATTAATATGTGATAGCTCTAAAATATTAATATGCGATAGCTTTACAAATTCAATATGCAATGCCATAAAATGTTAACAATCTATAGCTTTTGGCATGTGAAGGATATGGCATACGGTAGTTCCTTGACATTTCACAGCATTTCGCATGTGATAGAAATTAAACATTTTAATCTGCGATAACCTAATGTCAACATGCGATAGTTATATGGAGCCATCATCTATAGGACTTCGTTAACATGTGATAGCCATGTAATGTTAACAAGCGATATTTAATGATGATAATAAATTCTAAGTAAATTGGTGAATTTTCCTATAAGTTTGGAAGATATCTTTCTAATGAAGTTTGAGAATTTCATACATATGAAATGACCATAGAGAATAATAAGCAAAAATGGAATAACTTATTTAGAGGGGTAAAATTGAGATTAAGCCTAAAAACTATAGCATGATGAGTAGTGTCAAGTAAGATGATAAAATGTAGGTGTAAGGCGTTAAGGGTAATAATTTGTTTAAAGACAACATTATATATTTAGTAACTTTGATGAAAGGTCTATGGCAACCATTTGTCCAAACGCGACTAGGTGTAAGGCTCGTATGGCAACCATTTTTCAAAACATGACATTATATATTTGGTAATGTTGGTGTAAGGCCCGTGTAGCAACCAAGTCTAAAATGCATTATATATTTGGCGACTTGGGTCTAAGGTTTAACGATCCAAAAATTTGATGTTGTTGATATTAAATTAATTAAAATTTCATTCTTAATTAAAAGGTTAATTGAGTATCATTTTTATGACCATTGTGAAGGCCTTTCCAAACCGATCAATTTAAAATATATTTTTGATAGATTTGGTGTTACGGTTTGCAAAATAGAAACATTAGGGTGTTTAAATAAAGTACGCAGCTACTTTGGGGCCAAGCAGTTACACATAACTATATGTGCTGCATTGCCTATATAAATGATGCATAGAAATCCTAAAGGGCAGGTGTCACATCAGTCTCTCTTCTCTTATCCTGAAATCTCTCTACATCTCATTTTAATGGCAAATGATTTTCCCTAATCACCAATTGTATCAAAATTCATATTGTTCGATACCCATTGAATTATATATCATTTCGAAACACTCGATGAATGGAGTTAATGGGCGGCGTTTGTTTCTCTTAACATCTCTTAGGTTGACCAAAATTTTTAGTCAAACTAGCAGCAACAAAACTTTAGGGTTGATTTAGGGGTTTTTTATTTAGAGGTCGATTGACCAAATTAGAGGCATAGATTTGTTGGCCTTGACGATATGAACTCAATTATAGTCTCTATTTCATGAAAAAAGGTTGGTGGTGGTCAAATTTAGGTTTGCGGTCTCTGTTTTAAAGGCAATGGGGTGGTTGTAGTATCGATGGGTAGGCAGTGGCAAGCAGGTCTTGATGGTGGTCTACAATTGGCTATCTGTGGCCCCTGGTGGCATCTAAAGATGGTAAAGCTGACATATTTTTTTTGAAATTAATTCTAAGGTTTTAGCTAATCGGTTAAATTCTAAAAGGAATGATTTAATCAATAGTGCTCAGACTGCTTTAATTAAGGTTAAAAATATTACAAATGGTGCAGTGGTTGTTCAAGAATTTATTAACTTTTGTTGTAAAAATAATATTATTTTTGCGCTTTTGAAACTCAATTTTGCAAACGCTTTTGATTCAATTGATTAGTATTATCTTAAGAATTAATTACTGCTACGGTTTTAGGAATAGATGGGTTGGTTGGATTAAGTCTTAAACTAAAATAAAAAATTCAAGTATTTTGATTTACGGTATATTAGAAAATAAAATCTAATCAAAATGTTAACTTAGTCAAGGAGACCCATTATAACCCCACTTTATTTAATCTAGCTATTGAAATTTTTGCCAGGATTATCAAGCTTTCCACTAATAATGGGATTTTAGACAATGTAGGAAATTAGATTACGAGTAATGTTCTTTCCATTCTCCAGTTTGCGGATGTCACCAGCTTTTCTGCAACTCATTTTCCCAGGCGTATCATAGTGCTCGAGTTTATTTTATACAGTTTTGAGTTGCTTTCTGGATTAATGATTAATTTTGATAAAAGTTTAGTGCAAGTACTAAACGGTTTAGAGAAGATATAGAATAATTGCATGTATGTTGAACTGTAAAGTTATGAATCCTCTTATGAATATTAGGAGGTTTTGATAAGCCCCAAAAAAACTTAAACATAATGATTGGTTAATAATAATTGATAAAATTAATAAAAGATCATCCAAATGGAATGATAATACTTATCTAGGTTAGACGTGATAGTTCTTATTAATTCTGTTTTATTAGCTATACTTTTGTACCAGATGTCCTTTTATCTCTTTCCAAAATGGGTAACAAATATAATAGATAAACTAAGAGAGATTTTTCTATGGAGTGAAGATAATCCTAATAGTAGTTCAAAGTGTATAGCTAAATGGGAATGATATATAGATCCAAAAGGGGGCAAGGTTTAAGAATTATAATTTTAAACAATTTTATTATGTCTTTGTTAGGAAAATTGTTATAGAAATATTCTGATAACAATGAAAACCTAATATGGAAAGAAATAATATCGAATCAATGGTATACAGGTTACATTTAATTTACACTATATCTTTACAAGTAATACAAAGAATATTTCTCAACGTTCAATACCGATAATAAAGGCTTAGATATTTAGAAATTAGGAATTAATAATGTAATACATTCGAGAAATAACACTTCATTCTGGCATGATTGTTAGGTATCAGTTATTCCCTTTAAAATAGAATTTAGTGAACTTTATGAAATTGTAATTTTAAAAAGATATGGATTTCAAAAATATGTGAACTTTATCACAGTTTGCTTTATTTTATGTTAAACTTGAATTGTACAACAATGATAATGAAGATGACATTAAATAATGGAGTTCAAATGGGAGTAAAATATACACATCTCATTCATTTATAAATTTCCAAAATTTTTAGGAATAAATTTGAACATATTTAAAAACATATGGAAAGGAATGCTCCAACCAAAGCAAAAGTACATATGTTGTTAGTTTTACATAAGTAATTAAATACCGTAGAACTTTTAAAAATGAAGAATATAATTAGAGATAAAAAGTGTCTATTTATAGTGATATAAAACACATAGCTTATCGTTCATGACATATTATATATATATATTTAGATTTTTCTTCTTTACTTAGATATACATCAGATGCCGTGTAATGTGTTTTCCACTTGTATTTTGTAGCGACCCAGAATTTTTGATAATTTAAATTTGGATATTTAATTAATTTTAAATATCAATAAGTGGATTTTTTAAGTCGAACAATTTATTTATCGGATATTTGATTTAATTTGACAATAAATCGATAATATAATAGTGGAAATTCCAAAAATAATTAAATATTGGGTTAAATATGATTGCAAATGATTTGGAAAATTTTGTTATATCATATTGAAGTTATGGAAGTATTTTGGAACTTGTAAAATTGAATTTGGAGTTAATTTGTAAAAATTGAATATTTTAATATTTAATTATCGACTGAAAAATAGCCAATTTTTGAACATACTCAGAATTGAACGAAACTAGTTCCATTGGATCCATAATAGTTAGTTATTATCGGATTTCAATTTTCGTAGCAATCGGAGTTATCGTTTGACCGTGGTAGCTCGAAACGCATCGAAATTGTTTTTATGATTATTTAGCGAGTTAAAATAGCCATTTTTCAAACGGTCTCGGATTTCGACGAAACCAGTTTCATCGGATCCGTAATGTGATATTATTGTAAGATTTCAAATTTCAAGTCAATTGGATTTATCGTTTGTCCGGGGCAAGCCAAAACGCCTAGAAATCGTTTAAATCGGTTTTAATTTAAATTGATCGTTTATAGCCGTATCTCACACAGATGATCGAATTAGCTTCCGAAACATGTTCCATTGTGTCCGGAACGTGGGAAAACCCCAAGATCGCCTGTTGGAACGCGTTGTTTGGAGATCGTTTGAGAAAATGGTTTATAGGTGATTTGGTATTAAAATAATAATAATAATTTGTTATAAATATAATTTTCTTTCCAAAACCCTAGCCCATTATCACCAGCCGCCACTTCCTCCTCCAATGGTCGAAACTTACCCATTTTCTCCCCTCAAAATCCCCAAATCCTCTAATCGAATTGAGAATCTTTCAACTGGGAAAATGTTGAGCACTTCGAGATCTTCAATCTCAACGGTTGAGATCGAAAATGGTCGACCATTGGAGAAAATATCGGCCCCGTTCGTTCTCACGTTTGCACGCTTTCCTAAGCAAATGGTGGGGCCGAGGTCGAGGCCCTTCTGGCCGAGCATGGAGTGGAGCGCGAGCTTCGATTTGGCGCATCCTGATCGCTTTCAAGTCGAGCGTGATGGTGGAGGTGTTCAACCCTAGTTTCGTGTATCATGGGTTTGGTTGCGTGTTTCATAGCCTGGGAGAGGAGAAGTTCCGTGCGCAAGAGAAGAAGGGGGGAGTAGGTGGATGTGCGGCCATAATCTGCAGGTGGAATTTTTTTGAAATAAAAATGTAAATTAACTTTAGTTCAAATCGTATAATTTTAAAAATGCATATCTCTTTGCTGCGAGGTCCAAACTGCATGAAACGAAGTGTGCTGGGATTGTATGGTCGTGCTCTTCGCGATGAAACTGATTTGGAGTCGATTGGAGCTTGATGGAATTTCGGGTAAAATTAAACGTTCGTTTAATTTTATTCGAAACGAACGCTGAAACCGGAAATAAAATCAAGGTGAGAACTCCTCATTCAATCGAACAGTTTTGTTTAAAATTTTAAACAGTTAATGTTGATTGATGATTGTTGCTTGATTGTGTTAGTAGATATAGTAGGATATATACTATATATAGCAATATATATATATATATTGGCATATGTATATATTGGAATTGATTTTCCCGCCTTGTATAGCGGATGAGACCCTATTGCGCCGTCTATTAAGCGGATAATATTATAAAATCCCATATACCGCGATATCCCGTCTTGAAACGGGATTGGTATTGTGCTAACGTCTGTGGATGCAGGAAAAAAGGTTGGAGGGATCCAACTGGATTCCTCGCAAATAATTATTTGTTTATAAATACTGTGATGTTTGTTGACTACCACATCGATTTATGTTGTTTGTTCCCGTGATTGACCATTTGATGCTGTTGCATCATCGGATTCATTTTTAAAGTTAAAAATAACGATTTTGAATTTAAAAAGGGTTTTTAAAGTGATTTTCCAAAGTATATGTTTTATTAAATTTTTGGATTGATTCATTTTAAAATAAATAAACGTATAAATTTTTATGTTATAAAAATTAACATTTTTACGAAATATAACAGAAAGGTAATTTTTAAAATACATAGATTTTTATAAAATAGTTAAATTGGGATTTTGGATAAATTTTATTATCGGTTTATACAAAAGATTTTATAAATGGATATTTGTGAATTAAATTTATTGGAATTCTGAAACGGGTTTATAAAGTGTTGAGTTGATGTATAAAATGAATTTCATTAAAATTTATAGATTTATAAGTTGTTAAAGTTATCAAATGAATAGATGTTGAAAATAAAAGTTTTATAGGAAATTAACTTATAAAATGGCTTTTGGGCATTTAAATGGGATACTGATAGAAATAGTTAATAAAAGAAATTTTTTGTAAGTTGGAATTGAAAGAAAATATATAAAGAAATCTTATAAGTAATAAGATTAAAATTTTGTGAAGTTCAAAGGAACGATTTGGTAAATAAATAATATTATAAGTATTCAACTTATAATATAGATTTTGGTTTATAATTGGGTTATATAAATTGAATTGGATTTAATAAAAGAGATGGGTAAATTGAAGTTTATAAATAGAAATGGAATTTATAAACATTGTTATAAATTCGGAAATAAATGGAATTTGATAAATTGAATATAGAATTTGTTAAAGAAGTTATATTCACTATTTTGAACGGTGAATATATTATTATATTAAATGGACATGTTTTGCGAAAGGAATGTTTTAAATGGAATTTAAAACGATTTAAAGATGCTTTAAAATGCATTAAGTATCAAAACCATAGATTTCAACATTTATTGTTGAAATAGACGTTTTCGAGAAATAGAAGGAAATGAATACGTAGATTTCAACATTCATCGTTGAAATAGGCGTTTCCGAGGAAACAAGGAAATGGTGGACTATAACACCGTTGTTATAGTAAATGGTTTCCAAAAGGCAATATTTTGTATAGTATTGGGATTTATGTATCTATTTTTATTTTGAATCCCTATACTAGTGATTTTGGGTTGTCGTAACAATGTTTTACGCAACATTCGTTTTAACCCAAATAAAAGTGAATAAAAGAATGTTTTCCTTAAAAGAATGAAATATATACTTAACTATGGTTTGAGTATGTTGAATATTTTCAAATTGTTGAAAATAAACAGAATTTGTAAATTACTTATTTTTAAATAAGTATGGAAATGCTTTCCAATATGAAATGGAACGTTTTTGAGAATTTATCTTTTAAAGGTAAATTGTAAGCGAATATTTTGAAATCGATATACTTAACTATGGTTTGAGTATGTTGAATATTTTCAAATTATTGAAAATAAATAGAATTTGTAAATTACTTATTTTTAAATAAGTATGGAAATGCTTTCCAATATGAAATGGAACGTTTTTGAGAATTTATCTTTTAAAGGTAAATTGTAAGCGAATATTTTGAAATCGATTTGAAAATCGTATATCGGTAGATATTTGGAAATTTGAAATTCACTATGGAATTTATAAAAGGAAGGGAAATTTGTTTTAAAATGAATACTGGTTTATTTGGAAGTATGGAAATGAATTTACGAATTTGGAACGTAAGTTTAAAATAAATCGGTAAAGATTTATTTAATGATTTGAAATTTGTTTTCAAAGGGTATAAATGATGTAAAGTAATTTGAAATTGGTTTTCAAATGGTTGAAGTGTGGAAATTATATCTTATAAAGATATTTTGGTAAAACAAATAATTTGGGCAATTATTTGGGAAATGTATATATATCTTATAAAGATATTTTTTGGGGATTAAATAATTTTGGAAAATTATTTGGAATCTGATGATGTGGCGCATCTTTATTGATAGTTAAATAACCGACTATCAGTATTTACCCTTGGATGGTATTTGTTGTGATTGTTTGAAATTGAATGCTACACATATTTTTAAAATAAGCGCTCGCTATTCGGTTTAGCCGGGGGAGGACCTTTGTGTCGTATATCCCATTCCGAATATGTGATACGTCGTTATGGATAGCATTTGAAGACCGGTGTTGAAGACCGAGTATTTGTGAAAACGATAGGATGACCTATCGATTGTCTCTGCATCGTTAGCTACGATATGGAGATTTCCTTTGTGATGGGAAATTTTATCGGGATTGTGAATACCCGGATTTGCAAGGGCTTCTTTGGAAGTGCCTTCGGTTCGGTTCGAACCCGGAATAGACTTGTATGGTTACGTGTCTGACATTACATTTTGAGATATAAAGCAGATTTCTTTCAAATACATTTCTGTTGGTGGCGGAGAATTTATTCTCTTAGCTTAACACCCTTCTCTAAGACGTACGAGCTCAGAGGTTATGTAATTGAAGGTTATCAGCGATATATTCCCAATCTGGTAATGTGACATGCTGAGTGCTGCTGTGTGATGATCATTGGTTGGTCAATTGTGATATGATCATTTGTTTGATCATTTATCTTTGTGTTCATTGCTTTGGTCATATGTTGACCCAAAGCATGGCTTTGTTGCACAAAGCATAGCTTTGTGGACGAGACTTCGTCAGACCTCACTCCCCGGAAATGGTCGAAACAGGAATATGCGGCAAGGTTATGAGGATTGCGCCCTTTAGGGTATGTCATTTCCTTCTGGAAAAGGGTGGTATGATGGTATGGAGTCCAGATACTTACTCATGTTGATACACTATATCTATTACTGTGTGGTGTTGTTGGAAACGAGCGCTCGGATAAAGGTCCCAAAGGAACCGGGGATGACATATTCGTGTAGTAGTTACCTAGTTACAGAGGTAACCCGCCCTTGTGTTGGCAGAGATCTAACCGTAACGTTAGTTTCTCGGGACGTCCCGCCAGAGGCGATCCCATGTGGCAGTAGGAAGTTCCTTAGCCTGACCATTTGTTGGAAATCCAATCAAAACAATACGCGCCCTGTACGGTTTTAGTTGTATAACCTGCCATTCACTTATGGTGGCGCCCCACTGTTTGGATGGTAGCTATAGTAGGCATAGTTCGGAATGTCTATGCTGGCTAGGATTTATATTCTACTTTCGAAACTGTTTTCTACACTATGCACTAATAATAATATCAAAAATGATTTGATTTATGCGTAGTAAGCATCTTTGACTATCTTAAGGAGAGATCTCCTCCAATTCTGCGTTTGCATTGTGTGTGTGGCGGGAGGCCTTATGGTAGTTTCATTTTCCAAAAAGCATTGCGGATTTCAAAATTTAAATTTTCTTGTTGTTTGTTTAAAGATAAACTATTTTGAGTTCTCACACCAGTCCCATGACTGACCTGGAGTTTATTGTTTCCTTCCTAAACTCTGGGTGCCCGCTATTTTCCATATGGGCAGTCTAGAGTTAGGTTATCAGGTTATTCTGGATTCGGGAGTTACTGTAGCAAATCTGGAGGCGAGCAGGATAGCGTTGTATATTACTAGTATATAGTATTTCTTTTTCCGCTGTTTATCATTGTACACTCTGATGATGTGATGTAATGTGATGTAATGTA
The DNA here is from genome assembly GCA_030765085.1 of Allium cepa. Classification (NCBI taxonomy): domain Eukaryota; kingdom Viridiplantae; phylum Streptophyta; class Magnoliopsida; order Asparagales; family Amaryllidaceae; genus Allium; species Allium cepa. Next base: position 569,388,932 of record CM060931.1, on the reverse strand, counting down.
TAAAATGTATAAAATATACTGCTCTTTTGTTTAATGATTATTTATCTATCTATTATATGTTATTCTGCTGTCATTGTGAGATTCTGATATTGTTATCCTGTTCTGTAGTTTGTTTTTGTTTCTTCTATCTTTCTCTCTCTTCTTCTACCTCTTTCTTCTTCTTAAACCCTAACGGTTTGGTTTTTCGGCAACGAAAAATCGCAATCGTTACATTTCGTATCAGAGCATATGGTTAAGCGACAACCATGGCTCTGTTGGGTATTACTCATTAGAGATAGAGTCTGTAATACTCTAGAATGAGTGTGAGTGTAATAATAGATATGAGCGCGTATTTGTTAGTGAATATAAAATTGTTTTGTATTGTGGTGATTGGTTTGTTGAGTGGTATATGGATTCTGGTCGGTATAGTCTGTACAACTCTATCGATAGGGATCTTTAAACACTTATACAGAACAATTCGACACGATATTATTTTAAATTGGGTAAATGAAATAATTTTACCCCGATTATGTTTTATATATAAAGAAAATAATTTTTCAAGAATTATTGAAGTGTGTATATAATTGGTTGTTTGATTGTTTGAAATATAAATATATATAAGTTAATTAAAAGTTGTTGAATAAGCTAATGAAAGCAACAATTGTAAAAGAATAATTATATAAGCTAATGAATTATAAGTATGAAGTTATAATTAGAATAATTTATAATTGAAAATGATCTTATATATACACAGTGAAATTTTATGAGAAAAAGATTATAAATGTGATTTATAAATAATAAAAGGAAACTTTTTGAAAGAATATTTAGCACTGGATTCACTATTGTTACTGGGAAATAATAAGGGTGATGACTGCAGCATCATCAGTATCATTTTCGAGTTTCTATGTGATGAATTTGCTACAATAATGAATTTAAAATTGAGGTTTTGTTGTAATAAACAAATTTGAATTTAAAATTCAACTTGAAGTTAATAAATATAAACGAAATAAGTTTTGAACTTATAATATGATTTAGAAGTTGAATAATAAGTTGTATAACTTATAGAATGGGAAAATGTAAGTGAAACCAATTATTGAAGTGGTTAAACAATTAAGTTAAGTAAAATAAAATTTTAATTGGAATGTCGATATGAATTTGGCTTAAGTAAAAGTTGAATAGAATTTACTTTAGAATTGAAAACTGAATTGGATTGACAAGTGTAAACTTAAGTTTAATTAACAAATGGTGTTAAATGGAGTATAACTTAAGTGAAGTTGAATAGGAAAATTGATTTTGTATCGAAAGTAAAATAATCAAGTGAATTAAATGATGTGAACTTGAGTTATATAAATGAAATTCAATTTTTATATGTAAAAAGAATTGGCAATTGAATTAAAGTATGGATTGAATGTTAATCAATCGAATGTGAATAAGTTGATATGAAATGATGCATGTAAGTGTAAATTCATTTGAAAATAGTTGAATAATTGAATGAAAATCAATTGAGTGTTAAAACCAAATTGAATGTTAGTAAAATAAATAAATTTGGTTGTATTGGATATACATTGGTTGTTATTTGCTTGTTGGTTGATTTTATGTAAATTCATTAAGTGTTAATGAAATTGAATTAGCGAAATTGAAAGCTATGTAATTGAATTCAAATTGAAAGTGAAGTAAACAAATTTGAATATAAACTGAATTTGATCCAATTTGGAAGTAAACTAATGCGAATTTAATTAGTGAATGTAAACTAATTGGAAACGAATGAAAATGAATATGTAACTTCAATAGTAAAGCTAAAATTGAGATAAAAAGTAAGTATCGAAATTTTGTAAATGGATCTGGCAAAATAGTTTGAATGTTGGAATTGGATACTACTACTAGCAGGATATACAGGTATATAATGGAATTAGGATTTTGATTGTGAAGTTAAAAATTGAATTGCTCGACAAAAAGGTACGTATTTCAATTTTAGTATGAGATTTGATGATTTCCTTCTCCAGCCACTTGGCTTTCTCTTTTCTTTTTGATTCTGAGGGGCCATAGTGCCGTTTTGTAGTCATGCCGAGCTAGTCGCGCAAAGGAGACGCTGGAGAAATTTTTTGAAAATTTCGGGTGTTAGAAAAATTTTGAGAAAATTTTGAAAGTTTAAAATTTTGTATTTAAATTTAAATTTGAATTGTTAGTAAACAATGTTGTTTGAAACCTATAATTGAAGTTAGAAAGCTAATTGAAATGATAATGGATCTTCAATAAAAAGATTTGTTTTGGAAAGTTGATAAAACTAATTGATTTTGGAAAAGTAATAAACGGATTATGAATTATTCTCCTTAACTTGCAATTTCGGGACGAAATTCTTTTAAGGGGGGAAGATTGTAGCGACCCAGAATTTTTGATAATTTAAATTTGGATATTTAATTAATTTTAAATATCAATAAGTGGAATTTTTAAGTCGAACAATTTATTTATCGGATATTTGATTTAATTTGACAATTAATGGATAATATAATAGTGGAAATTCCAAAAATAATTAAATATTGGGTTAAATATGATTGCAAATGATTTGGAAAATTTTGTTATATCATATTGAAGTTGTGGAAGTATTTTAGAACTTGTAAAATTGAATTTGGAGTTAATTTGTAAAAATTGAATATTTTAATATTTAATTATCGACTTAAAAATAGCCAATTTTTGAACAGTCTCAGAATTGAACGAAACTAGTTCCATTGGATCTGTAATAGTTAGTTATTATCGGATTTCAATTTTCGTAGCAATCGGAGTTATCGTTTGACCGTGGTAGCTCGAAACGCGTCGAAATTGTTTTTATAATTATTTAGCGAGTTAAAATAGCCATTTTTCAAACGGTCTCGGATTTCGACGAAACTAGTTTCATCGGATCCGTAATGTGATATATTGTAAGATTTCAAATTTCAAGTCAATCGGATTTATCGTTTGTCCGGGGCAAGCCAAAACGCCTAGAAATCGTTTAAATCGGTTTTAATTTAAATTGATCGTTTATAGCCGTATCTCGCACAGATGATCGAATTAGCTTCCGAAACCTATTCCATTGTGTCCGGAACGTGGAAAAACCCCAAGATCGCCTGTTGGAACGCGTTGTTTGGAGATCGTTTGAGAAAATGGTTTATAGGTGATTTGGTATTAAAATAATAATAATAATTTGTTATAAATATAATTTTCTTTCCAAAACCATAGCCCATTATCACCAGCCGCCACTTCCTCCACCAATGGCCGAAACTTACCCATTTTCTCCCCTCAAAATCTCCAAATCCGCTAATCGAATTGAGAATCTTTCAACTGGGAAAATGTTGAGCACTTCGAGATCTTCAATCTCAACGGTTGAGATCGAAAATCGTCGACCATTGGAGAAAATATCGGCCCCGTTCGTGCTCACGTTTGCATGCTTTCCTGAGAAAATGGTGGGGCCGAGCTCGAGGCCCTTCTGGCCGAGCATGGAGTGGAGCGCGAGCTTCGATTTGGCACATCCTGATCGCTTTCAAGTCGAGCGTGGTGGTGGAGGTGTTCAACCCTAGTTTCGTGTATCATGGGTTTGGTTGCGTGTTTCATAGCCTGGGAGAGGAGAAGTTCCCTGCGCAAGAGAAGAAGGGGAGAGTAGGTGGATGTGCGGCCATGATCTGCAGGTGGAAATTTTTTGAAATAAAAATGTAAATTAACTTTAGTTCAAATCGTATAATTTTAAAAATGCATATCTCTTTGCTGCGAGGTCCAAACTGCATGAAACAAAGTGCGTTGGGATTGTATGGTCGTGCTCTTCGCGATGAAACTGATTTGGAGTCGATTGGAGCTCGTTGGAATTTCAGGTAAAATTAAACGTTCGTTTAATTTTATTCGAAACGAACGCTGAAACCGGAAATAAAATCAAGGTGAGAACTCCTCACTCAATCGAACAGTTTGGTTTAAAATTTTAAATAGTTAATGTTGATTGATGATTGTTGCTTGATTGTGTTAGTAGATATAGTAGGATATATACTATATATAGCAATATATATATATTGGCATATGTATATATTGGAATTGATTTTCCCGCCTTGTATAGTGGATGAGACCCTATTGCGCCGCCTATTAAGCGGATAATATTATAAAATCCCATATACCGCGATATTCCGTCTTGAAACGGAATTGGTATTGTGCTAACGTCTGTGGATGCAGGGAAACAGGTTGGAGGGATCCAACTAGATTCCTCGCAAATAATTATTTGTTTATAAATATTGTGATGTTTGTTGACTACCACATCGATTTATGTTGTTTGTTCCCATGATTGACCATTTGATGCTGTTGCATCGTCGGATTCATTTTTAAAGTTAAAAATAACGATTTTGAATTTAAAAAGGGTTTTTAAAGTGATTTTCCAAAGTATATGTTTTATTAAATTTTGGGATTGATTCATTTTAAAATAAATAAACGTATAAATTTTTATGTTATAAAAATTAACATTTTTATGAAATATAACAGAAAGGTAATTTTTAAACTACATAGATTTTTATAAAATAGTTAAATTGGGATTTTGGATAAATTTTATTATCGGTTTATGCAAAAGATTTTATAAATGGATATTTGTGAATTAAATTTATTGGAATTATGAAACGGGTTTATAAAGTGTTGAGTTCATGTATAAAATGAATTTCATTAAAATTTATAGATTTATAAGTTGTGAAAGTTATCAAATGAATAGATGTCGAAAATAAAAGTTTTATAGGAAATTAACTTATAAACTGGCTTTTGGGCATTTAAATGGGATACTGATAGAAACAGTTAATAAAAGAAATTTTTTATAAGTTGGAATTGAAAGAAAATATATAAAGAAATCTTATAAGTAATAAGATTAAAATTTTGTGAAGTTCAAAGGAACAATTTGGTAAATAAATAATATTATAAGTATTCAACTTATAATATAGATTTTGGTTTATAATTGGGTTATATTAATTGAATTGGATTTAATAAAAGAGATGGGTAAATTGAAGTTTATAAATAGAAATGGAATTTATAAACATTGTTATAAATTCGGAAATAAATGGAATTTGATAAATTGAATATAGAATTTGTTAAAGAAGTTATATTCACTATTTTGAACGGTGAATATATTATTATATTAAATGGACATGTTTTGGGAAAGGAATGTTTCAAATGGAATTTAAAACGATTTAAAGATGCTTTAAAATGCATTAAGTATCGAAACCATAGATTTCAACATTTATTGTTGAAATAGACGTTTTCGAGAAATAGAAGGAAATGAATACGTAGATTTCAACATTCATCGTTGAAATAGGCGTTTTCGAGGAAACAAGGAAATGGTGGACTATAACACCGTTGTTATAGTAAATGGTTTCCAAAAGGCAATATTTTGTATAGTATTGGGATTTATGTATCTATTTTTATTTCGAATCCCTATACTTGTGATTTTGGGTTGTCATAACGATGTTTTACGCAACATTCGTTTTAACCCAAATAAAAGTGAATAAAAGAATGTTTTCCTTAAAAGAATGAAATATATACTTAACTATGGTTTGAGTATGTTGAATATTTTCAAATTGTTGAAAATAAATAGAATTTGTAAATTACTCATTTTTAAATAAGTATGGAAATGCTTCCCAATATGAAATGGAACGTTTTTGAGAATTTATGTTTTAAAGGTAAACTGTAAGCGAATATTTTGAAATCGATATACTTAACTATGGTTTGAGTATGTTGAATATTTTCAAATTGTTGAAAATAAATAGAATTTGTAAATTACTTATTTTTAAATAAGTATGGAAATGCTTTCCAATATGAAATGGAATGTTTTTGAGAATTTATCTTTTAAAGGTAAATTGTAAGCGAATATTTTGAAATCGATTTGAAAATCGTATATCGGTAGATATTTGGAAATTTGAAATTCACTATGGAATTTATAAAAGGAAGGGAAATTTGTTTAAAAATGAATATTGGTTTATTTTGAAGTATGGAAATGAATTTACGAATTTGGAACGTAAGTTTAAAATAAATCGGTAAAGATTTATTTAATAATTTGAAATTTGTTTTCAAAGGGTATAAATGATGTAAAGTAATTTGAAATTGGTTTTCAAATGGTTGAAGTGTGGAAATTATATCTTATAAAGATATTTTGGTAAAACAAATAATTTGGGCAATTATTTGGGAAATGTATATATATCTTATAAAGATATTTTTTGGGGATTAAATAATTTTGGAAAATTATTTGGAATCTGATGTTGTGGCGCATCTTTATTGATAGTTAAATAACCGACTATCAGTATTTACCCTAGGATGGTATTTGTTGTGATTGTTTGAAATTGAATGCTACACTTATTTTTAAAATAAGCGCTCGCTATTCGGTTTAGCCGGGGGAGGACCTTTGTGTCGTATATCTCATTCCGAATATGTGATACGTCGTTATGGATAGCATTTGAAGACCGGTGTTGAAGACCGAGTATTTGTGAAAACGATAGGTTGACCTATTGATTGTCTCTGCATCGTTAGCTACGATATGGAGATTTCCTTTGTGATGGAAAATTTTATCGGGATTGTGAATACCCGGATTTGCAAGGGCTTCTTTGGAAGTGCCTTCGGTTCTGTTCGAACCCGGAACAGACTTGTATGTTTACGTGTCTGACATTACATTTTGAGATATAAAGCAGATTTCTTTCAAATACATTTCTGTTGGTGGCGAAGAATTTATTCTCTTAGCTTAACACCCTTCTCTAAGACGTACGAGCTCAGAGGTTATGTAGTTGAAGGTTATCAGCGATATATTCCCAATCTGGTAATGTGACATGCTGAGTGCTGCTGTGTGATGATCATTGGTTGGTCATTTGTGATATGATCATTTGTTTGATCATTTATCTTTGTGATCATTGCTTTGGTCATCTGTTGACCCAAAGCATGGCTTTGTTGCACAAAGCGTAGCTTTGTGGACGAGACATCGTCAGACCTCACTCCCCGGAAATGGTCGAAACAGGAATATGCGGCAAGGTTATGAGGGTCGCGCCCTTTAGGGTATGTCATTTCCTTCTGGAAAAGGGTGGTATCATGGTATGGAGCACAGATACTTACTCATGTTGATACACTATATCTATTACTGTGTGGTGTTGTTGGAATCGAGCGCTCGGATAAAGGTCCCAAAGGACCGGGGGATGACATATTCGTGTAGTAGTTACCTAGTTACAGAGGTAACCCGGCCTTGTGTTGGCAGAGATCTAACCGTAACGTTAGTTTCTCGGGACGTCCCGCCAGAGGTGATCCCATGTGGCAGTAGGAAGTTCCTTAGCCTGACCATTTGTTGGAAATCCAATCAAAACAATACGCGCCCTGTACGGTTTTAGTTGTATAACCTGCCATTCACATATGGTGGCGCCCCACTGTTTGGATGGTAGCTATAGTAGGCATAGTTCGGAATGTCTATGCTGGCTAGGATTTATATTCTACTTTCGAAACTGTTTTCTACACTATGCACTAATAATAATATCAAAGATGATTTGATTTATGCGTAGTAAGCATCTTTGACTATCATAAGGAGAAATCTCCTCCAATTCTGCGTTTGCATTGTGTGTGTGGCGGGAGGCCTTATGGTAGTTTTCATTTTCCAAAAAGCATTGCGGATTTCAAAATTTAAATTTTCTTGTTGTTCGTTTAAAGATAAACTGTTTTGAGTTCTCACACCAGTCCCATGACTGACCTGGAGTTTATTGTTTCCTTCCTAAACTCTGGTTGCCCACTATTTTCTACACGGGCAGTCTAGAGTTAGGTTATCAGGTTATTCTGGATTCGGGAGTTGCTGCAGCAAATCTGGAGGCGAGCAGGATAGCATTGTATATTACTAGTATATAGTATTTCTTTTTCCGCTATTTATTATTGTACACTCTGATGATGTGATGTAATGTGATGTAATGTATAAAATGTATAAAATATACTGCTCTTTTGTTTAATGATTATTTATCTATCTATTATATGTTATTCTGCTGCGATTGTGAGATTCTGATATTGTTATCCTGTTCTGTAGTTTGTTTCTGTTTCTTCTATCTTTCTCTCTCTTCTTCTACCTCTTTCTTCTTCTTAAACCCTAACGGTTCGGTTTTTCGGCAACGAAAAATCGCAAACGTTACATATTTGACATTCCAAATCTTTTTATTAATTGTTCAGCATGTTTATCTTGAAGATAAACATTCCATCATTTAATTGTTTAATTTGAAGTTGTAAAAAGAATTTTAGTTTTCCTATGTGGCTCGTTTCAAATTCTTTTGTCATTATTCTTGAAAATTCTAAGCTTAGTTGTTCTTTGGTTGCACCAAAAATAATACCATCCACAAAAATATGTATTAATTGAATATCGTTATTAATTATTTTTATAAGGAGTGTTGTATCTACTTTGTCTATTCCAAAGCCTAGTTGGAATAAGTAAGATTTCAATTTTCCATAACAATCATAAGGTGCTTCTTTTAAACCATATAAAGCTCCTTTTAACCATTAGACATGATTTGGAAAATTTTCATCCTCAAACAATAAACGGGTTTCTCAAGGTATACATCTCCCATTATTGTACCATTTAAACATGCACTTTTATCATCCTTTTTGTAACGACGCGACTTTTCGACGCTCGAAAACCGACATCAATACGTACATTGTATCAACTGCCAGGTAATCGAAGGCCGAAAAACCGTACCGTTACGGTTAAAGAAGAGGTAGAAGATAGAAGAAGAGAGAAAGAAAAAGAAAACAACAGAAACAATAACACAATCTCACAGTCGCAGCGGAACAACATATAATAGATAAATGAATAATTTTTTAACCAAGAACTATATCAGTTATTACATTACATCACATTACATTACATTACATCATCAGAGTGTACAACAACAAAACAACAACAAACAGAGGAAAAGAAATACTATATACTAGTGAATACGCCATGCCATCCAGCTTGCCTCCAGCAACTCCTGAATTCCAGAATAACCTGATAACCTAACTCTTGGCTGCCCGTGTGGAAATTGGTGGGCACCCAGAGTTTAGGAAGGAAACAATAAACTCCAAGTCAGTCATGGGACTGGTGTGAGAACTCAAAACAGTTATTATCTTTTAAAACAACAACAAAAAGGATAATTTTAGAATAGATTCGCAATGCTTTTTAGAAAATGAGACTACCATAAGACCTCCCGCCACACACACAATGCAAACGCAGAATTGGAGGAGATTTCTTCTTATGATAGTCAAAGATGCTTGATACGCATTAAAAAGAAACATTTGATATTATTACTAGTACATGGTGTAGGAAAACATTTCGAAAGTAAAGATATAAATCTTAGCCAGCATAGGCATTCTGCACTTATGCCTACTATAGCTACCATCCAAACAGTGGGGCGCCACCATAAGTGAATGATAGGTTCTACAACTAAAACCATACAAGGTGTGTATTTTTTTATTTGGATTTCCAACAAATGGTCGGGCTAAGGAACTTCCTACTGCCACATGGGATTGCCTCCGGCGGGAAGTCCCAAGAACTTAACCAGCTCTCTGCCAACACAAGGCCGGGTTACCTTTGTCATTAGGTAACTACTACACGAATATGCCATCCCCCGGTCCCTTTGGACCTTTATCCGAGCGCTCGACAACCAACATCACACAGTAATAAATATAGTGTGTCAACATGGGTAATTATCTGGGCTCCATACCATGATAACACCCTTTCCAGAAGGAAATGACATACCCTAAAGGGCGTGAGCCTCATAACCTTGCCGCATATTCCTGTTTTGACCATTTCCGGGGAGTGAGGTCTGACGAAGTCTAGTCCACAAAGCTATGCTTTTTCACAAAGCCACGCTTTGATCAACAAATGATCAATAAATAATCATCACACAGCAACACTAAGCATGCCACATTACCAAATTGGGAATATATCGCTGATAACCTTCAACTACATAACCTCTAAGCGCATACGTCTCAGAGAAGGGTGTTAAGCTAAGAGAATAAATTCTCCGCCACCAACAGAAATGTATCTGAAAGAAATCTGCTTTATATCTCAAAATGTAATGTTAAACACGTAACCATACAAGTCTGTTTCGGGTTCGAACAGAACCGAAGGCACTTTCAAAGAAGCCCTTGCAATCCGGGTATTCACAATCCCGTTAAAACTTCCCATCACAAAGGAAATCTCCAAACCGTAGCTAACGGTGTAGAGACAATCGATGGTCATCCTATCGTTTTCACAAATACCCGGTCTTCAACACCGGTTATCAAATGCAATCCATAACGACGTATCATATATTCGAAATGGGTTATACGACCCCAAGGTCCTTTCCCGGCTAACCCGAATAGTGAGCACTTATTCAAAAATAAGTATAGCATTCAAATTCAAGCAAATCACAACAAATACCTATTTAAAGGTAAATATTGATAGTCGGTTATTTAACTATCAATAGGCGTGTTCAACATCACAAAATTCCAAATAATTTCCCAAATTATTTATTTTCCAAAAATATCTTTACTAGATATATATCCCACACTTCAACCATTTGAAAACCAATTTCAAATAAATTTACACCCTTACAACCTTCATTTCAAAATGGTTCATTTAAACCAATTAAATAATGTAACGACCCGCCGTTCTGACCACCTCCAGTCGGTAATTAAACCAACTTGAGACGTTCAAAATGACGGATTGTTATTCAGTTTATAGAGTTTAAACAGAAACAACCACAGAATCACAAACTAATCATAATATTTTACATAAATGAATTTTTATACATATATCAGAGTTTGTACAATGCATTAAATTTTTATACAGCGGAATATTTCTTTTAAGTACAAAAATTCTTCGAAAAGCTAAAGTGAAGCAATTTCCCCAACTCTCTCTAACTTCGCGGCCTGAAAATCTTCAAGCTGTAAAATACTGGGTCTGACACGAGTATTATATTCAAAAGAAAATAATACACAGGTCAGTCTAATTCAAACTCAGTTATTAGTGCATAGAGGCAATAATAATCAAACAACAATTAGACGACGGTCAAATATAAATTTACCTATCTGATCCTTTAACAAGAAATCGGATAACGGTAAATACAACACTTAACAGTGTTAAACAATAACTCAGTAGATTCAAATTATCAATGAGGATAGATGAAGGGATTATTGATGAAGATAATTTAGAAAACAATCAAAATTTGCCTAAACGGCAATTAACAACAAAATCATCAAAATCGATTCAAAATATATTGAATTGGCAACATAAAATAAATTTCATCAAAAAGAAAACATCAATTAAAACATTAGATTTGGTAGGGCTGCAGTGCACACACGCGTGCACGGCCTCGCCACATTTAAAATGTTAACTCTGTGTGGCTGCAGTTCACGCTTGCGTGCACTGCCTCGCCACTACCGCAATGAAATAGAAATCATCACAACAGTAAAAACTAACAGAAATCGAAGCTGCAGAGGTCAAGTTAGTGCTATCGTGACTCAACGCAACTGCAATAAAACTAAGTATAACGGGCTAGAAATTTAAGTGCAAATCTACTATCAAAAATGTAGACTGCGATTAAATAGGCCCAAATCAACTTCAACCAAATGCAAAAGGTCAAGTCAGTGATTCAACGCGGCTGCAACACCAAAACCCGTGCAACATGGCAGGTTCAAAATGCAATTGTTTGCATATACTCAAGTAAAACTCAAGAAAACAAGTTCCAAACAACTTATTACTGCACATTTCAACAAGTGCAAAATTTTCATAAAAATGAAACTGCTGCCATTACTTGGACACAAGGGCAACTGCAACAATAACGCAGCTACCACAAGATCACAACGCAACAAACACGGTCTCGAGTCACAGTGTAGTATGAACCAAAAAGTATACAACAAGTAGATGAACTATGCAACAGAGAGGTGTACACGTGACTCACGTATGCACCTAGAACACCAAGTGAAACAAGATCTCATGGCAAATATGATCTGTGTCTAATCAGTGGACATGCATTGGTAAATAAACACTGAAACAACAATTGTTTCAAAGATAATGCTATAATGAAACTCACTTCATAAAATCACAAAATCACATATACATGAAATCACATATACATGAAATCACATACACATTGGCTTTTACATACAGGCAGTGCAACAGGTCAAGGCAGCAACTATGAAATAACAATAACAAAATATATGCAACTGCACCAAGGAATGGCACATGTGTGCTACAGGTCTGAACCCCAAGGGCAGTGACAAAAAGGACCAGGCAATAAAAGAAGTACAACTGAAATGCACATAACACATGTGCCAGATACAAGTGCTCGTACACATAAATACTCAAAGTCAAGACTACAGGAGCCAGAACCAGAGAACAAAGCTGCAGTAGTATGCAAGTGAAACACAACTCAAAGGTGAAACAGGTATGCTACTGTAAATAACAGTGCGAGCTCCAAAAACATGAAGATTACACTGCACTAGGTCGAGAAACAAACACATGCAAAAATAACAAGTGATGTATATATGAATGCACTATGAAAGTTTACATTCGAGTACAGGGTCAAACCCAAGTCTTTGAGACTGGATTCAACTCACTGTAAAATCTCTAAAATCAACTCGAAATAATCAAGAACCAACAAACCAAGCTCATCCAATTCGAGCAAATGGAAACAGTGAACAAGTTCACTATCAAAGAAACAGCCGAAGTCAAGTGCTACAGGTTACTGCATATTAAGTATGCAATCCACAGTTGCAGTAAAGCAACAAAATAAAAATGCTCAAATGTCTGCATATTAAATATGCAAAAACCCAAGTTGCAGCGTACAACAAAAAAAAATGCTCAAGTGTCTGCATATTAAAAATGCAAACAAAAAGTTGCAGTGAACAGCAAAAAAATGCTCAAGTGTCTGCATATTAAAAATGCAAAAACCAAAATACTATTAAGACTTCAAGCCAAAAGCAAGAGATAATTTAAAGAACAGTTTCAAATTAAAATCAACATTGGAAAATTTTGTTTCGGAACCGTGGTGGCAATTGAACTCGGCAGAATACATACGACAAATCAGTAACCACAATGAAGTGCAACAGGGGAAACAACTACAGATGCATATGGTCAAGAGAATCAACTTACTTGGAGTGAATGCAATAAGGTATGCAACCCAGTGTCGACAACAGTGCAACATTTTCATATAATACAAGTTGTGCATACTACAAACATCTAACATGTAATAACTTGGACCTTAGTTTAGTTTACTACCAGTTTTGAATACAACAAAACAAAAATATAAAACACCCAAATCTGTCCAAAATTCATGCACAACATAGTAGGCGCATGCATGGGTTCAAATAAGAATCTGCCAGGACTTACAATTTCTTTAGAGCATGTATTAACTAAACCAGTGCATAAAGTTTTGAATTAAAAATCTGATATTTCAAAACTAAGATAGAGGACAAAGTGAACATCAGGTTGTACTTATACATTAAACTTACTTAGAAGATTACATGTATAGATACACACATTTTACAGCTATAGGTACATATATTTATTCTTTAAATTTTTTTAATGAAATGTTACTCACTTTTTTTTTCTTTTCTTTCTAACAGGTTTAGAAACCTGTACACAATGATCAGAGGCAATATACAGGGGTGTATTCCTGTATTTCCACATATATATACACAAGCAAATTCACAGCCATGCAAACATATTTTGCAATCACATATCTAACATTTATCACATTCAACCCAAACTTTAATGTCTGTTGAACAATAAATAAAAGTTTAAAATGTATTTCTAACAAAATAAATTGAAGTACTTCTGGAATCCGGATAATTCAGTTGAGAGAACAAATGCATGTTATAATCAAGTGTTGAATTAAGTAGATTAGAGTTTATTTCTAGCAAAATAAATCGACATCGTGGTGGCCACGAAACCAACCTAATCGCAGTTCATCAAAGAAAGCAAGGCCGAAGCCAACAAAGCAAATGAAAACCAAGGTACAAGTTTTAACAAAGTCGCGTGGCCGAAGAATGGCCAAAGTCGACAACCCAAAATCATCAACGTCCTCAAAATCCACGGAACCAAAATTTCCAGAAAAATCAAAATCAAGAAAAACACGAAATCGAACCAAGTCAAAATTAGGTCAGAAACTACCAATGATGAAACCAAATCAAACGCAAATTAAAATACTAAGTTGAACTAGATGTGAGTGAGGGGATCACTCACCTTTGTTTAACACATCACAAGTAGGAGCCGCGAGCTACTAAAGTCGAGGCCTTCGATTTTGAAATGCCCTAGCTTGGAAAAGAGGAATCGAGCGAAAAAGTCGCCGCCTTTTTTTTTCTTTCGTTTTTTTTTCGTATGATTTGAATGATGGAAGAAGGAGGTAGGGTTTCGAATATAAGAGAGGGGAGACGTGATTTTGCAGAGGAGATCGTGTTTTTGGCGTGATGGAAGGCATAGATTTAGGCGTGTTTGTAGCTGATGAAGGTAAAGCAACGTACTCTTTTTATTTTATTATCATGTTAGCAAAGAAAACTACAAAAATCCAGTTCAATATAGTCAAGGCCGAAGCCAACACAAGTTCAATTTCCAGAAATTCGAACGAATGAACCAAGGAAATCGTCATCACAGCAAACTAATTTTAACAAATCAAAAGGACCGAAGTCAACAATAATTCAAAATTTTCAAAGCCGTGAAAATCACAAATCATATAAATATGAAGTTGAATTTAGATGTGAGAAATAAAATTTCTCACCTTTCACCGAAGCCAAGACGAAATTTGAAGCCGAAGCCCTAGCTTGAATCGAAGGACGAAGAAGAGACTCATGCGAAAACCCTAATTTTTGAATGATGAAGAGGAAATGAGACCGCCATTATTTCGTTTGATTTTTTTTTTTCTGGAGTGAAGAGAAGAGGGTTTCGGGTATAAAAGAATAGGGGAGAGACGTGAATTTTGCGTGATGGAAGGCACAAATTTGGCTGATAAGAGTAAGGCAGTATACTCTTTTTATTTTATGTTTATTTTTATATATATATTTTTTCTTTTTCTTTTTCTTTTTTTCTTTTCAATTTAAATTCAATTTGTTTTGCTTAATTATTTTCTTTAATAAACATATAAACGTTTTGCAGTTCAACTATCAAACATAAATTTATATTAACGTGTTTTACAATTAGATTTTATACTTGTATTTTGTATTGATAAAATTTATTCCATTTTATTTAAGCTAAAGAAAAATGTTATTAATACTAGCCATCCTTTATTAATTTAAATAAATAATAATTCTTGTATCCAAATTATTTTTCTAAATCATTAGTTTGAATTTAAAATACAAATTCAATATTCAATTCAACTCCAAAGTCAAATTCAAATTTTATTCAACTTTAAATAGATTAAATTCTAAAATTTAATCGCCAATTTACCCTGAAAATTTGAAATTCAAGTCAATCATCATTCGAATATTGAAAATTAATTAAATATTTTCATTTTTAAATTGTTCAAAATTCTGGGTTGTTACAATCTTCCCTCCTTAAAGAATTTCGTCCCGAAATTATAAGTTAGGAAAACGATTGCTAAATTTCACCGATATTTATACCCTACACAATTTTACTAAGTTCCAAACTCATAAATAAATACAGGATTTATTCCTTTTGTTTTATCTCACTAGCTTTATTCATTGATTTCTATAATCAAGACACAAAAGTCTTTTACCAAAATTTTCGACTTACAAAATTCATATTTTTAAACTTGAAATTCTTTATGCTATTACATATCATATCTTTTCCAAAGCTATGGGCTTTCAAGATATTTTAAAGATCTTCTTCCTTAATACATTAGGTTAGAATTATGTATTCTAATTTCAGACTATTGATTTGCTATTCAAAGTTTTGAAAATACTTGCTAACTCGAAGTTTAACAAGTCCATCGTCGTTCTTACAGACTTTAGGCATACGCTGGCCAGGCGCAAGTCTAAAATTTCCAAGTACTAAATATACTTGTTTCAACTCCCAGTGAAAATGCTTTTAAAATTCTTTTAAAAATGGATATGGAAAGCACGTTCCCCCATGGATCACAGTTTACCCGGCGGTTACGCTACTATCCCTGTAGAATCGCTTGTAACTGTAGATTTCACATCTCTCTTGAATTTCGCCATGGTTGTTGCCATAGATCACGGTTCACACGGCGGTTACGCTACTATCCCAGTAGAATCGCTCGTGACTGTAGGCATCTCGCCCCTCAAATTACGCTTCGGCCTCTAGATCGCAGTTTACACGGCGGTTGCGCCACTATCCCAGTGGAATCGCTTGTAACTGTAGGCATCACGCCCCACGAACTACGCCAGCATCAATTCACATAATCCCAACACGATGATCCATCGTGGGGGATTCCAGTCCCAATGGACATTCCACTAATGGAAATTCTACGTAGCTACGATTTCCAATGGACACTCACACCGAGTTCTAATCACTTTCACAAATAATAAATGGAAGGTACATTTCCATATCCTCAGTTTTAGAAAACATATGTCATATACATATAGTACTTCATTTCACATTTCGTACATATCATACCTATGTAAACCTACATAGGACTTTTCATAATAATGACTTTCCAAACTGATAGTTTTCGAATTATTACATTCACATATATAAGTTACGAAAACTCAATTCGCATCATAACAAATAGAGGATTTCTAAATTTTCCATCTCGTTTTAAAATTTTCATCTAAATCAATTTGAAAATCTAAGGTTATCTCAAACACAATTCACATTCATAATCCAATTCATTATCGACTTCACATTCGATTTGGATTTCACGTTACATCGTCAATTCTCAACACATAATTGGTGTCTATCGATATATAACTTCTAAGCTCGTACGTCTCAGAGAAGGGTGTTAAGCTAAAAGAATAAATTCTCCGCCACCAACAGATATATATTTAATAGAGATCAATTGTTATGTCATCAATTCACAATGCTAGACATACAATCCAAATCGACTATCCAAAATTCAAAACTCAACTTATATTGTTTTTGATGTCGAAGTTAAACTCAATTTAACTCAAGATTCAATCTTTTTGGAAAATATTCAAGTTGAACTGATCGTTCAAATTTCCCAAAAATATCTTTACAAGATATATATAATTTTCCAACTTAACCATTTGAAACAAATTTCAAATATTCATTTTTTTTCAATTTATCTTTAAAAGATAAAATTTCAAACCTTTCATTTCATATTGGAAAACATTTCCATACTTATTTAATAAGTAATTCACAAGTTCATTTATTTTCAACACGGAAAATATTCAATATACTTGAATCAAAATTAAGTATATTTTCCATTCTTTAAGGAAATCATTCTTTTAAACATATCTATTTGAGTCAAAACGAATGTTACGTAAAACATTGTTACAACAACTCAAAAATCACTAGTATAGGGATTCAAAATTTAAGATAGATATATAAATCCCAATACTATAAACAACATTTCCTTTCGGAAACCATTTACTATAACAACAGTGTTATAGTCCACCATTTCCTTATTTCTCGAAAACGCCTATTTCAACAATGAATGTTGAAATCTATGTATTCGATACTTAATGCATTTTAAAACATCTTTAAAACCATTAACTTTTTCAATTTCAACTTCAACTTAATTCATAGTTTGAATCCCTCATACTTTTCATAATATTAATTTTAAACCGATTTCAAACTTTTCAATATTAAGTTTTTCACTTAACTTAATTTTCCACACGTTTAAATTCAAATTCATCGGTGAATTTATTAAACCTATAATGGATTATCATGTTGACAACTTCAAATTTTAAATTTAAATTCTATTTAAACTTTGCATTTGCCTTTCTATTTCCGAAAATAATCAATTAGTTCTTTAGTAAGTCATTCATCGACTTGGTTCCATTAAATTTATATTTCCACATTAACCATTTTTCATAATATCACTTCCCTAAAACATATCTGTTTTATTCAATAATATATTCACTATCCAAAATCGTGAATATACTTTGTTTATTCAATTCAATGTTTCTACACATTTATTTAAAAGATTATCCACCGTCCAAAATCGTGGATAAAATTCCCAACCAACATTTACTATCACAATATCTAACATAAAGGATAATTCGTTGTCTAAAATCACGAATATATCTCCTTTAATAACTTCTATGTTTCATTTATCAAATTCAATTGGTTTCGAATTTATAAACAATCTTTACAAATTCCATTTCTATTTATAAACTTCGATTTATAAATCTTCTTTATTAATTCAATTCAATTTATATAACTCCATTATATACCAAAAGTCCATTTATAAGTTAAGTACTTATAATCCATTTATTTACTAAATCATTCTTCAAAACATTTGAAATCAATTTTCAAAAGAATTCAGAATCAAATTCCCAAGTTATAATTTAATTATCCTCTTGGTTATGATAAATTGACATATCATTTTATTTCACAATTATTATTTTGTAGATATTCAAAATATTTGATTCAAACCAATTCATTAATTCACTTAACTTATATTTTATTTTTCATAAATCTCAATAATTCGATAATGGATTTTCGAATGAGAAACTATTGCAAACCTAAATTTAGAGAGGGAAATTTTCGAAAAAGATTTGAATTTTCAAAATAACTTTTATCTGTCAAAGAAAACAATTTTATACTTCTTTAGATTTGAAAACGTTTTTCTTTAAAGTGATCCTAGTAACTATTCATATTAAACGTCATAAACTAAGCTTTGTGTAATCCAAAGCTCTGACACCACTTTTGTAACGACCCGCCGTTCTGACCACCTCCAGTCGGTAATTAAACCAACTTGAGACGTTCAAAATGACGGATTGTTATTCAGTTTATAGAGTTTAAACAGAAACAGCCACAGAATCACAGAATAATCATAATATTTTACATAAATGAATTTTTATACATATATCAGAGTTTGTACAATGCATTAAATTTTTATACAGCGGAATATTTCTTTTAAGTACAAAAATTCTTCGAAAAGCTAAAGTGAAGCAATTTCCCCAACTCTCTCTAACTTCGCAGCCTGAAAATCTTCAAGCTGTAAAATACTGGGTCTGACCCGAGTTCAAAAGAAAATAATACACAGGTCAGTCTAATTCAAACTCAGTTATTAGTGCATAGAGGCAATAATAATCAAACAACAATTAGACGACGGTCAAATATAAATTTACCTATCTGATCCTTTAACAAGAAATCGGATAACGGTAAATACAACACTTAACAGTGTTAAACAATAACTCAGTAGATTCAAATTATCAATGAGGATAGATGAAGGGATTATTGAAGCGGATAATTTAGAAAACAATCAAAATTTGCCTAAACGGCAATTAACAACAAAATCATCAAAATCGATTCAAAATATATTGAATTGGCAACATAAAATAAATTTCATCAAAAAGAAAACATCAATTAAAACATTAGATTTGGTAGGGCTGCAGTGCACTCACGCGTGCACGGCCTCGCCACATTTAAAATGTTAACTCTGTGTGGCTGCAGTTCACGCTTGCGTGCACTGCCTCGCCACTACCGTAATGAAATAGAAATCATCACAACAGTAAAAACTAACAGAAATCGAAGCTGCAGAGGTCAAGTTAGTGCTATCGTGACTCAACGCAACTGCAATAAAACTAAGTATAACGGGCTAGAAATTTAAGTGCCAATCTACTATCAAAAATGTAGACTGCGATTAAATAGGCCCAAATCAACTTCAACCAAATGCAAAAGGTCAAGTCAGTGATTCAACGCGGCTGCAACACCAAAACCGGTGCAACATGGCAGGGTCGAAATGCAATTGTTTGCATATACTCAAGTAAAACTCAAGAAAACAAGTTCCAAACAACTTATTACTGCACATTTCAACAAGTGAAAAATTTTCATAAAAATGAAATTGCTGCCATTACTTGGACACAAGGGCAACTGCAACAATAACGCAGCTACCACAAGATCACAACGCAACAAACACTATCTCGAGTCATAGTGTAGTATGAACCATAAAGTATACAACAAGTAGATGAACTATGCAATGGAGAGGTGTACACGTGACTCACGTATGCACCTAGAACACCAAGTGAAACAAGATCTCATGGCAAATATGATCTGTGTCTAATCAGTGGACATGCATTGGTAAATAAACAGTGAAACAACAATTGTTTCAAAGATAATGCTATAATGGAACTCACTTCATAAAATCACAAAATCACTTATACATGAAATCACATACACATTGGCTTTTACATACAGGCAGTGCAACAGGTCAAGGCAGCAACTATGAAATAACAATAACAAAATATATGCAACTGCACCAAGGAATGGCACATGTGTGCTACACGTTTGAACCCCAAGGGCAGTGACAAAAAGGACCAGGCAATAAAAGAAGTACAACTGAAATGCACATAACACATGTGCCAGATACAAGTGCTCGTACACATAAATACTCAAAGTCAAGACTACAGGAGCCAGAACCAAAGAACAAAGCTGCAGTAGTATGCAAGTGAAACACAACTCAAAGGTGAAACAGGTAAGCTACTGTGAATAACAGTGCGAGCTCCAAAAACATGAAGATTACACTGCACTAGGTCGAGAAACAAACACATGCAACAACAACAAGTGATGTACATATGAATGCACTATGAAAGTTTACATTCGAGTACAGGGTCAAACCCAAGTCTTTGAGACTGGATTCAACTCACTGTAAAATCTCTAAAATCAACTTGAAATAATCAAGAACCAACAAACCAAGCTCATCCAATTCGAGCAAATGGAAACAGTGAACAAGTTCACTATCAAAGAAACAGCCGAAGTCAAGTGCTACAGGTTACTGCATATCAAGTATGCAATCCACAGTTGCAGTAAAGCAACAAAATAAAAATGCTCAAATGTCTGCATATTAAATATGCAAAAACCCAAGTTGCAGCGAACAACAACAAAAAATGCTGAAGTGTCTGCATATTAAAAATGCAAACAAAAAGTTGCAGTGAAAAGCAAAAAAATGCTCAAGTGTCTGCATATTAAAAATGCAAAAACCAAAATACTATTAAGACTTCAAGCCAAAAGCAAGAGAGAATTTAAAGAACAGTTTCAAATTAAAATCAACATTGGAAAATTTTGTTTTGGAACCGTGGTGGCAATTGAACTCGGCAGAATACATACGACAAATCAGTAACCACAATGAAGTGCAACAGGGGAAACAACTACAGATGCATATGGTCAAGAGAATCAACTTACTTGGAGTGAATGCAATAAGGTATGCAACCCAGTGTCGACAACAGTGCAACATTTTCATATAATACAAGTTGTGCATACTACAAACATCTAACATGTAATAACTTGGACCTTAGTTTAGTTTACTACCAGTTTTGCATACAACAAAACAAAAATGTAAAACAACCAAATCTATCCAAAATTCATGCACAACATAGCAGGCGCGTGCATGGGTTCAAATAAGAATCTGCCAGGACTTACAATTTCTTTAGAGCATGTATTAACTAAACCAGTGCATAAAGTTTTGAATTAAAAATCTGATGTTTCAAAACTAAGACAGAGGACAAAGTGAACATCAGGTTGTACTCATAAATTAAACTTACTCAGAAGATTACATGTATAGATACACACATTTTACATCTATAGGTACCATAGATTTATTCTTTAAATTGTTTTAATGAAACGTTGCTCACTTTTTTTTCTTTTCTTTCTAACAAGTTTAGAAACCTGTACACAATGATCAGAGGCAATATACAGGGGTGTATTCCTGTATTTCCATATATATATACACAAGCAAATTTACAGCCATGCAAACTTATTTTGCAATCACATATCTAACATTTATCACATTCAACCCAAACTTTTATGTCTGTTGAACAATAAATCAAAGTTTAAAATTTATATCTAACAAAATAAATTAAAGTACTTTTGGAATCCGGATAATTCAGTTGAGAGAACAAATGCATGTTATAATCAAGTGTTGAATAAAGTAGATTAGAGTTTATTTCTAGCAAAATAAATCGACATTGTGGTGGCCACGAAACCAACCTAATCGCAGTTCATCAGAGAAAGCAAGGCCGAAGCCAACAAAGCAAATGAAAACCAAGGTACAAGTTTTAACAAAGTCACGTGGCCGAAGAATGGCCAAAGTCGACAACCCAAAATCATCAACGTCCTCAAAATCCACGAAACCAAAATTTCCAGAAAAATCAAAATCAAGAAAAACACGAAATCGAACCAAGTCAAAATTAGGTCAGAAACTACCAATGATGAAACCAAATCAAACGCAAATTAAAATACTAAGTTGAACTAGATGTGAGTGAGGGGATCACTCACCTTTGTTTAACGCATCGCAAGTAGGAGCCGCGAGCTACTGAAGTCGAGGCCTTTGATTTTGAAATTCCCTAGCTTGGAAAAGAGGAATCGAGCGAAAAAGTCGCCGCCATTTTTTTTCTTTCGTTTAATTTTTTTCCGTATGATTTGAATGATGGAAGAAGGAGGTAGGGTTTCGAATATAAGAGAGGGGAGACGTGATTTTGCAGAGGAGATCGTGTTTTTGGCGTGATGGAAGGCATAGATTTAGGCGTGTTTGTAGCTGATGAAGGTAAAGCAACGTACTCTTTTTATTTTATTATCATGTTAGCAAAGAAAACTACAAAAATCAAGTTCAATATAGTCAAGGCCGAAGCCAACACAAGTTAATTTTCCAGAAATTCGAACGAATGAACCAAGGAAATCGTCATCACAGCAAACTATTTTTCACAAATCAAAAGGACCGAAGTCAACAAGAATTCAAAAATTTCAAAGCCGTGAAAATCACAAATCATATAAATACGAAGTTGAATTTAGATGTGAGAAATAAAATTTCTCACCTTTCACCGAAGCCAAGATGAAATTTGAAGCCGAAGCCCCAGCTTGAATCGAAGGACGAAGAAGAGACTCATGCGAAAACCCTAACTTTTGAATGATGAAGAGGAAACGAGACCGCCATTATTTCATTTGATTTTTTTTTCTGAAGTGAAGAGAAGAGGGTTTCGGATATAACAGAATAGGGGAGAGACGTGAATTTTGCGTGATTTAGGGCGTGATGGAAGGCACGAATTTGGCTGATAAGAGTAAGGCAGTATACTCTTTTTATTTTATGTTTATTTTTATATTTTTTTTTCTTTTTCTTTTTTTCTTTTCAATTTAAATTCAATTTGTTTTGCATAATTATTTTCTTTAATAAACATATAAACGTTTTGCAGTTCCACTATCAGACATAAATTTATATTAACGTGTTTTACAATTAGATTTTATACTTGTATTTTGTATTGATAAAATTTATTCCATTTTATTTAAGTTAAAGAAAAATGTTATTAATACTAACCATCCTTTATTAATTTAAATAAATAATAATTTTTGTATCCAAATTATTTTTCTAAGTCATTAGTTTGAATTTAAAATACAAATTCAATATTCAATTCAACTCCAAAGTCAAATTCAAATTTTATTCAACTTTAAATAGATTAAATTATAAAATTTATTCGCTAATTTACCCTGAAAATTTGAAATTCAAGTCAATCATCATTCGAATATTTAAAATTAATTAAATATTTTCATTTTTAAATTGTTCAAAATTCTGGGTTGTTACAAATAAATCCCTACTGATTTATTAAATTTACGTTCTAAATCCGTAAATTAATTTCCACACTTCAAAAATAGATCAACGTTTATTTTTACACAAATTTTCCTTTCTTTTATAAATTCCATATTGAATTTACATTTCCAAAATATCTATGAGTATACGATTTTTAAATCAATTTCTAATATTCATTTTCAATTTATCTTTAAAAGATAAAAATCTCGAAACATTCACTTCATATGGAAAAAACATTTTCATACTTATTTAATAATAAGTAATTCACCAAACTATTTATTTTCAACATTTTGAAAATATTCAATATACTTAAATCTAAATTAAGTATATATTTTATTTTATAAGGAAAACATTCTCTTAAACACATTTATTTAGGTCAAAACGAATGTTACGTAAAACATCGTTACGACAACCCAAAATCACTAGTACAGGGATTCATACTTAAAATAGATATATAAATCCCAGTACTATATAAAACATTTCCATACATATTTAATAATAAGTAATTCACCAATCTATTTATTTTCAACATTTTGAAAATATTCAATATACTTAAATCTAAATTAAGTATATTATTTATTTTATAAGGAAAACATTCTCTTAAACACATTTATTTGGGTCAAAACGAATGTTACGTAAAACATCGTTACGACAACCCAAAATCACTAGTATAGGGATTCGAACTTAAAATAGATATATAAATCCCAATACTACATAAAACATTTCCTTTCGGAAATCATTTACTATATCAACAGTGTTATAGTCCACCATTTCCTTCTATTTCTCGAACATCTATTTCAACAACAAATGTTGAAATCTATGGTTTCGATACTTAATACATTTTAAAACATCTTTAAATCGTTTTAATTCTATTTAAAACATCACTTTTGCAAAATATTTCTTTAATATATTATTCACCGTCCAAAATCGTGAATATATTTCATTAACCAGATTCAATTTCTACATATTCTATTTAAAGGATTATCCACTGTCCAAAATCGTGGATATATTTCCTTTAATAAGCTATAATAATTAACTTATCAAAATAAGTTGTTTCGGATTTATAAAACAACGTTTATAAATTCCATTTATATTTTATGGCAACTTCAACTTTTAAAATCACTTTATTAACAAATTCTATCCATATTCCATTTACACACAAAAATCCAATTTATAAGTTAATCACTTATAAGTCTTTTATTTTATAAAATCTATTCATTTTATAATCCCACAATTTATAAATATATAGATTTCATTCTCTTATAAAATCCATTTATATTCCATTTTAACACTTATAAAAACTTGTTTTATAATTCCAATATTTTTAATTTATAAATATCAATTTTATAGATATTTTATATAAATCATTCATAATAATTCAAAAATCCCAAATTAAATAAACCAATCCTTTTAATAATCTACAAATCGTTATTAAAGCTTATATGTGACGCCCCACCTCTATACCCACGCTAGCCAAGAACATTACGGTGAATGCTGTCAACTAGCACGGAGAATAAGGCTGTTGAGGAGCGACCATCCGTGTAATTGCTTTGCGCGAGCATCGATATGTCAGATAGTATAACATGCATTTCTTTTTCAAGAGGGAAATCCGACATACCGACACAAACTCAAAACTACTACACAGTGGCTATAATATCTTCGGAAACAAATACAGAAATAAATATAACATAAATCAGTCACAGACAATTCATATCACAAAGGCGGAAGAAGATATGAATATATAATTAACACATGAAAGTGTATATCAGAGTAGTGGTCAAAAAGATCCACAATAATACAAAAGAATAGCAATACGTGCTATACAAAAGAATACATCTATGAGTCAATATCTCAAGAGTATACAACAAATACTACAAATCTAAGTAGTAAGCAAAAGGTCAGAGTAATGGATCCCTGGAGAGAAGTCAAGCAGAAGCACCTGTAACATCTCGGTCTGACCCGAGTATTATTTAATAAGAAAATAATAAATGGATCAGTCTAACTATAAATATCAGATGAAACGATATAGAATAAGAGATACGACTAAGCACAGAATAATCACAATGCCAAGCTGTGATATATATAAGCCGTTGAAAATCATTAAGGGATTATTCAATGTCACAAAATCTACACAAGAATCACAGAAACGTCATACTCCTAATTTAGTTCACCAAACCATAAATATTGACGATAATATCAATGTCAATCACAAAAGTCAATGACACACAAATTTCAGAATTCAACACACGAAATCCAGAAATCACAAAAGTCAATGACGCACAAATTCACCAATACACAAATATCGATAAAGCTTATCGATAGAAATCACGAAAATTGGTGAAACACAAATTCTAGAAATCATCTCAAGAAATCCAGAAATCACAAAGAGGGGGAGGCCTATCACAAACGGGAGCATAAAGCTCGCCAACGCGTGTATCACAAACGGAACGCTAATTCCATGGTTGCTAACCATCACAAATTGAGCCGAAGCTCCACAAATGGCTCGATGACCATGGGTTGCTACCCCACCAATTTGAGTCGAAACTCCACAAAACGGGGTTTAGTCTCCCTCGCAGACAAAGAGACATCGCACATTGCTAGTCTAAATCACAAAGATGATCGTCATGATCAACGAGAAGTGTCAATTACACTAAGCTAGTAAATATATGAGTTTAGTTTCATGTCCCATAACCACTTGCTTAACTTAAATATTTATGAACAAACTGTAGATCTCCACTATAAACTTGTCACAAGGGATTCAATCGAACAAGTCTAAGAATTAACCGACGAAGTGAACGCAAGCGTTTCATACCACTTGTTTTACTAAGTCGTTTAATTAGATTTCTCATACGAGTGAGGTAAAGGTTTATATATACTAATAGATTAGAAAACGGTTTTATAAACGCATTTGGTATTAAAATAGTATTGAAATCGTTTGAGGAAAGAGTTTTGATATTTACTACTAGTATAGAAAACCTTTATATTTTTAAAGTGACAAAACACAAAGAAGATTGTAGGAACAATCAATCACTAAAATTCACATACGGAGATGTGAATAAAAATCCAACGAAACCGATAAAGAATCCATCAAAATGGATATTCAAACATCCCTAAAAAGGAGTCATCAAAGTCATAACAAATGATAACAACACATAGGAAACAACACGAATCGATTAAAGTTGGAAATTCAAACAACTAGGCGAAATAGGCTAAAATGCAGCAGGTCGGTCGGCCGGCTACAGAGCTCGGTCGACCGGACCCTTTTCTCAAAATTCCTCGGGAAGCAGGTCGGTCGGCCGAACACTGTACTCGGTCGACCGAACCTTAAACAGGGAAGTGCTTATGCACTTGGCAGCAGGTCGGTCGGCCGGCTACAGTGCTCGGTCGACCGGACCTGTTGCCAGTCCCCTCCCAGTCCATCCAATTGAGGTCCAACCTCCACCAAATTGCATTCTCTCGAGTAACGGCACTAAGGGATTATGCCAATCAACTACCCGGCCCTATATGCTCCTCGATGCATCACCAAACACATGTTCAAACATCAAAGTTATGATTTTTAAAGGATTGAACCCAAAACACCAAAAATTGGAATATTCACCAAATCAATCCAAACCAAAAGCAATTGCACACGAATAAGTGTTAGGAATTCATACCTAACAATCGAAGATAATTATAAGAATAGATGTGAGATAAAAATCTCACCTTTCTACAAAATCAAACAAGAAGAAGCTTGAAAGAAAATGGAGAATCAACCTCTCTTCAACACAACCCAAATGAGATTGAATCTATGCTCAAAACAAGAACATTCCCAAAATTAGGTTTAGGAATTTCTGAAATTGGTAAGAGAATAAGTTGGAGAAGAAGGAGAGAATGCTTACCGATGGGTTCTCTTGAATTTGGAGCTAGGAATTTGAGGTTGCAAGAGGAACTAGGGTTTTGGAGTTTTAATTTCCAATCTCTCCCACCATTATTGCCTTAGAACTAAAAAGAGAAGATAATGAGGGTGAATGGGGAGGAGTGGCTCAGTTTTTGAGTATAATTCCAAACATAGGGCTGAACCCAAACCCAAACCCAAAGTGAAAAGTAGCAAAAATCAACTTTCTCCAAACATATCGAAGCTTATACTCAAAAAGGTCGCAAATGGCATTTTAAATTCAATGGGAGTGGTCCCGAGCCCTAATTCGACCGTATGCAAAAAGTAGCTTTTAGGACTAAATTCCGAGTATTGATAAAATATTTAAATAAAATATTTAAATATAAAATCGATAAATATGCGGGTTGTTACATTATATAGCTCCGAAATCTTACTTAAGTATTATTTTCCAAAAATATCATTTTTATAATAATAAAAATTATAACGTTTATTTATTTAAAATGAATAAATTCCAAAATTAAATTTTTATTCTTAATTCTCAACTTAAGTTTTCAAAAATCCAATTTTATTTAATTTCGGCATCTAACGATACCAAAATATATTCGGCTAAAATTTAGCCTTTAACAATCTCAATCACAAAGATAATCACGCAAATTATAAATAGATCAACAAATAGATCAACACACAACATTGAAACCAATTCAATTATTTGAGGAATCCAGTTGGATCCCTCCAACCTGTTTCCTGCATCCAAAGATGTTAGCACAATACCAATTTCGCTTCAAGACGAAATTTCGCGGTATATGGAATTTATAAAATACTATCTGCTTAATAGACGGCGCAATAAGGTCTCATCCGCTATATAATGCGGGAAAATCAACTCCAAGTACATATATAATACCAATTCCATATAAATTGGAATTATCGTGGTATATGTTTTTAATAAATAACCTCCGCTTAATAACGACGCATAATGTCTATTTTAATAGTCAATAGATAACAATCATCATTCAAACATACAATCAAGCAATTTTAAATCTAACTATTGAAAATTAAAATCGAAACTGATTCGATTGAGTGAGAAGTTCTCACCTTGAATTTCCGATATCAATTGTAGCGTTTTATTTCGAATAAAATTAAACGGACGTTTAATTTTACCCGAAATTTTCACTAGCTCCAAACGACTCCAATCCAGCTCCATCGCGTAGTATTCGTCCATACGAACCCAATGCAACTTGTTTCGTGCATTTTCGACCTCATATAAAAAAGTTATCGCGGTTTAAAGATTATACGAATTATAATATAATTTAACACTTTATTTTTTTCTTAATAAACCTTGGAATTAATCAGGGCCGTTTGCTTTGTGAAACCAGATCGTGGCTGATCTCGTATGCTTCTTCCCAGGTCAGTAAACATGCGTGCATTGAACTCAACATTATAAACTAGGGTTTGCAACCGCCGCTACCACAATCGACGAGACGTTGATCAGAGACTTCAACCATGCGCGCGCGAGCCAGCACCACCCA
The DNA here is from genome assembly GCA_030765085.1 of Allium cepa. Classification (NCBI taxonomy): domain Eukaryota; kingdom Viridiplantae; phylum Streptophyta; class Magnoliopsida; order Asparagales; family Amaryllidaceae; genus Allium; species Allium cepa. Next base: position 569,359,911 of record CM060931.1, on the reverse strand, counting down.
CGGCCATGACCACGTGGCACTCGGCCAACCCCCCGGCGCGCAAAACGAAGGCGAACGGTCAGAGAACGCGAGCAATTTCCGGCCTCCACGCTCCACCATATCCCATCTCCACCGTTGGATGTGAAGTATTCGGCGAGCTCTTCGATTTATTAGTTGACAATTTTTGCTAAAAACGTGTGGATTTGAAGAAATCAAGGGGGAAAGGAATGAGAATTTTCGGCCATTGATAGATGGAGGTGGCGGCTGTAATAAGATGGCTAGGGTTTGGCAAATGAAAAGAGAGGGGTTCCTTTTATAGAAAATAACGAAAAACACTATTCATTTCTAATTTTTAGAACTCCAAACGAAGCACAGTGACCGGCGTTTCTAGGGTTTATCCCGCGTTCCAGACACAATAGAATAGGTTTCGGAAGCTAATTCGATCATCTTTGCGAGTTACGGCAATAAACGATCGATTTTAAATTAAACCGACTAATCAATTTTCTAGGCGTTTTGGCTTGCCCCGGACAAACCGTAAATCCGATTGACACGAAATTTGAAACCATACAATAATATCACATTACGATCCGTTGAAATGGGTTTCGTCGAAATCCGAGAGTGTTTGAAAAATGACTATTTTAACTCGCCAAATTAATATTAAAACAATTTCGATTCGCTTCGAGCTGTCACGGTCAAGCGAAAACTCCGATTGCTACGAAAATTGAAATCCGATAATAACAAACTATTACGGATCCAATGGAACTAGTTTCGTCCAATTCTGAGACTGTTCGAAAATTGGCTATTTTTCAGTAGATAATTAAATATTAAAATATCCAATTTTCACAAATAAACTTTTAATTCAATTTTAAAAGTTCTATAACATCATTCTAACTCCAATATGATTAAATAAAAAATTTCAAATCATTTTCAATCATATTTAACCCAATTGATTCAGTCAAGAATAAGCAATATATGTTGAATTGAATAAAGATGAACATTTGAATAAAGACAAACCAATGTAAATACAATGAACGTTCAATTCTGTCAATTTTAAAATATGTTAATATTTGAATTCAAATAAAATTTAAAGGTTAAAATTAAAGAATGAATTTTGTAATATTGAGTAATATTTTTTTTTAGAATTTAACGAAATAGAAAATTTTCTAAAATTTTAAATTTTGGTCAGAATTAGTCAAAATTTGACCTTTGGTTGAAAATTTAAATTTGAATTTTAAAATCTTATTATTTTTATATGATACTAGACTGAATTTTGATCTTCTCTCCACTTTTCATTTCGTCAAAATCAAATTTCTATTGCTCTAAACATTTGAATTTCTATGAAAAATGTACATAAGCTTGTGGTGTTTGGTTGTGAAATTTGGCTAAGTCCTAGTGAGTTTTGTTTAGTCCTAATGGGCCTTGGTTAATTAAGAGACTCTAATCATACCAAGAGACTTGTGTCTATTTCTATACCTACGACCATTTGTTTCCTTTTGACTAACTTGTACGTACATAATTTTCTCTTCAGAAAACTTTCTGAACACGCGTCCTTCTTCCTCTCCAAATTAGAGAGAGTTCTAGATCTCAAATCTCCAAAACCTCATAAGTCGAAACTCTTTCTGTAACAACCCGATATTTTCAACTTATCGCATCCATACATGTCGGACTTGAATTGCTCAAAATACCGTGTTATAAATAAAATTTGGCAAATCTCAGAGCATACAGTAAATAATAATCATAGAACACAGACACAGAGTAAGAAATGCAGCGGAAGTAAAAAAGATAGTAGCTCATGAAGCTACTATATAAATATATCAAAGTTAAATAAAATACAACAGAATAAAAAAAGTACAACAGAAGTCTCAGGATGATAACCAAGTACAAGCTGAATAGAACAATAGAACTGGAATAGATAAAACTAGATAAGCAGATAATCTCCAGCGATTCCAATCTCCAGAAAGTGGACTCCAAATCTGCGAATAACTCAGGCTGACCCGAGCGTGAATAAAAATACAAACACTCGAGTCAGGACAATATATACTTATAAAATGTACACCAACTCAAGTAAACTGTAATAAAGTACAAGTAACTTAAAGGATACCTGGGACCGCCCATCCTCTATGGATCCGTTAAACTATTTACTATGTTGAAATATTGCGCTATTATAATAATGTCTACAGTAAAATAAACTTACTTTTAAATAGCGTTCCGGGCTACCCATATCACCCTTCACACATAATAGTCCCAGTAGTCCATCCAATATCATGATATCTCCAGATCGGGAAACTATCAGAGGATACCACACGGGCTACGGGAGAAAAACAAACTCGTAGTAAAGGCTCGGTATGGTAGGTGACACGGCACACAAGGTAATGCCATGGTAGATATACCAATTATGCACACGGGCTGGTGGTAATGCAGCAGCCACATACGCCCACCTCGGAACACACTCCAAACCAAAATCGAAGGATGACCATCTAATCAATCACAAGCAAGAGTATAGTATCGAAGGAATGTGTCCGATCGGAGGAATGACCTCACTTGGCCCGAGATCGCTCCTGTTTTAGCCACCTTATGCCAACTCAGGGGAGTTGGGTTCACGTAATATACCTCAAGAACGTCGCCACCATCCTACTTCATTCTGGAGTCTCCACCGCGTACACGGTTGTCAAAGTGGTTTTCGGTATCGACAAAGAGTATGCCAGATATCCGATCCCGGTCTCTTTGCCAACCAATCGTTATTATAACCCGCAGTTATAACTTTTAAAATAATATCCATACTTCAAAATATAATATCATTTCAAATCCAAATCTTTATCGAAATAAAAATTAAATTAATTCCCAACCATTTCAAAAACATCATATCTTTCCAAAACTTCCTGTCAAATCATTTCAATATATCAAAATATCATATCTTTTCAAAACCACATTTCAAATCATTTTAATAAATGAAAATATCATATCTTTACAAAACTTCATTTCCAATCATTTTAGTATATCAAAATATCATCGTTACAAAATTCCTTTCAAATCATTTTAATATATCAAAATATCGTATCTTTTCAAACTTCATTTTCAATCATTTTAATATATAAAAATATCATATCTTCACAAAAATTCCTTTCAAATAATTTTAATATATCAAAATATCGTATCTTTTCAAACTTCATTTTCAATCATTTTAATATATCAAAATATCATATCTTTACAAAAATTCATTTCAAATCATTTTAATATATCAAAATATCATATCTTTACAAAACTTCGTTTCCAATCAGTATTCATTTCATTCAATTTAAAAATATCATTTCAATTCACATTTTAAAATAGTTTATATTTCAAAAATCATTTTAAATCATTAAAAATGAAGTTATTATATATAATAATTAAATTATTAAATTTCCAAAATTTTCAACTTTCAAAGTTCATTTATTCACTTAAGTTTATTAAAACAGTGAAAATTCACTTTTCGCGGCATTTAGAAAACGCTACGGAAATTTACATTCAAAACAGTTCAATCTAACAAAAGACAACATTTTAAAAACACTGTAATAGGGTTTACTTAAATTTCAAATAAACTTAGTTAAATTCAACAATTATAGCACTTACATAAATTGATATAATAGCCTTGAATTCAATTTAGCTTTTAAGTTCATTATCATCAACTACAGCATTTACAAATGTTGTAATATCATTTACATTGCAATTAATAGCATTTCAAAAATTCAGTTAATTAACTTCAAATATTCAATATAATTTCACAACCAATTATATTTTTATTTAAAACATTTTTAGCTTATAAAATCATACATTTTCACATTTATAAACATCATTAAATTTTTCTTAAGTTCATGATTTATAAAGTTAAATTTCCATTCAAAAATCAAGATTTAATAATAATTCACTTATTAAATTTCGACATTAAATTTTAAATTCATTGAATTAAATTTCAACTTAACATTTAAGTTTAAAATTTCAAAATATAATTTAATCTCAATTTTATTTAGTTAACTTAAAAATTCACTTTTAAGCCAAATTCAAAAATTCTCATTTTGGTTATATTTCAAAATTTCAACTTAAATAATCATTCATTTCACATTTTAACTTTATTCAAAAATCCTTAATATATTATAAAATCACTTTAAATTCATTTTAAATTCAAATTATCATAAATTTATCAAAATTTCATATTTAATTTAATTTCCAATTATAATTAAATCAAAATTTCCAAGATAACTTACATTCGAATTTTCTAACCTTTCCATAATTTATTTAACTTATAAATTTCCAGAAAATCAACAATACTTTACAAAAATCATTTTTAATTAATTTTTAAATCAAAATATTGTAATAATTACATTTATAAAATATTTTAAATTTTTTATAAAAACATATTTTAACTACGGGCCTGTATATAATTTTCTACCCTAGGTGAAGTGATACGGGTAATATATCATTTCAACCTGTAATTTACAAAGAAAATCCGGGTTTTATCATTTCAAACCCACAGTCCCAAGTAAATGAAAATAATTGAAAATCATTCAGGCCTATCATTTCAGCCCATAACGATTTTCCCTTATTCTAAAGTCTGTTTGGGTATGTATTATTTCAACCCATAGTGATTCTAATCTAAAGGGAACTTGCAGTGTGATAAACTGATAAAATAACAGAACAACATATTATAACAGTAACATATGATATAACAGGTGTTTAAACATGGTTGAACATCATATAATCATAATATAGCAGGTGTAACATGATAATGTATTTTACAGATTCAAAAGGGGTCAATTTACTAGTTATATATGTACATATTGTTTGGTGAGAATAACTCACTTGTTTAAGCTGGAGATGACAACCAAAACACACAACACAGAATCTTTGAAGGCATGACAACACGAATATGATTTGAGTGGGAGAGCCAAAGATAAATCTCCGTGGATACATGAGACAAACAAATATACAAAACATAAGTTTCAAAACAAGATATAGTTAAACAATGTTAGAAATGGATTGAATAAAACAAAACCAAAACTATTGCACTTGCTTTCTACCACCTATGCTTCAGCCGCAGATCTGAAATGGCACGGGTAAAGCCATGGTTTGGATCTGGTTTGGGTTCCTAAAGGTCGGCCTAGCATGGGAAAATGATGGAGCGAAGTATGGTAGAGGGATATGAGCATGAACACAACAACTATAAGGCAACACATAATGTTTTCAAGGCACTAAAGGTCACGGCCAAGGCACTCCAAGCCACGACCAGTCTTCAGGTGGTCAACTACAGGTGTGGTAGATGTGTATGGGTTAGGAAACGGCTGGTGGTGGTGGAATAGGTGGCGGCCAAGGGGCGGAAGATGATGGTGGAAGCAATAGGTGTTAGGCTATAGTGCATATAGGTGAAGTTTGTGTAGATTTAAGTGGAGTTTGATCAACTATTGGACATGGCCAGTGGCTTGTGGCTGGAGAGGAGGTGGTGGGTGGTTCAGGTGGTGGAGTAGGCGGCCATGGTGGCTGGAGTGGTGGGCCGAACCTGAAGTAGAAGAGAAGGCAAGTAAAAATCAACATAAACAAGTAGAAAAACAAGAAGAAAAACAATGGAAAAAGAAAAAAGAAAAAATTTACCAAACTCTGGGAGATGATAGAGGCCGAAATTTTTTTTAGATGGGAAGAAAAATGTTCTGTATGAATGAGAAAAAAATAGGTGGCTGAATAAATGAGGAGATGTGGCCAATTGAATGAAAAGTAAGGTTGAAATGTGAAAAGGTGGGAGATAAAGAGCCATTGGAAACCAAAAGTCAAAACCTTTTCACATTACCTTTAATTTATTTATATAAGTTTAAATTACTGAGAAAATAATAATTTCAGTAGAAATTTCGAAAATGCAACAAAATATAAAATAAAAAAAAATTATTAATTATATAATGTAAAATTAAGAAAATAGCTGAGAAAATTCAAACTAGTCAAGCAAATTTGAAAATAAGCAGAATAAATTTTGCAAAAATTATATGGACTTGGAAGATATTAAAAATAAAGATAATAACACAAAATAAACATGCCTTCACAAAAATAAATAAATAAATTTTAATTAAATATAATTTAAATGAAGAAAATAGCAAAGAAAATAGAAACTAGGCTTTAAAAATAGAAAATAAATTCAATAAGCTTCGAAAAAATTCAAACATCACTTTAAAATATTTAAAGTTCAAAATATACATAATATAACATAAATATAAAAATTAGAATAAAGTATATCTAGTAAAAATATCATTTATATAAATTAAAACAAAGAATATTGTTAAATAACCCTATATACACACAATATTGTAAAGGGTATAACTTCCACAATTTAAATCCAATTTCAACGAAACGAAAAGCAGTATTCATGATATTAAATTTATTTTCATAATAAAAGATAAAATTTTAGAATTCAAATATTTAAATTTAAAATTTAAAAGTCAAAGTTTGACCAGTTTTGACCACAAATCTATTTTTCAGGAAAATTTTCAATTTATACCAGTTTGAAATTATAATTCATATAATAATAAAAATTTAAATTTAAAAATGAAATGTTTGAAATAAAACAATTTTAAAATAATTTCAAAGTAAAATAATGTCAAATTTAAATTATATGCAAAAAAAAATCTAGGGTTGTTACACTCTCCCCCACTCAAAACTTTTCGTCCCCGAAAAGGAATGAGGTACGGAAAAGCACAGAAAAGATAAAGTGAGATAAGATTAAGACAAGATGACAGGAAGATTGAAATTATACCTGATAACTATTATTATAGGTAAGTTTAACAAGGTGGAGATTATCAAAGATTATAGAAAGATTTCTAAACGGAAAAATTGTAGAAAAATGCCTACACTGCCTGAAGCAAGATAAGGAAAATAAGGACAACCAAAAGATAGTTTTAAAAACAAAATAATATAGTAAGTTAGAAACCATGGAAATTTCAACTTAAATAAATAATTAATTTTTACACAAGTCAAATAAATCTTACCTATCTCAAATTTTATTATCTTATCTTCTGATCATCTTAAATTAACAATTTCTAAGATCATTGATTTGAAAAAAATATATTCATTCATTATACTCATAATGTACTTAATAAATTTAGTTCTTCTTTATTCCTACTTAAAGCTAAATTTATTCCTCTCAATATATTTTATCATCTATGCCTATTATACTTACTCTTATTATAACTGCTTTAATTTATTGTTAGTTCCGTTAAACATCATTTTATATCGTAAATTATTCAATTAACCTTTTGTTCTATTTACTCCTGTTAATAATTTTATAACTAAAATTTAAGTGTATAACATTTATTTTAACCATTCAAATTTTATTTATAAAATATTTTTATATTGTATATTATCCAATTACATTATTAACTTATGTATAATTTGGGTAAGTTATATTTAAATGCAATTGAGTATTATACAAATAGAACTTTCTAGTTCCCCCATCTCAAGTTTGAATCATTTATCTAAAAATTTTATTTTCTTTTTATAATTGAAATGATTCTTTAAGATAAAGTTTAAGAATAAAATTTCTGATTCCTTTAAACCATTTAGAGATAAATAAATATATATACATAATATGTCAAATCAAATCTAAATCATACATCTATATATATTATAAATCCAGTCTTATTTTAGAAAATCCAAATCAATTAAATTTCCCAAAACAAAGCTGTAGCAAGACTACAGAACGGTCTCTTCACTTTGAAACTCGAAGATGAACGTCAATGATGCCGTGGTCATCACCGAAGTTATTTTCCAGCGACAAAGAGAAGAGCACTAATTTTAAACTTTAAAATTTCTTGGAAACAAATTTCTATTAGAAAATACTTTAAATAATATACCCCTTTTAAAACTTTAGGCACAAGGTTTGAAACCATCAGAAATTAAATTCTCAAGTTTCTTGTTTTAAACTCATTTCAGTTCCCAAATCAATTTATAAACAGCTATTTATAAATTTATTTATAGAACAATAAATGATAAATCAAGTATTATCATTTCAAATGATTAATTTAAATCAATTTATTAAGTTCCATAAATTTATTTATATCAAAATTTATTTCATTAACCAAATTTTAAAATAATATTGTGTTAGTTTGTTCTGTCAAAGTGTTTTAGAAATCCTATCGACAGTGTTGATCAAACGAATCAATCGGAAACCCAAATCAACATCAACAGCTTAAACAACACAATATAAAACAAAACATTAATATTGATTTACAAGTACAATTCAAAATGTTCGGAAGATAGATTGGAAACAAAAGACAAGATTATTGAATAAAAAAATAGGAAGGTGGATAAGCTTAAATAAATCACGGGCAACCTTAACCGGGTCAACATGATTTAAAGAATAAGATCGATGTGGATTTTCTAGGGTAAATCTACATTCGATCTCAATAGATAGAGTTTGGAATAAAAAAAGATATTAGCATCTAAACCACGGATAGATATAAATCTTTGTTGAATCGATGCTAATTGTAAAGGAGTTTCCCCCTTTACAAACGAATTTTTGAGATTGGCAGGACCACCAATTCACTATAAAGCCCATTCGAAGTGGAGTTATGGGATACTCTAGAATCAAAAGGAGATGAATAGTGAGGGACACGAATGAATTTTGGAACCGCGGGGAACGTTCCAAAATTGAAATGAAATTTGAACCAAAGAGGAAGAGATTCAAGTTTGGATGAAAGTGATTCTGTAACTAAATTTACCATACATTCTAAGTTTTGCCTCAAAGCCAAAGCTCTGATGCCAACTGTAACAACCCGATATTTTTAACTTTTTGCATCTATACATGTCGGACTTGAATTGCTCAAAATATCGTGTTGTAAATAAAATTTGGCAAATCTCAGAGCATACAGTAAATAATAATCACAGAACACAGACACAGAGTAAGAAATGCAGCGGAAGTAAAAGAGATAGTAGTTCATGAAGCTACTATATGAATATATCAAAGTTAAATAAAATACAACAGAATAAATAAAGTACAACAAAAGTCTCAAGATGATACCAAGTACAAGCTGAATAGAACAACAGAACTGGAATAGATAAAACTAGATAAGCAGATAATCTCCAGCGATTCCAATCTCCAGAAAGTTGAATCCAAACCTGTGAATAACTCAGGCTAGCCGAGCGTGAATAAAAATACAAACACTCGAGTTAGGACAATATATACTTATATAATGTAAACCAACTCAAGTGAACTGTAATAAAGTACAAGTAACTTAAAGGATGCCTGGGAACGCCCATCCTCTAAGGATCCGTTAAACTATTTACTATGTAGTAATATTGCGCTATTATAATAATGTCTACAGTAAAATAAACTTACTTTTAAATAGCGTTCCGGGCTACCCATATCACCCTTCACACATAATAGTCCCAATAGTCCTTCCAATATCATGATATCTCCATATCGAGAAACTATCAGAGGATACCACACGGGCTACGGGAGAAAAACAAACTCGTAGTAAAGGCTCGATACGGTAGGTGACACGGCACACAAGGCAATGCCAGGGTAGATATATCAATTACGCACACGGGCTGGTGATAACGCAGCAGCCACATACGCCCACCTCGGAACACACTCCAAACCAAAATCGAAGGATGGCAATCTAATCAATCACAAGTAAGAGTATAGTATCGAAGGAATGTGTCCGATCGGAGGAATGACCTCACTTGGCCCGAGATCGCTCCTGTTTTAGCCACCTTATTCCAACTCACGGGAGTTGGGTTCACGTGATATACCTCAAGAACGTCGCCACCATCCTACTTCATTCTGGAATCTCCACCGCGTACACGGTTGTCAAAGTGGTTTTCGGTATCGACGGAGAGTATGCCAGATATCCGATCCCGGTCTCTTTGCCAACCAATCGTTATTATACCCCGCAGTTATAACTTTTAAAACAATATTTATACTTAAAAATATAATATCATTTCAAATCCAAATCTTTATCAAAATAAAGTTTAAATTAATTCCAAACCATTTCAAAAACATCATATCTTTCCAAATCTTCCTGTCAAATCATTTCAATATATCAAAATATCATATCTTTTCAAAACCACATTTCAGATCATTTTAATATATGAAAATATCATATCTTTACAAAACTTCATTTCCAATCATTTTAGTATATCAAAATATCATCTTTACAAAATTCCTTTCAAATCACTTTAATATATCAAAATATCGTATCTTTTCAAACTTCATTTTCAATCATTTTAATATATAAAAATATCATATCTTTACAAAAATTCCTTTCAAATAATGTTTATATATCAAAATATCGTATCTTTTCAAACTTCATTTTCAATCATTTTAATATATCAAAATATCATATCTTTACAAAAATTCCTTTCAAATCATTTTAATATATCAAAATATCATATCTTTACAAAAATTCCTTTCCAATCATTTTAATATATCAAAATATCATATCTTTACAAAACTTCATTCCAATCATTTTAATATATCAAAATATCATATCTTTATAAAACTTCGTTTCCAATCATTCTAATATATCAAAATATCATATCTTTACAAAACTTCATTTCCAATCATTATTCATTTCATTCAATTTAAAAATACCATTTCAATTCACATTTCAAAACAGTTTTTATTTCAAAAATCATTTTAAATCATTGAAAATGAAGTTATTATATTTAATAATTAAATTATTAAATTTCCAAAATTTTCAACTTTCAAAGTTCATTTATTCACTTAAGTTTATCAAAACAGTGAAAATTCACTTTTCGCAGCATTTAGAAAACGCTACGGAAAGTTATCATTTCAAGTCCGCAGTCCCAAGTAAATGAAAATAATTGAAAATCATTCAGGCCAATCATTTCAGCCCATAACGATTTTTCCTTATTCTAAAGTCCATACGGGCATGTATCATTTCAACCCATAGTGATTCTAATCTAAAGGGAACTTGCAGTGTGATAAACTGATAAAATAACAAAACAACATAATATAATAGTAACATATGATATAACAAGTGTCTAAGCATGGGTGAACATCATATAATCATAATAAAGAAGGTGTAACATGATAATGTATTTTACAGATTCAAAAGGGGTCAATTTACTAGTTATATATGTACATATTGTCTGATGAGAATAACTCACTTGTTTAAGCTGGAGACGACAACCAAAACACACAACACAGAATCTTTGAAGGCACGATAACACAAATATGATTTGAGTGGGAGAGCCAAAGATAAATCTCCGTAGATACATTAGATAAACAAATATACAAAACATAAGTTTCAAAACAAGATATACTTAAACAATGTTAGAAATGGATTGAATAAAACAAAACCAAAACTATTGCACTTGCTTTCTACCACCTATGCTTCAGCTCCATATCTGAAATGGAACGGCTAAAGGCATGGTTTGGATCTGGTTTGGGTTCCTAAAGGTCGGCCTAGCATGGGAAAATGATGGAGCGAAGTATGGTAGAGGGATATGAGCATGAACACAACAATTATAAGGCAACACACAATGTTTTCAAGGCACTAAAGGTCACGGCCAAGGCACTACAAGCCACGGCCAGTCTTCAGGTGGTCAACTACAGGTGTGGTAGAGGTGTATGGGTTAGGAAAAGGCTGGTGGTGGTGGAATAGGTGGCGGCTAAGGGGGGGAAGATGATGGTGGAAGCAATAGGTGTTAGGCTATGGTGCATATAGGTGAAGTTTGTGTAGATTTAAGTGGAGTTTGATCAACTGTTGGACATGGCCAGTGGCTTGTGGCTGAAGAGGAGGTGGTGGGTGGTTCAGGGTGGAGGAGGTGGCCATGGTGGCTGGAGTGGTGGGCCGAACCTGAAGTAGAAGAGAAGGCAAGTAAAAATCAACATAAACAAGTAGAAAAACAAGAAGAAAAACAATGGAAAAAGAAAAGAAAAAATTACCAAACTCTTGGAGATGATAGAGGCCTAATTTTTTTTCAGATGGGAATAAAAATGTTCTATATGAATGAGAAAAAAAAAGGTGGTTGAAGAAATGAGGAGATGTGGCCAATTGAATGAAAAGTAAGGTTGAAATGTGAAAAGGTGGGAGATAAAGAGCCATTGGAAACCAAAAGTCAAAACCTTTTCACATTACCTTTAATTTATTTATATAAGTTTAAATTACTGAGAAAAATAATAATTTCACTAAAAATTTCGAAAATTCAACAAAATATAAAATATAAATAAATAATTATTAATTATATAAGGTAAAAATAAGAAAATAGCGCAGAAAATGCAAACTAGTCAAGCGAATTTGAAAATAAACAGAATAAATTTTGTAAAAATTATATGGACTTGGAAGATATTAAAAATAAATATATGAACACAAAATAAACATGCCTTCACAAAAGTAAATAAATAAATTTTAATTAAATATAATTTAAATGAAGAAAATAGCAAAGAAAATAGAAACTAGGCTTTAAAAATAGAAAATAAATTCAATAAGCTTTGGAAAAATTCAAAAATCACTTTAAAATATTTAAAAGTAAAAATATACATAATATAACATATATATACAAATTAGAATAAAGTATATCAAGTAAAAATATCATTTATATAAATTAAAACAAAGAATATTGTTAAATAACCCTATATACACACAATATTGTAAAGGGTATAACTTCCACAATTTAAATCCAATTTCAACGAAACGAAAAGCAGTATTCATGATATTAAATTTATTTTCATAATAAAAGATAAAATTTTAGAATTCAAATATTTAAATTTAAAATTTAAAAGTCAAAGTTTGACCAGTTTTGACCACAAATCCATTTTTCAGGAAAATATTCAATTTATACCAGTTGAAATTATAATTCATATAATAATCAAAATTTAAATTTAAAAATGAAATGTTTGGAATAAAACAATTTTAAAATAATTTCAAAGTAAAATAAAGTCAAATTTAAATTCTATGCAAAAAAATCTAGGGTTGTTACACTTTCCTTCTCTCCTTCAATACTTCTTTCCTCCTCCTTGTGCCACCCTTTATTCCACCATCCAAGCCCTCGTCTCCGCCTCATTACTTCGACCACCAATCATCACCCAAAGCCAAAATCCTACCCCTCTTCTCCTAGCCATAGCCAAGCCCTCTTTGTCCCTTTTCCCTTCTAATTTATAAAAAAATTACATATTTTATTTTGGAGATCCATTGATTCTAGCTTGCTTTGCTTTAGAAAAAAGATTCAAATTCATAGCTTTGTTTGTCGAATATTTCCTAGCCTTGAAAGGTGAGCTATCCACTCACGATTTAGAATCTTATGCTAAGTGAATGAATATCATTTGATATATTATTGAAATGTTGCAATAGTTAAGAAATTTTAAGTAGTTGGTTATGATTTGATATGACATATGTTCACTAATGTTACCTTATTATTTTGACATGTTTATTGTTATTAATATTATGTTGTTTATTTATAAAAAAATAGATGTGATGATATGTTTAAATATGCTTCATAATGTTAATATTAAGTTGCTATGTTTTAAAGAAAAAAAGGAAAATGTTATATTGATTTAAAGGCTGACACTTTTGTGATGGAAATCGTCATTGGTAAGTTGTGTGAAATTTATGTGTGAAATGAAAAAGAAAAGAAAAAAAAGAAGGAAAAAAATTATATGCATATACGTGTGTTATGTTAAAAATCACCTAATTGTTATGTTAAAAACGGTTGCATATTGGGTTATGTTATGGTAGGAATCTTATGTCACCTTTCATGTTAAATATGCATATATGCTATATTATGTGGTTTGTATGTAATTATGTGTTATTGTATGTAATTGGTTATGTAAACAATATGTTATGTGACTCATTATGTAAGTTATGTGCCATCTTATGTAAACTATTACGTATGATTTTTGTGTTATATTATTTATTTTATGTAAATCATGCTGCTGGTTCCCTTAGTTTTAGAAATTCCCTGTGGTTTGAAATGATAGATACCCGAGTGATCTTTTATAATAGAGAAAAGTCATTATGGGTTGAAATGATAAACCCAAATGATTATTTTTATTGATTTTGGAAATTTGGGATTGTGGGTTGAAATGATATGTACCCGTAAATTTTAAATTATTGCGGATTGAAATGATAAATATTTGTATCACTTGACCTTAGGATAGAAAGCTATATATGGGCATCGTTGGTCTGTTCGAAAAGTGATTTTGAAATTTTGGAAAGATGTGCTTGGAAAAAAAAGAAAATGATTTTTAAATTTAATATAAAGATTTTATTTTAAAACATATATGCAAAATTTAGATTTTAAAACTATTTGTTTTAAGAATTCTAAATTTATAGTTTTCAAATGTAAGTTTTAAGGTTTTACTTATAAATTTATTTACTTTTTTTCATAATATAAGACTTAATTTAATAAAATTTAATAAAATAAAATATATTATGTTTAATATATTTAAATTAATATATAACCTATTTTAATATATATACTATTTCTAATATACAAACTATTTTAGTCTACAACCTATTTTAATATAAAGACTATTTCTAATATATAAACTATTTCAATCCATAACCTACTTTTAAAATATATATGATTTTATTGTATAAATATTCCAATATATAAACTACTTTCAATATTCAAAATATTTAAAGTTGGAACTGTTACAATTTAGATTTAATTGATTTAAAATGCGAATATTTTGATACGATGGTTTAACCTATTTTATGGTTATGATTTTGAAAATGAATATGATTTCGGAATTGAATATGATTTCGAAAGTGATATGATTTTGAAGTGAATATGATTTCGAAAGTGATATGATTTTGAAGTGAATATGATTTTTTGAAATAAATTATGAATCGGTTTAGGAAATGTAGAAGAATCAACTGGTGTGAAATAAGCATTTGGTTGTTAAGGAGACCGGGATCGAGTATTGTCATACTCTCTGCCAATACTAAAAACCATTCTAACAACTGTGCACGTGGTGAAGAATCAAGAATGAAGTAGGATGGTTTGGCGAACGCTACTGGAATGAAGTAAGAGAACGATGATGGATAGCTTTAACCTTCAGGTCATAATTAAAATGACTAAAATAGGAGTCATGCTGGGCCAAGTGGGGTCGCTCCTCCTATCGAACATATTTCTTTGATACCATATTATTACTTTATGATTGATTTGGGCCACCCTTTGATTTGATCTGGAAGTGTGTCTTGAGGTGGGCGGTAGTAGCAGCTATGCGTTACCACCAGTCCGGATCCGCAAAATGGTAGTATCCTACCTTGGGCATTGCCTTGCATGCCTTGTCATATTTATCTTGATCGCACCCACTACGGGTTCGATTTGTGTCGTACCTATGGACTGCTCCCTGATAGCCCACCGTTTTACGGTGGAGTTTATAGTACTGTATAAACTAAGATATTTATCTAAAAATGTGTTAAGGGGGGACACGGGTAACGCCTTAATGCTATTTTAATATTTTACGTTACTATAGACATTATTTATGTGTTTATTGTATTATGTATGTAGATAGTTCCACGGATCCTTAAAGGATGGAAACCCCAAACATTCTTTAAGTTATTGCATTTCATTTAGACATGTCACTTTTGTTGATTTACTGGCATAAGATTGTTATATCCCGACTCGAGTGTTTTGTGTTTTGCTTTATGCTCGGATCAGCCTGAGTATTACAGCACTTGAGACTCACCTTTTGGAGCTTGGCTTGGAGATCTATCTTGTCTATTCTGCTTTCCAGTTATTCTGCATTTTCAGTCATTTAGTTATTTCTATTCAGACTTGTTATTTGCTTATGTATTAGCAGACTTCTATGTATTTAGAATTTCTGTTGTATTAGCTTTGCACTTTGATGTTGTAGTAGCTTCATGAACTACAATTTATCTATTCTGCTGCGTATTGTTGTATTACTATGTCTGTGATTCTATAATTGGTTCACTTACTGTATATGCTAAGTTTTACTAAATATAAATAACAGTCTGTTGTTTTGAGCAATTCAAGTCTAACATGTGTGATTTATTGTCAATTTGAATGGTTCAAAATAGCGGGTCGTTACAGGAAAGCACCTAGTATACATAGAAAGGTAAAGCCTTTTAATTGCATAATCTAATTAGGATTAATCTATATGTTAAACCGATATTTGGTCCAACTTCAAAATACATTGAAAAATATATTATTAAATTAAAACTCTAAATATGCCCATAGGTAAAATACAAATCTTCCAAAATATCCAAAATCCATGTCATATTCCACTCATATGCAAATAGTATAAAATTCGAATATTATGCAATATACTTTGTCCATTAGTCAATGTCCAAATATAAGTCATCTACTTCTACAGAGTCCATAATGTCAATAATAAGACCGATATACAATTTCCTAAATCAACGGGCCCTTATGTCTTGAAGTTCAAATCATTTTCTTCTTCATCGCCCATTAAAATAGTCCTCAAGCTCTCAAGTGAGCTTAAAAATGTCAAGTCCAATAAATGATTTGTGTTAAGAAATATAAAGAGGACAAGATCCACTTCTTATGTGGGGCAGGTCCTTATTTATAGTGGTTGGAGAGGAGAGTGGCCTATTCATATTGGTCGATTAAAGTTAACGTTGATTAGGGACTTGATAAAATGGACGGTCTTAATGGTGCCATATGTCATAATCTTAGGATTTGAGTAGTTCACATGGATCATCATCTTGGTTGTGATATTAAAAAAGGTGGCATAATTTCATAGGAATGCTTTGAAGCTTTATTACCAATTACCATGAACCCTTCTTCATATTAATGCTCTAGCTTTATGTAACGACCCGCCATCCATCTCCACAGAATGACGAATCATTAATAACAAAGAAAGGGATAGAAAGAGAAAGAAAGAGAAGAAGAAAAGAAAAACACATCAGAATCTCAACAACGGAATGAATAAGTTATATTAATAACATAAATATTACATAGTATACAACCACTATCAGAGTTACACAGATAATACAACACATACTAGATAGTTATAAACACCTGTCTAGTTATTACAACACAGTACACAACAACTTAAACAAACGACTCAGAGATACCAACACAGCGGAAAACTAGATAACTACAACACAGAAGCCTCCTGCTCCATTTGCTCCTCCATAATTTGTCAAAGCTAATCTGAATCCCTTGGCTACTCTTAAAAATTTGAGTACCCAAGAGTTTATGAAAACAAAAATAAACTCCGGGTCAAACATGGGTCTGGTGTGAGTAACAGGTTAAAGTTGCTTAACTTTCAAAAAATCTTTTAAAAGAAAGGTATCACGTAAGACTTCCCACACATAAACATGGAAAAGTTTTTACCTTAGGCTAATCAAAACATTTGATAGGAAATCCAGTGATATTATAATAGTGTCTAGGGTTTTCAAGTAAATATGAAATAGCCTAAATTGTTACATGATTAAATTCCAGCTACTAGCCACAAAAGTGGGTAATACGATCAAAACCGTTGGCACTTATTGGATTTTGGATTCCATACAATGGCAGGGCTACTGGGGTACCGCCCGTCACGGTACGTGGCCTAGATCACCGTACCGAGGAGCCACCCTAACTCCGCTGCAACACAAGGCCGGAACCATCCCTTACTGGACAGTCCCGAACAAGACAACCCCGGCAGTTGTCGTGAACCAACCGCCCATACAGCCGAATGAAAAGGGACTTCTAGACAGGGGTAAATCTTGCCCTCCAGTGGGAGCTACCCACGACGCCTTGCTGCACCTCCCAAGTTTTAGCCATTCCCGGTTGATGAGGCTTGAGGTTGTGATTACCTTTATAGGACACATCACTTAGAATGCTCATCATCCGCCTGACGATGTTCTGAAAGCATTCAATCCATACAAGTTCGTTCCGGGTTCGAACGAAACCGAAGGCATTATCTCGTTATACTCATTACGGAATCACCCACAGAGTTAACGACAATAACCCTTGCACTCTGAATCACCATCTCGAACCTATAAGTACTATTTCGTCAAACTCATTACGGAATCACCCACAGAGTTATACTGACGTATAGTTCTTACATCTCGAGACTTCACTTGCTCCACTTAGATTCACGACCTAACGTTAATTGGAATCGATGTGGTTTTCGGATATCCAAATATGGAAACCCGATCCCGGTCTCATCGAAATCCAAAGCGTGTCTTTTAGGTTCAAGTTGTTTTAAGTTTAAAACAATTCAATCTAATTATCTATATACACACAGATAGATAATTCACATCATCATAATAGATAATCATCATTATTATCATAAATAGGTAATCATCACAAATTTATAATCTATATTATCATCACCAACAGATAACATATATTATCATCACAATGCAACCAATGCATCCATATCACACAACACTATTTATCTCATGTCTGAGATTCAAACCATTCAGGGTAAACCATATCATCCATTCATAAGAAAGGATCTATAATCACACCATCTATAATTAATTTAAAATGAATTAAATTAATTACTTCTATTTCTAATTAATTTAAAGTGAATTAAATTAATTACTTATCTTTAATTAATTTAAAATGAATTAAAATAATTACTTCATCCTATAAATCTTGCTTACTTAACTATTAATTGATTACAAATCAATTAATTAATTATCCTCAAATTAATCACCTTAGCTAATCACCCTTGATTAATTATCTTTAATTACATTCAAGTAATTATCCTTTAATTAATTTCATAAATTAATTATTCTTAACCAAATGCAGTAATTAACCTTTAATTACTTTATTAATTATCTAATTATAATTAATTACATTAATCCTTAATTAATTAATTACATTAATTAATTACTTCATTAATCACTTATCATTGATTAATTAATCTCAATTAATTAATCCTCAATTTCATAATTTATTTTATTAATTAATGATTCCTAATTACATTTAAATTAATTACTTATTTAAATTAATTACATTAAGTAATTAACCTTAATTAAACCAAAATTATTAATCATATCCAGTAATTATGTACGCTTAATTACTCCTAAATTAATTACATTTAATAATTAATTATATTTATTAATCACCCCGGATTAATCTCATTAGTAATTAATTCCCTTAATTAATTACATTACTTAATTATTTTCCATTGACTTAATCTATCAATGCTTAAATTAATTACACTAAGTAATTAATTATTAATTATTTTCACTACGTAATTACCTTTCATATTAATTACACAAAATAATTAATCCCAAAATTCTACCATACTTCAATTAATTACCTCCAGTAATTTACTTATCTTAATTACTTCTTTAAGTAATTATTCCTTACTGATTACTTATCATCTTATCCAATGATTAATTTAAATTAATTAAACTTAATTAATTAATTTAAACTAATCAAATAAATTAATTAATTACAATAAGTAATTAATAACTTTAATTATTTCCATAAAGTAGTCATACTTAGTCAAGTTCCATAATTGATTATATAAATTGATTAGTCCATTTAATTATCAAAATTAATTACATTAATTAATTAATAAATAATCCCAAGTTAATGACCTTCATTAACTTTTCATTAATTCTTTTAATTACCTTTCTTAAGTAATTAACTTAAATTAATTAATATTAATTACAAATTTAATTAACCTTAATTAATTTATTTCAAATCTTTAATTAATTAAACAAATTAATTAATTAAATTATTTAAATTATCTTACTAATTTAATGAATTAAAATTCATTAAATCTTTAATTTACTTTAAAGTAAAACATTTCTTATTAATGATTTATTATCATTAACAAAGTAATTTAAAACAATTTACTTTAAAATTTGTTTTCAAATTTCATTTTAAAATTTTAAATTTAAATTGAAAACCAAACTTAACTTATCAATGTTTTAAAAACATTCTAAAACCTTTTTAAACTTATGCTAAATAATTTCTCATTTTATAAAAGGAATCTAAACCCATATTTATTTAAGATACAAATCATTTAAATTATGATTCAATATCAAAAGCTGTTTAAACATTTCAAAATTTTAAAAACTTCTTTTATTTTCAAAACATGATTCAAATTTGAATCTTGTTTCCAGATTTAAACTTATGTTTAAATCTTCTACTCCAATTTTAAAACCTTATCTTAAAATTCAATTTAATTAATCTCCTTTAAAGTTGTTAAACATTTTAATTTATAAATTTAAATTGGATTTCAAAACTTGGATTCAAACTCAATTTGAAAACCATATTTTAAATTTAAGTTTTAAATTTAAGTTTTAAATCCTATTTAAAAACCTTGTTCAGATTTTAAACAAATTGAATTGGAAATATACAGGTTTCTCTGAAACCTGAAAACAACAAAATACCCAAGTTCCCCCTTGTTTTACTTCTAGTAAAACCCTCTAAAACTTCGAGCAAAACTCGAATTAACTCGAGTATAACCCGAGTTAAAAAAACACAACAACCCCAAATCATCCACTTGAGACACCACCCCACCGTGCATATGCACGGTGGCTCTGGCCATCTCCGGCCTCCACCAATACATCGAATAAGTCGACGTTCAACCCTGAAACCCATCACGACCATTAAAACCTCACTAGCATCATGAAACCAAAATTCGAACACCCCGAACAGAATCTGGAAGCAACAGGCAACCTTCACCAAATCGAAAAACCTTCCTCGTCCTTGCTTTTCCGGTCACCAAGGCGTTGGAACTCCGTCCACCTTTTTTTTACACCCAAGCTACCCTCTCCCCAAATATTGTTGCACTCGATCGTCCCTTGACTGCGTGATGATCGAAATTCCCAGACCAGTTAAAAAAAATAGGTTTACAGACTTCATCAACCTCCCATCGCCTCCACCGAGCCCTATTCATCTTCCTGGCATTTTTGCCGCACTCTCTGATCACTACACTTCCTCCACCAAGAACCCCAAACACTCCAATCAACTCGATCGCCAGAGCTTGATTAAAACCCAATTTCTGTTCAAATAAGAACCGCGACCTTAATTCCAAACTAAACACTATGATTTTAGTTTTAAAAATCGAATTTTAGTTTAAGAATTCGATTCATATACCTGAATCTATACATCTTGAAGATAGAAATTTACCCTATTTTAAATTTGTACTGAAATTTATTCATTTCCAGAGACAATATAAATTATTTTGACATAAACATATTTTTAGACTTACAACCATGATTCAACACCCAATTTTATTCAATACTTTATGTCTTTACAAGACTATATCAAGAGCTAGAGATTTTGATTTGAAAATCCAAGCCTTGAACTAAAAACAGAGGGAACACAGTCACACAGCAATGCACGCCAAACATTCATATACGTGCACACAGAGATTTAAATATTTTCAGAAACATACTTGTTCTTAGAGACGAACATGCAACATAAACATATACTTAAACCTTTAAATTTGTGATGTTACTCACCTGAAATTGCATGAAACAGAGCACAAGATTGAATTGCTTTTACTTCCTGATTATAAACTGAGTTAAAGATTTCATAACTTGAGTTGCTTTTGAAATCTTTAATCTGAAATGCTATACTTCATTGCTCTTGATAAAATTTGTGTTGCTTACTGTTAAAAACTTGCATGCAGGTCCAAGGTTCCAGATGCATTTGAATCTTTAAATTGAAAAGCTATAATTTGCAGTTGCATTTTGAGATGGCTTTGAATGTTTATGATTAAAACTCAAGTTGAAGGATGCATGCAAGCTTATGCTTTTGCAAGTTTGGTTTCCAGAATGTTAAAATGCAGAGGCTTTCATTATGCTTTTGAAATGAATTTCAGGTGCAGGCTTTTGGAAATGGATTTTTACAGTTTTGCATGATCTTTTTTTTTTTTACAGTGGGTCACAAGATCAAGACATGCAAGCTTTAGATTGAGGAAAGGTTTTAGATTTTTAGGTTGAGGAGGATTCCAGATTTTTATTTTGAGGAGAAAATTTCAGATTTTGATTTAAAAATATGATTTTGGGTTTTGAGAGTTTTGGAAACAAATTTGTTTCAGCTGAGATTTTTCTTCTTAATTTTGAAAAAAAATGAAGATTAGAAAAGATATAGCTTGAAGAAAACATGCTTATATAAGATAAAATGATTTATTTATAAATTTAAAAGAAAAACAAAAATGAAAAGGACACTTGTCTCAAACTTAGGCTAACACATGTATTTAAGAGATTAGAATCTTAACACTTGTCATTATACTACTTAATATATTAACATGTGTTTTATAAATGAATTTTATTTGTTTTTATTTAATTTAAAAGTAAATGAAATCCTTTTCTTTATTTATTAAATACATATATATGTATGTATGTATGTATGTATGTATGTATAATTTATTTTCATATGCATCACTTTTTAAAGAAAATGACATAAAACAATTTATATAAAGATGAAAGCTTACTTACAAGATTTAGATATGTTTATTCATTTGAATTCAAAATAAATTCAAATTCAAATTCTATTCATACATTTAAAATCCAATTTTAAAACTAATTTATATTAACATATTTAAATTTAAAAATAACAATATTGTCTTTTAAAACATATCTATATTTATACGTTTATTATTATTTGAAAATAACATATTTATCCAATTTAAATAATTATAAAAGAAATTATAAATTACTTATCTTATTTAACTTATTTAAATGCATTAATGTTTTAATATATAATTGGTATTTTAAATTTTTAAATAATTCCAAATTATAATTATTAAGCTATATTCAAAAAGAAATAAAATAAACTTTTGTTTATCTTATTAAAATTTAAACTATGTTTAAAATACAATTATACAATTTAGAACAATTTCTTTAAGTATTTTAAACCAATTAGTTATTTATTAAATAAAATAAAATTCTTCAAATTATTAAAATGAATATTAGAATTTAAAAACAAGATTTATTTGTTAATTAACTTACAAATCAAAACCTATCTATCTACAATATATACATATATACATTATAAATAGAAAGCAATTTATTAGTTTTTAAAAGATAAAATTTACCAATTAAACATCTATTTAATTGGATTATTAAATCAAGTTAATTTTTATTAATAAAATTTTATCAAATCAATTTAATTTTAAATACTGGTTATTAAATTGATATTGCTAAAATTTTCGGGATATCACACTTTACATATAATTGATTTATTTCTATTTTTTGTATTGAATATCGCCCATGTCCTTTTCTTGCATATTCTTAAATTGAATAGTTAGATGAGAAACATTGACCTACTCTTAACGTCCCCATTCCCTATTTAGTTGCAATTTTTCCTATATATTTAATAACTCTCTTGTGTCAATGGTAGTCCTCTACTTACAGTAGCCTCTTGACCTTCGATAGGTCGTGACCTTGAATTTTGGTAGATTTGTTCCTTGTCTTTTGATAGCTTGACATCAATGATAGCTTTGCATCATGACATGAAATTGCTTTGTACTTTCAACTTTTGATAGCTTTTTAATGTGAAACTTCAATAGCTTCAATATTTGATAGCTTTGGTACGTTTAGTATGCAATAGTTGGGTCATCTTAATAAGTGATAACTTCTACATTCTCAACATGCAATAAGTTCTACACCTCAACTTGCGATATCTTCTACATTCTCAACATGCGATAGCTTCTATATTCTCAACATGCGATAGCTTCTATACCCTCAACATGCAATAGCTCTTTTTCTCAACATGCGATAGTTCTTTTTCTCAACATGCGATAGCTTTATTCCTCAATATGCAATAGATTTTCATTTGTTGTTTGATAGCTTTACATTGTCTACCTTCGATAGCTTTCCAATGTCAACCTTTGATAGCTTTATTTCTCAACATGCTTGTTAACCTTCAGTACCTTTACACCTCATTTAGATTTGAAAATTTTAGGCGTCATACTTCTGCTTATAAAATGTCTTCTTATGTTTTAGCTTGAATAAATTTCTATTTTAGCTTCGCGTCTTCTACTTTTCGAATATTCATTCCTTACTGCCATGTTTTACATCATTGATAGCTTATGCATCAAGACTTACAATAGCTTTTAAACTTGAAAATTTTAGGGTGTAACACGATTTTACCACGAACTTTTTTATCAATAATGTTTTTGAATCCCCAAGCTTTTTTAATATTATATTATATATATATATATATATTATTGTTATTATTTAAAATGTTCTTTTTGATTCACCTTTATAGAGAACCTTTTTGAAAGGTGAAAATTTATCTGAATTAGTTGGAGATATCCTAGAAATATGAAAGATTCTTGTAGCTTCATTTGGAAACCATTTGATATAAAAATTGAACAGTTATATATTAAAGAGTCATTTCTCAAAATTAATTTTTGAAAGCATGGAAGTTCTTTTAAAACCTTTCAAAAAACATTTTTCTTGTTCCACTAAAACAAATTGATTTTATTAGAAATATGGTGAGTTTCTATTCCCCCATTAAATAGTTATTTAATTTTGCTTATCCCTTACTTAGCAATTTTGGTTTGATTGATAATCAGGCTCTTGGACATTTTTCGCAATCGTTGGATTAATCATCCTCCGATTAGCAAGTAATTAGGTAAACTTTCTATGACTACCGAGCTAACTAATCATTGTTCATAATTATATTTTCTGAAGTTGAATGGCTTGACCTTTTTGTTGGTTATTTATTGAAGTGTATATTCATCGATGGATGAATTCATGAGTTTCTATATACCAATTCCTCTCATTGGTCCTTTGTATAGTTCTTGTGTCAAATTCCTTCTCATGTCAAAAAAATCGTTTATTGGCATAATCTTTCTTATTAAGCCTCATTTTGGTCAGGACTTTTTTTTAGATGTTCGTTCTTAGCCGGACTGTTTGTTGGGTATATTTCCAGCACCACCGAATCAACGCTAAACCCCAACTACCGAACCAAAGTAAAGACAGCCTCTACCGAGCCAAAGCTTCACCGAACCAGACCCTCCATCGAACCAGGTGACTACCGAACCATCCTCTACCTATGACCACCGGACCAACCACCACCGAGTGGACCACCATTACCGAACCAACTACACCCGGACCATCTCTCTGACGAACCTATCTCCCCCATGCTCCACCGAACCAAGTGACCACCGGACCAACACCTCATAACCTCTCCATACCGAACCAACTCCAAGGCCACACCACCCATGCCGAACCAACCCCCTCCACACATCACCGAACCAAGCTTCGTCGAACCAGATATGTCAGACCAGATTGCTTCAGCCCAGGCCCATCAGCAGCTATATACATCCAAGACCCCTGCCCCCAGCCTCACTCTATAAATAGAGGGGCAGGGGTACAACAATGGCAGACAAGTTTGAGAGCTCAAGCACGGAAGGAACTTTCAAACAACTTTCATATACTTATATACAAAGCGTTGTCCTTGTAATCAAAAAGAAAAGAGAGAATAACATATAAAGTGGACGTAGGCACGTTCTGGCCGAACCACTATAAATATGCGTGTCTTTTTTCAGTTTAGCCCCTGTTCTTTATATATTTGCATAAATCATCCAAACCGCTAAGAACAACGTAAAATCAACTAAATCATACGAATTTGAGGTGTTTGTCCATTTTTTTGTGCAAACATTTTTGGTGCTTTCATTGAGAGCTTGGAACTCGAAGCTTCAGCTTCCCTCATTCAACCTTCTTTCCCAAATAACACCCTTCATTGCCTAGGAAACATGACTTCCAGGCCGAGAAAAAACGCTAACAAGGGAAAGAACATCGCAACTAGCAGCATTCCGGATCCAGTAATCACAGATCAAGAGAATCACCCCATTCCAACAGCAGTACTGAACGAGGATCAGACAAACCTGACAGCCCCTGCCACAGAACAACCGGCAGCAATTACTACGGCAGATCTAGACAGAGTTGTGGCTGAAATAACTAACCGCTTCGCATCCCAACAAGAAGCTTTGGTGAACCAACTCATGTCACGCTTGAGGGATGCCGAAGAATCCAACCGCAACACTGAATCATGGGGTGAGTCTCAATCTGGAGGATCTCTGAGACAACAAAGGTCTTCCCTCTTCGAAGAAGCTATCAATAGGAACAACAGTGATAGGGGCCGCGCCCGGACTCAGCCCGAACTCCGGCTCGAGGAAGCGCTTGGAGTCAAACCCAATGGGGGAGGCACCAGGCGAGGGTCGGATGTAGCTGAGCGAGTCATGCCGCCTAATCATAGAAACCCCGCTGAACGGAGCCGAGCTAGAACCCAGCCCGAAGTTGACCCTATGGAAGTGCTCGAAACAGAACCCCACAGGGGAAGATCAAGGCAGGGGCCAACTGTAGCTGGTCCTAGCATGCATCCGAGCAGCCAAGGACGACCACTGGATAATGTCAGAAGTGATAGACTATACCATCCCTACAGGTCATCTGGACGAGATCGATCCCGCAGGGAAGAACCAAGCTCTTTCTTATCTGCCCCATATTCTGATGAGAGGATGGCACGATTGTTCAGAGAATGCGTCCAACGGGACCAAAGAGATCGTGGGATAGGTGCTAGGGTAACCAGCCCTTTCACCCGCGATATTGAAATTGCCATCACCCCCCGAGAGTGGAAAATGCCGACAATGGAACCATACAAGGGAACCTCTGACCCCGTTGTACACATGCAAAGATACACACAGCATATGCTCATGAGCGGAGCAACGGAAGGAGTGTTGTGTAAATGCTTTCCGCTATTCCTAGCAGACCTAGCTACCTTCTGGTTCTGCCATTTACCCCAAGGATCTATCAGTTCATGGGAAATGTTGAAGGAGAAGTTTATTAGCTAGTTCCGTATTCATGTGGAACAACCCAAGGATGCTTATTCTCTATCTACTGTCAAACAGAAATCCGGAGAGACACTGCAACAATATCTAACCCGGTTCAACGCCGCAGCGGCCGCAGTCCAAGATGCTGATGAGAAACTCACCCTAATGGCCCTCTGTAGTGGTGTGCACCCAGATACCAAGTTTGCCAGAAGACTAACTAAAGAAAAACCAGCTACCTTGCCCGATTTCTTCCATGAAGCCGGGAAGTACATGAGACTCGAAGAGGCTGCCACTGAAATGAAGACAGGACCACAGGCTAAGACAGCTCATGGAAACGCCCCCGCCGCAGCGAATGACATTCGGAGAAATGACTCCAGAGACAATGCAGGGGCAAGAAGGGAGAAAAGCGCTTGTACCGACCAGGACCGAGATTTGACGCTTACACTTCCTTGAATGAAACAGTCGAGAACATATTCCTGGCCACCCAGGACGAACTTACATACAAGCGCCCCCCGTACAAGAAAGAGTCAGATCGCGCAATCCAGTCAGGAAAATTCTGCCGTTTCCACGAGTCTCATGGGCACGATACCAATGAATGCCGCCATCTCCGAGACCTAATTGAAGAACATATCAGGAGAAGGAGGCTGGAACGCTATGTAAAGGGCCAGGATAGGACTCCAGCTCCCGCCAAGGAAAACCCAGGGAAGCTCCATCCAGAGACAGGCGGAGGAAATCGCAACACCAGCGGTTCCGGCCAAGAGAAGATAGTGGTCCGTACAATATCTGGAGGGCCACACATCGCCGACAAGAGCTGGGCAGAAATGGAAAGGTATGAAAACTCACTCAGAAGCGAGGGAGACTGTGTCAATTCTGTTATGGAAGAACGCCACCCTAAGTGGAGGGAAAATAATGATATCACATTCTGTGGGCGCAACCTAGGAGGAAGGCAATACCCTCATATGGATCCTATGGTCATCTCTGCCTGGTTCGGCCCAGCTAAAGTTTTTCGAATCCTAGTAGACACTGGAAGCTCAGTGAATATTCTGTTCAAGCATGCTTTCGACAAAATGAAGCTGTCAATGAAGGACGTGTCTCCCTGCAACAAACCGCTACATGGTTTCACTGGAGAAGCAAAGATGCCCCTCGGACAATTGGATCTCTTTGTTGAATTGGGAAGTCATCCCCGCTCCGCCGTTCGGAAACAAACATTCGTGCTGATAGACAACCACTCGGCCTACAATGCCTTTTTGGGAAGACCAGCCTTGTCCGACTTCCAAATCGTCCTCGCCCCATGGTGCCGAAGATGAAGTTCCCAACGGATAATGGAGGGGAGAAGTAGATGGGGATCAAGACGCCGCTCCGGACTGCTATGTAACCGAACTTTGCAATAATCGCAGGAGAGATAAAGGAAAAAATGCAGAGACTATTCTCTGCATGAAAAGCTTGGAAGCATAGCAACTAAAGAAAGCCCCTCCTCTTCGGTATACCAGTGATCCTTTCAATGAATTAGACCCCAGGGACAAAGAGGAGGAGGCCACCGCCGAGCCTGCAGAGGCTATGGAATTCGTATCTGTAGACAAACGCGATCCAAGTAAACTGCTGAGAGTCGGATCTCAGTTAAAAAGAGAATTAAAGAATCAACTCATTGATTTTCTTCGCCACAACATGGATGTATTTGCATGGACGCACGCTGATATGACTGGAATCTCCCCAGACATAGCATGCCACGCACTGAACATCGATCCTACTAAGGTACCGGTAAAGCAAAAGAAGAGAAGTATAGGGGCAGAACGATCAGCAACCCTCGAGAAAGAAGTAAAGAACTTACTTGCCAATGACTTCATACGTGAAGCCATCTACCCGGAATGGATCGCCAACCCGGTACTGGTAAAGAAAGCTAATGGGAAGTGGCGAACGTGCATCGATTTCTCCAACTTAAATGACGCTTGCCCGAAAGACTGCTTCCCACTCCCTCGAATCGGCCAACTCGTGGACAGCACTGCCGGACACGAACTTTTATCCTTTATGGACGCATACTCAGGATATAACCAGATCCCTATGCACGCCCCCGATCAAGACCTACACTAGCTTCATTACTGACCGAGGATTGTACTGCTACAAGGTAATGCCGTTCGGACTTAAAAACACTGGAGCTACTTATCAGTGCCTCGTCAACAAGATGTTTGCAGAGCTAATAGGACGAACTATGGAGTTTTACGTGGATGACATGCTGGTAAAATCAAGCAAAGCCAACAACCATATAAACCATCTGGACGAGATGTTTCAAGTACTTCGCCAATATGGAATGAAGCTAAACCCTCTAAAGTGCTCCTTCGGAGTATCATCGGGAAAGTTTTTGGGATTCATCGTTCATGCTAGGGGGATTGAAGCAAACCCCGAACAAGTCCGGGCCTTGCAAGATATCAAGATACCATCCACTCGAAAAGAGATGCAAAGCCTAAACAGAAAAGTGGCCGCCCTAAGCCGGTTCATCTCTAAAGCAACTGACAAATGCATTCCTTTCTTCGAAGCCCTGAAGAAAGACAAAGTAAAATTTGAATGGACCAATGAGTGTTCAACAGCCTTCCTTAACCTAATCGAACACCTCCAGCGGCCATCAGTACTCTCAACTCCTAATGAAGGCGAAGAACTATACCTATACCTTGCTGTGTCACCACATGCCCTAAGCGCCGCTTTGGTAAGAGAAGAAAACCGCACACAACGGCCAGTGTACTTCATAAGCAAAAGGTTCACGGGAGCAGAAGCCCGGTATCCCAAAATCGAGAAACTGGCGTAATGTTTACTAATCACATCAAGGAAGCTGCGACACTATTTCTAATCTCATCCCATCAGAGTCCTAACCGACCAACCATTGAGGCAAGTGCTCCATCGTCCTGACACCTCTGGGCGACTGCTCAAGTGGTGCATCGAGTTAAGCCAATATGATATCACCTACCATCCTCGCACTACCATCAAGGGACAAGCCATAGCCGATTTCATCGCCGAATTCACTATCAACGAAGGCAGGGAGCAGTCTGAAATAACAAAGGACATCAAGTGGAGTCTCTTTGTGGATGGAGCATCGAACGAACAAGGCTCGGGGGCAGGCGTTGTGATCATCACTCCCAGGGGAAGAAAGCTGCGTTATGCACTAAGGCTGGAATTCGCTGCCACCAACAATGATGCCGAATATGAAGCAGTAATAGCCGGATTAGAGCTCGCCCTGGAGATTGGAGTCAGTTCCTTATGTCTTCATAGTGATTCACAACTCATCGTGAATCAAATACTAGGGGAGTTCCAGGCTCGAGGAGAGCGGCTCGCGACATATCTGAAAAAGACCAAGCGGCTGCTCAATCAATTGGAGCACTACTCGATCAAACACATTCCTCGAGAAGAAAATCAAGAGGCCGACGAGCTGGCAAAAGAAGCTAGCATGGGAAATGATACCACTTCTGGAATGATAACTGTCTCAAGGCTACTAACCCCAAGCTTCGAGAAAGTAAATCTGATAGCTGCAACCGAAGAAGAAACATGGATGACCCCTATCCGGGAATACTCACAAAACGGCACCCTACCCGACGGGCGAAATGAAATTAAGAAAATTCTAAGGAAAGCTTCCCGCTACACAATACAAGAAGGCATCCTCTATCGGCGCGACTTCTCTAACCCCTTATTGAGGTGCGTTGCTGAAAGAGAAGCCAAGGAAATTCTATCCAATATCCACCAGGGAAGTTGTGGAGACCATACCGGAGGGCAGACCCTGGCAAAGAAGATACTCCGATATGGGTATTTCTGGCCCACCTTGAACAAAGATGCTTTAGACTTCGTCATAAGATGCGACAGATGTCAGAACTTTGCTAAGATTCCTCGACTACCAACCAATGAAATTACTCAATGACCAGCCCTTGGCCCTTTGCAGTATGGGGAATTGACTTAATTGGCGAACTGCCAGCAGGCCGAGGCGGAGCCAAATATGCTATAGTGGCGGTTGACTATTTCACCAAATGGGTGGAGGCGGAACCACTAAATAAAATATCTTCGACAAAAGTTATCAACTTCTTGATCAAAAATATTCTGTGCAGGTACGGAGTCCCACTCAAGATCATATCAGACAACGGACTTCAATTTGACAGCGAAGAATTCGCCGATTGGTGCCAAGAGCACGGGATTCACAAAAGCTTCTCATCTGTAGCTTATCCTCAAGCAAACGGCCAAGTCGAAGCTGTCAACAAAATCCTCAAGACTCTAATCAAGAAGAAGCTTGAAAAGTCAAAAGGCGCTTGGGTGGACGAACTTCCTACAGCACTTTGGGCCTACCGCACATCCTTCAGAACATCAACAGGGCATACTCCTTTCTCTTTGGCATACGGATCAGAGGCAATGCTCCCAGTTGAGACTATTGTGCCTTCCCACCGTAGGATCTACTATAACCCAGAAGAAAACGAAGAACTCCTCCACTTGTCTTTGGATCTAATTGAGGAGAGAAGAAATGATGCAGCACTCAAAGCAGCAGCTCACAGACAAAAAGTGGCAGCACTATACAACTCCAAAGTCAAACATCACAGCCTACAAGAAGGAGATCTTGTCCTCAAGCGAATCTTTCCACGCCCAGGAGCGCTGGATCCAATCTGGGACGGACCATATGTAATTCATAAAGATCTCCACAACGGAACTTACATTTTGTCAACAGTGGACGGAGAGGTGTTCCAGAGGGCATGGAACATCCGACACCTCCGTCGATACTTTTCTTAACTTGTACTGCCCATACGAAGTGAAATAAAAAAGAGAATCAGTGGACGTAGGCATTTTCATGCCGAACCACTTTAAAAAACTTGGCTCTTGTTAACTTGTTCCTTTATATCTTGGCTACTTGTTAAGCTTTATCCTTTGCTGTTGAAAAAAATCCTTTGCAGATGACATTTCAATTCAGAGCTTCACAACACAACTCCACCTGGACAAAATCTAACAGGTACGCTGCGATCCTATGCCCTCGCCAATGAGACACTTTGCTCCGGTATCCCTCTACCACGAGTTAACTCATTGTTTGCCTCGACCCTTAAAGCCGACTGTAATAAGCCGAGTATAAGCCACAGAGAAGGCCGATTATGCCATGGCAGCTCATTACAGCGATTCGGCTCGCTGGCAGCTGTGAACCGATCATAAGCCCCAACATAAGGTGTGGCTAGCCAGGGGCAGTTCACAGTTGAGGATCGGCCCCCACGCTAGCCGGCCACAGTAAATCGAATAATACCCACGATTACGGGCCATAATGGCCCGGGTAGTTACTGTGCGCGATCGGCTCCGATGTGTCTTAAGTACGGCTGTGGTGAAAAAGAAAACTCCCCGCAGAGGCGTAACATGGGTGACAAATGTCTCCAAGACCCACCGCTAGGGAAAGTGACTACAAAACCCGTTTGCCATGAACTTAAGCACATCGACGGCCTTCCACGACTGGAAGTTTTACCTTTCCTATATTTCCATTTCATTTAAAACTTTTCTCCTATTCTCCGTAACGGTACTTGAAAGTACAGGACATGAAATAGGGAATGCTCGCTAATGGGAACAGAAACTTACAACCGGATGACGAGACACTCATCAGCATTCCGTGCTTAGTCTTGCAGGGCGCGCAAAGTTGCCGTCCGCAGCCGAAACATGAAGGGCGGTACCTTTCACTTTTATACATTAATGCATAGCTGCAATTCATATTCATACATCACACTAACATTGCAAAACATGAAATTATATTACAAGCAGAAACTTAGTGTCAAACACAATCAAATCACAGGCATATGCATGGTTATATTTCTTATACAACACATCAAAAGCAATGACAGCATTCCAAATATAACAAAATCAGCTTGTGTTGTAAAATTACGTAGAGTCGTTCACTGACATAATTACAATCCGAAAATACACTAATGTTTTTGACTAAGTATAGACAGGAAAGTCAAGAAAACCAAAAACTATACAGATCGGATCAAGTAGTCGACTGCATCAGTGCTCCACCCCCAACTCACTAGCTCTCCGAATCTACTTGACAGCAGGATCGGAGCTCCTAGCATGTTGACCAGAAGTCCCACCTGTCCAATTCAGAGAAAGAGTCCATTAAAACCGGCGACGAACGATCAAGTTATGAAAAGCTAAAAAGAGAAAACTCACCAACACCTGCTTCTTGGTCCTCATCCCCCAACTGCACACCGGCTTCCTCCGCAGCGAGTAGCCGCGTCCCCTCCTTCACCACTACCTTCTCCTCCTTTGAAAACTGGGCAGTAACCACATCCATACTGAATGCCGCTCCACCTTCCTTCTCTGCATCAGCCCTGGCCTCCTCCAAAGTACGGAGATATATCCTGGCCATGATCCGGGGATAGTCATCCATCCAGTATAGATTACCCTACTTCCAGGTACGGAAGTACATGTCCTGCAGCATCTCATTCATCATCCCCTCATTCTCCTCAAACTCCCTCACCCGAGCCCCGGAGGACAGCAACTTAGCGACGGCAACATCCCTCTCCTGCCGGTATCTCGAGCACTCAGCTTGAAGGGATCTCCTCATCTCCTCCATCTCTTCTTTCAACTTGGCTTGAGCAAGTTCTGCAGCTTCGAGCCTCCCAGTTATTTCTTCAACCTGCTCAAGATCCGCCCTCCTAACCTCATCAACCATGGTAATGGCCATGTCAATGCGCTTCTTGCAAGCGGCCTCCATTTTCCGCAACTCGACTCTGCTAGCCTCCTCCATGGTCTTCTTCAATCGTCGGGAGTCGGCTTCATGCTGCGAAATTTGAATAGCCTGGTCGGCAAGTTGCTTGGCCTGATCAGCGACCACTAACCGCAGCCTTATATTGGCACTCCCTATCTCCTCCCCGGCCTTGGCCAATCGAGCGTGATGTTCCATTAACTTCTTGGCCTCCTTCGCGACCCGGTCAATGTTGGCCTTGGCTTCGTCCCCCATAGCAGCTATCCGAGTAGTGAGCAGATCCAGATCTAGGGACTTAGCCTCATCAAGAACCCGAACCATAGGATTGCGGGGGAGAAGATGCTCGCCCTTGGCCTTGTAAAATAAGATATCCTGAGAGCTGGGGTCCAAATCCAGGTGGCCGGCAAAGGGATTGCGAGGCACGTCGGGACGTTTTATGCGGATGACGGTAGGATTTTCAGACAGATGCGGGGAGGGAATATACTCAGTGTCTTCCTCCGTGATATCATGAATAGGTTGAGGTGGAAGCTGCGGACCGGGTGAAGATTCAAATAAGGAGTGGCTCCTCTTCTTTTTCTGAATACTCTCTTCAATGACCCCAAGAAAAGGACGGTAGCTAACTACGTCTCCTGGATGACTAGTGGGAGGCTTAGGCTTGGC
Organism: Allium cepa; assembly: GCA_030765085.1. Taxonomy (NCBI): domain Eukaryota; kingdom Viridiplantae; phylum Streptophyta; class Magnoliopsida; order Asparagales; family Amaryllidaceae; genus Allium; species Allium cepa. Next base: position 569,325,853 of record CM060931.1, on the reverse strand, counting down.
AGAGGCTCTGAGTAACTTGTATTGTTCAAGGCGGCGTCGAATGTCTGAAGTTTTGGCCACCTCGCCTGCCCCTGTGATAAAGAACAAGTGTTACGAACAAACAATGGTCCATAATTCAAGAAATATGTTAACTTAAAGAGAATGGGAAGGCACGTCTGTTATACAAACCCTACGGAGGAGTAGAATACTGCAATAAGTCCTGAATCTCAGTCCAGGACGGAAGCGAACCATAAAATATTAGTCCCTATCATAAATGGAGTCTGCAGAAGTCGAACGTTCACCTTGAATCACTGGAGTCGCCTTAGCTGGAGAACTCTTAGAGAATGGACCGGCACCAGCCCCAGCCTTGTCAACCTCCTTCGCCTTCTCCACCGAGGCTGATCCTTCCTCCAACCCGTCGAAAGCCTGGCGGAATGCATCATCCGTCCACTACTGGATCTCCCCTGCCTGCTCAGAAGACAAAGCCCCGGCACCACTACCAACCTGTTCTTCACCTTCTCCATCTCCTCCGCTCTCCTCCTCGCCTCTTTCCTCCTCTCCACCTTCCTCCTCCGGAATGTCTGGACATGTGCTTGGAGAAGGTCCATCAGACTTCTTAAGCTTCTTTCCCCCAACGACTGGAGGTATCGAGAAAGGTCTCCTCTTGCTACACTTCGCAGTAGCCCCATCCTTAGCTTTAGCAGCCCTCTCCTCGGCTGTATCTCTCTGTTTAACCACAGATTGACGTGGCAGAATCAGGTTGTACTCCAGGTGTTTGCACCAAAATTGGTCACAAACACCCAATATCACGAAAGCACCCGTTTGCGTATTCAACTTGATAATAATCAACACAGAACTCAGCAACAATCAATATAGAATTCAGCTCTAGGTAATAAATCACAGTAATTCACAAACAACAATCACAAACACAGGATTTATAGTGGTTCGGCGTTCGTGCCTACGTCCACTTTGAAGGTTTTCTCTTTATTGCTTTGCTTGATTAAATCGGTTACAACGGATTACAATCGATAATAGCTTTGAAATCTGAATACAACGGTGATTCTGGCGAATAGATTTGAATCCGGCAGAGTCTCAGCGTTCAATGGCAGAAGTTCTCGGAAGCTCCCCTTTCTGAAGGCTTCAGGGTGCTATTTATAGGCGTTGGAGGCCCAGATCTTGCTGAAACTTCGGGAGACCTCTTCTGGCACGTGAGTGGGCCCACACGACCGACCCCACCAAGTTTCGTCTTGATCTGACTTCGATTCGAAGTCATTTCGAACCCATCAAGAAATGGTCCAATCGAGCTGAAACTTGGCAGGAACAATCTTTACCTTGTATAGAAGCTGCTGTGAAAATTTGGTTGCATTTGGATGTGTGGTTGAGGAGATATGATCAGTTCGAAATGGTGTTTCTCGGTTGGATGTGGAGTTCGAACCCATCACTTCGAAACCATGACTTCGAATCCATGGACACACGTGATTCTGCAGTGACGTGGCGCGTGCTCCTCGAATCGATCCTGTTTTGTCTCCGAGTTGACCGCTTCGCACCCATGGATTTCGCCTCGTTCGTATCGTGGGGCGACACGTCATCCAAGTTAGCTGACTTGGTGGGTACGAACAAGAGAATGTTCCTGGGTTCGAACGTGACCGTTTCGAACTAAGGTGTACTCGTGGGTTCGAACTCGATCGATTCGAACAAGATCGATTCGAAGCGATTTGGATTCGAAGCTGGTGGGCTTGAATGGATTCGAAGATGATGGTTTCGAATGTAATGGAGTCGAACTTAATGGTTGTGAGGCAGGCACTGGTTGATGGATTCGAACAGGATGGGTTCGAAGGAAGGATACCGGATGGGTTCGGAGTAGATGGTTTCGAAGATGATGGGTTCGAAACAATGAAAGGGTGATGGATTTGAACCGAGCAAGGTCCAACTTTCTCAACTTGAATCCATCATAACTTGGGCAAACGAACTCGGAATGACTTGAAATTTGAAATGACGACTCCTTCGACCTTTCTTGTCATGTCCTATCAATTTCGGCCCGTTCCGGACTCGGACAAAATTCATCGATATCCATAGCAAAGTGAAGTATAATCAATCTCTGAGACGAACTGTCTTTTGTTTTCGATCAATCTTTTGGTATCACGGCTTTGCCAAAAAGCGGGATAACATTTTGCCCCCCTAAACATGCCTTGCGGTAGGAAGGTGTTTTTTGTAATGCTTCGAGTTGGATGTTCGTATCCGATCATCAACCTGCAAAGAACTTGATAGTTTTCATATGGCCTCAAATGACGATCGTTCGGGATCATGCCATCTGGGATGAAGCGCGGCCGTTCGTGGTCAAGCGCTCAACTTCAAATGACGATCGTTCGTGATCGAGTCATTCGAGGTGAAGTGCGACCGTGCGCGGTCGAGCGTATGAATCCATGCGTCGATCGTTCGGGATCGTATGCTGTTTGAGGTGAATCGGGACCGTTCGCGGTCCGTGCCGTTCGTGGCATAGGATGGAATAGGACCGTTCGCGGTCGATGCCGTTCGCGGCAAATGATGAGATGGGACCGTTCGCGGTCGACTGCTGTTCGTGGAAAATGATGATCGTTCGCGACCAAGTGCCGTTCAAGGCGAATGGTGACCGTTCGAGGTCGGATTTTATAATTAGTGAACCATAACCGTTCGCGGTCGGCGCCATTCAGGGCAGAAAGTGATCGTTCGCGATCGTGTGCCGTTCGAGGCGAATTTGTGACCGTTCGTGGTCGGGTGTTGGACCTCAAGTGACGACCGTTCGCGATCGAGCCATTTGAGGTGAGGTGAGTTGTGACTATTCGAAGTCGAGTGCCGTTCGAGGCGAACTGTGACCGTTCGAGGTCGGGTGCCGTTCGAGGCGAATTGTGTGCCCGGGAGGGCTTGGTATTATCGACGCCAGGGTCACGTTCGGGTGAGTTCCTGGATCGTTTGTCAGGGCGGTTCATCGCCATCTCAGAGCATGCCTAAGGACCGTTCGCGACCCCATACATGTGTAAGTAGCTTAGCCATTCCAGAGTTATCGGAATCAAATATCTATTACACGGATGAGCTTTTAAAACAGAAATGTCCAAACAAGCAAAGTCTAAATGTTCAAATCAAAAAGAAACGAAAGCAAATCATGGATGTCAAAGTGTAAGTTCCCACTACGAAACGGTTAATGATCACTCAGAGCATGCCTGGAGATCGTTCGCGATCTCGCACATGTGTAAATGATCTAACTGTGTTAGTGGAAGCTTACAACTTGTTCATTGTTATTTCACTCAATTGATAACCAAACGGTGCCTTGATTCAGGGTCGCCTCTAGCTGATGTGGACGGTGGCCGTTCTGGTTCCGCCACAGGAGCTCGCCTCCTTACATATTGAAGGAGCATACCGTTCCTGATATGCCCTTCCACCTCGTCCTTCAGGTGCCTACAATCGTTAGTGTTATGACCATTTAATTCATGGAATACACAAAACTTATCTGATTTCCTTTCGTCAGAGGTAGGATCCCTTCGCATCGGCCTACGATACGGAATCTGCTCTTTGGTATCCTGATAAATTCGTTCCAGGCTCTCGTTCAGCTCAGTGTAGGTGGTGAATCGCGGCTCCCTCCGTCGCCGCTTTGATCTGTCTCCGTCATTCCCAATCCTTCTTTTACCTTTATCCTTGTCCGAGTCCTTTCTAGGGGGCCTTTCGTCTTTGAGTGCATAAACTTCTATCCCATCTCCTTCTTCTCTTTCTGCATTTTCATCCTCTAATCGTAAAAACTTTTCTGCCTCATGATAGAATTCTCCCAGATCTACGGGTGGATCCTTAGTTAATGAATTTTTGAACTCCGTTCCGTCTGCTATTCCGGACACGGCCGCCATCATAACCATGGATGGATCCGGTCTGTCCATGGAAGCTGCCGCCGCATTGAACCGTGTCAGGAAACTTCTCAATGTTTCTCCAGCCTTCTATTTTAAAGTTGCCAACGTCATCACATTCTTCGGCCTTGTAATGTGAACCCTGAATTGCCTCATAAATCTCTTAGTTAAATCATTCCATGTTCCAATGGACCCACTATCTAGTTGCCTGAACCATAACGCCGCAATATCCGTTAAATATAATGGGAAGCACCGGGCCATAACCTCCTCTGATGCCCCCAGCACCTCCATATGTCTCATATATTTTGTCAGATGGACCGTGGGGTCCGTTCTCCCGTCATACATATCCAACGATGGTAATTTGAAATCCGGTGGGTTTCTAGCTCGTCTGATTGCCGGAGTGAAAGGACTCCTATTAACATCCTCTAGGTCTTTGTTCACCAAACCGCCTCTCATTGCTCGCCTAACCATCTCTGCCAACTTGTCGGTGTCTCCGAGATGTAACCTTCGTTCGTTACTTTCATCCTGCCCCCCGAGTTCACGAGGGAACTCTGAAATCTGCCCCCTTGACTGAGCGTTCATTCCTCTGCTGTCTCCAGGTTGCGCAGATACTCCTCTTTCTCCCTCCGAAATTGGACCAACGTTCTCCATGGGTGTGCCCCCTAATCCGGGTGCGACGCCGGATGGTCCTGCTTCGTTCTGGACTCCATTGGCTCCTCTATTCTGTGCTCCAAGCTGTCCTATCTGTTGAAATAAACTCTGGATCAACTCCTCTTGCTTCTTCATCATCGTCTCCATCTCGTCCCTAGTGATGTAGATTGATGGTTGATTCGCTCCCGAGGAAGCCTCCTGACTCCCTTGTTGTTCACTTCTCTCTGGCCTTGGCCTTCTACTCGATTGTCTCGTCATAACTTCTCAAATTTTAACTTTCAAACTCTCTTTGAATTTTCTATCAATTGGTAGAACTTCCGAGTTAGCGTTCTCAGTGAAAGCACCAAAATGTTTGCACCAAAATTGGTCACAAACACCCAATATCACGAAAGCACCCGTTTGTGTATTCAACTTGATAATAATCAACACAGAACTCAGCAACAATCAATATAGAATTCAGCTCTAGGTAATAAATCACAGTAATTCACAAACAACAATCACAAACACAGGATTTATAGTGGTTCGGCGTTCGTGCCTACGTCCACTTTGAAGGTTTTCTCTTTATTGCTTTGCTTGATTAAATTGGTTACAACGGATTACAATCGATAATAGCTTTGAAATCTGAATACAACGGTGATTCTGGCGAATAGATTTGAATTCGGCAGAGTCTCAGCGTTCAATGGCAGAAGTTCTCGGAAGCTCCCCTTTCTGAAGGCTTCAGGGTGCTATTTATAGGCGTTGGAGGCCCAGATCTTGCTGAAACTTCGGGAGACCTCTTCTGGCACGTGAGTGGGCCCACGCGACCGACCCCACCAAGTTTCGTCTCGATCTGACATCGATTCGAAATCATTTCGAACCCATCAAGAAATGGTCCAATCGAGCTGAAACTTGGCAGGAACAATCTTTACCTTGTATAGAAGCTGCTGTGAAAATTTGGTTGCATTTGGATGTGTGGTTGAGGAGATATGATCGGTTCGAAATGGTGTTTCTCGGTTGGCTGTGGAGTTCGAACCCATCACTTCGAAACCATGACTTCGAATCCATGGACACACGTGATTCTGCAGTGACGTGGCGCGTGCTCCTCGAATCGATCCTGTTTTGTCTCCGAGTTGACCGCTTCGCACCCATGGATTTCGCCTCGTTCGTATCGTGGGGCGACACGTCATCCAAGTTAGCTGACTTGGTGGGTACGAACAAGTGAATGTTCCTGGGTTCGAACGCGACCGTTTCGAACTAAGGTGTACTCGTGGGTTCGAACTCGATCGATTCGAACAAGATCGATTCGAAGCGATTTGGATTCGAAGCTGGTGGGCTTGAATGGATTCGAAGATGATGGTTTCGAATGTAATGGAGTCGAACTTAATGGTTGTGAGGCAGGCACTGGTTGATGGATTCGAACAGGATGGGTTCGAAGGAAGGATACCGGATGGGTTCGGAGTAGATGGTTTCGAAGATGATGGGTTCGAAACAATGAAAGGGTGATGGATTCGAACCGAGCAAGGTCCAACTTTCTCAACTTGAATCCATCATAACTTGGGCAAACGAACTCGGAATGACTTGAAATTTGAAATGACGACTCCTTCGACCTTTCTTGTCATGTCCTATTAATTTCGGCCCGTTCCGGACTCGGACAAAATTCATCGATATCCATAGCAAAGTGAAGTATAATCAATCTCTGAGACGAACTGTCTTTTGTTTTCGATCAATCTTTTGGTATCACGGCTTTGCCAAAAAGCGGGATAACACCAGGAGAGTGGCATTTCTGATCAGGTAGGAAGCCGACCTATCCCTTCCTGGAATGACCTTTATTTCAGCAGCCATCCGCGCCAAGGAATCATTTTCCACGACCGTAAAGCCACATGTTGCTAGCAAGAAATAAAAGCATATAAGATGAAGCATTGTGATCGGGACGAGGAAAATATAAATGAAGTTCAACTTACAGCCGGAAGTGAAAAGGCGGAAAGAAACAGAGTCATCCTTAATGAAGAACCATTCTTTCTTGAATATACTAAACTTCGAGTACAAATCCAGAACAGGCTTGAAGGGCACGGCCGCTTCCAAGCTGATATATGGAGACCCCTTCTTGTAGCCTCTCAAGTTGTATAGATACCGCATCTCCCGGTTGGAAGGGGGACGCCCATATTTCCTCTGATAGATGACGAAAAGACTCACTAGAATGGCGTAGGAGTTAGGCTGAAGCTGGAATGGAGCCACCTTTAGATATGTGATAAAGCTAACTATCCAAGCGTTGAGAGGTGGGATAGCACCACACATGCAATGATATCTGCTGTACGCAAAATATCCTTCAGGAGGGTCATATGGCATAACCCCCTCTCCCGGCAACAGCATAAGAGCCCTGTCAATCCCGAAGGAACGAGAAATGACATCAAGTTGCTCCTCTTTAAGGGAGCTCGGAAAGCAATCGGGAGGAGAGTTCAGAAGCTCTTGGGGACCATACCCATCCACTAACGACCTCGGGGCAGGTCCATGTCGCGCCGGTCCTGATTGGGCTGGGGGCACGGAAGAAGACTCTCCTCTATCCTTGGACTTCCGTTTATCAGATCGGGTTTCCACTTTTTAAGACATTTTATCTACATACACAGAAGCGAAAGGCGTGTTGTTAGTACAAGGAGTATAGAGATATAAGCAAACAAGTGTATAAAGCAAGCCAGCATATATAAATCTAGGGTTATCACTCAAGGTTCAAATATGAAAGTTCATTCGGCAAAGCAATGCGAAAGCCCATTCGGCACTTAAAACGCAGGATCATTCGGCATCTACAACATAAGGTCATTCAGTAGTTCCAACCGAAGCCCATCCGGCACTTGAGGGCTACGAGCTCACTCATGTTCATTCGGTACAGAGAGCTTTCGAGTTCATCCGGTATTAAGTATATTCGGTATAAAAACTTCATGCTCATTCGGTAAAACAATGTATAACTAAGAAGCCATTCGGCAGTCACCTGGTTCGGCAAAGTTGTTGAGTCGGCGAAGTTGTTGATTCGGCAAGAGATTCTTATCCGGTCCGGTAGGGAATAACGGAAGCCCTAGGCCCCTACTTATAAACGAGAGCGAGATAATCGAACCATTGGTTCGGCACTTGGGACCGAGCGAAGCCATTTAATCTGAGGAAAACAAAGCGCGACATATGCTAGCAGATGTCCCACTTTGGGGGGCATGTGTTGGGTATATTTCCAGCACCATCGAATCAACGCTAAACCCCAACTATCGAACCAAAGTAAAGACAGCCTCTACCGAGCCAAAGCTTCACCGAACCAGACCCTCCACCGAACCAGGTGACTACCGAATCATCCTCTACCTATGACCACCGGACCAACCACCACCGAGTGGACCACCATTACCGAACCAACTACACCCGGACCATCTCTCTGACGAACCTACCTCCCCCATGCTCCACCGAACCAAGTGACCACCGGACTAACACCTCATAACCTCTCCATAACGAACCAACTCCAAGGCCACACCAACCCATGCCGAACCAACCCCCTCCACACATCACCGAACCAAGCTTCACCGAACCAGATATGCCAGACCAGATTGCTTCAGCCCAGGCCCATCAGCAGCTATATACATCCAAGACCCCTGCCCCCAGCCTCACTCTATAAATAGAGGGACAGGGGTACAACAATGGCAGACAAGTTTGAGAGCTCAAGCACGGAAGGAACTTTCAAACAACTTTCATATACTTATATACAAAGCATTGTACTTGTAATCAAAAAGAAAAGAGAGAATAACATATAAAGTGGACGTAGGCACGTTCTGGCCGAACCACTATAAATCTGCGTGTCTTTTTTCAGTTTAGCCCCTGTTCTTTATATATTTTCATAAATCATCCAAACCGCTAAGAACAACGTAAAATCAACTAAATCATACGACTTTGAGGTGTTTGTCCATTTTTTGTGCAAACACTGTTTATTAAGTTAAGAGAATAGTTGGTCATCATTCCTTATAAAGTTGCTTTGGCCAGATCCAAAGGCCTGATTGCCTATCTTCCATGGATGGTTGCTTTGGCTAGGCTTAGAGGCAAGAATAAGGGTTGATTTTTTCACCATCCTTGGGTGGTGGCTTTAGCTCGGCCTAGAAGCAGGCCTAAAGGCTTAATTGACCATCACCCTTAGATGGTTGCTTTGGCCAAGTCCGAATGTGGGAATGAAGGCTTTATTTGGCTGCTACTCTTTGGGTGATTGCTTTAGCTAGGCCCGAAGTAGGACCAAAAGTATAATTGAGCATCTCCCTTGGATGGTTGCTGACTAGGCCACCAAAGGCCTAATTGAGCATCTCCCTTGGATAGTTGCTTTGACCAGGCCCAAAGGCAGGATCAAAGGCTTAATTTGACCACCACCCTTTGCGCAGTTGCTTTTGCAAGGCACATAGGAAAGCCTAAAGGATTAATTAACCATTGTCCTTGGATAATTTCTTTTTCTAGGCTTGGGGATGAGACCAAAGGTTCTATTTGACCACCACTCTTTTAGTGGTTACTTTATCCAGGTATGAAAGCAATGCTAAAGGATTAATTGACCATCACCATTGGAAGGTTGCTTTGACTAATCCCTTGTAACAATCCTCACTGGAACGGGCCTAGTTTTTGATCCAATGAAACCCTACCAATTCTTAGGTCCATTTCAAAGTTAGTTGTTGGTTGATAAAATTTATCAAATAAACAATAAATGAGCTATCTATCTATGCTTTCAGAATCTCATAGCGGAAGGAATAAAATATAATAATAAAATATGTACTCAGTTCACACGTTTTCAAATCTCAGAAATACAATATTCTAAATATCCATAACACAATGTTTCAAAGTAGAACATCAACAACTAAAATCTAGGTACATCAGAAGAAATTATCAGCATGAATAAGTAGCTATATTGCCATCGGTCTTCACCACCTTTTTCGCACTTCATCATCAATATCATTTCCCTTAACCCGTTGGTCGTAATAAGGAGGGAGCCAGAACAACAATGTCTGATGAATGAAAATCTCAACTCTTACCATGATAATATTTGGGCAGTATCATTTAGATGAGTATCATGTCTTACGCATTTATACTATGTCTTTTTGAGCATACCTCCAACTATAAGCCAATAGCTCTCTCAGTCTAACTCTATGGTGATCTCCAACCGTAAACCAATGACTTTTCCAGTCTAACTTCATAACTACGTTACAGGTGTAGTGCAACTATAGAATATATTTGGTCCAACAACCCCTTTCTGTCGACCATATTAGTCACCTAATACCTTTTCAAATGAGAAATTGGTAGACTTTGACCATTTAATACCTAGACCATAAGCAAATCTTCGTTATTTAGTAAGTAGACCCAAGGCGAACTTCTCACTGGTATTTTCTAGCTGACATCATAAAAAATCCAATAAGGCCACTTAATACTTTTAAATAGGGAAGATGCAAACCCTCCAATAGCCATTTAATACCTCAATCCCAAAATAGACCCCCTCTATAGATTTCCACTACCACACATAAAAGATAATCTCGACCATTTAATTCTTCTTGAATAGAAAAGAGGCAGACCCTACAATAGCCATTTAATACCTCCAACCCCGAAGCAGCCCTATATTAGGATATCCATTCTATTATCTATAACCCAAATTGTGACATCTCATATTATTCCAACTATTTGTAGGCGTTGATAGCCAAATTAACTGTGCAGGCTTGCCCTATAGAATTGGGACTAGACTCACATCCACTGTGGGTACTTATTGTAAGTGCCGACTAACCTCGCATCTCTATAACTTAGCTAAATTTTTGCTCTCCAATCTTACAAAATTATACTAACATATATGCATAATATATATGTATACGTAATATACCTCACCCGATTTATGCATTAACGTCATATAAGCGAAACTCCTTATTCTGTCTTTAATTATGGATTTATTTTCATACTTGTTTTTAATTTCCTTTTTATGCTGTTATAGTTATTTCTTAACCTATTTATTTTATGCAGTACGACTATATGTTATTATTATATTTATACTAAATGTTAATTTTTGGCTAACTAATTTTTACTAAATGTTCCTAAGCATGCGTAAGAATATTTCAATACTAAGACTTTCCTTTCCTATTTGGGTTGGTAAAATAACTAAAATATCACAACTCCCACATCCATTCAAGTCTCTAGTCCAATACATTAATTTTCACAATAGCTAATTCCATAATTTAAATTAACCAAACAAATCAAGTGTAGCGATCCTGACTCGACCTTCGAAAATCGGCACCAAATACGACACTCATATTCCAATGCCGCAGATCCAAACGTCAAATCTGGTTCGCCAGAGCTTATAACACCATTAAGTACAACACAGCGGAAGGAAAAGAATAATATCATATACAACATTCGATTCAATATCCAGATACAATAGATGATACCATAGAATGATATAATAGATATCGGTACTATAAGAGATATAAGAAAACAGCAGCGGAAAAGAATACCTTCAATACGATACGTCTCCAAAATGCAACTGCAACACCATCTCCCACTAACGACAGCTCGAACAACCATCAAGTTGCACCAAGATCAGCAAGGTCGGCAATGAAAGCTGAAGTGTAGAAAATGCGATCCACAGATCCAAAGGCTTCGAAGGCTATCGAATCAATTCCTACTATTCGACTATCTAAAAAACCGAACTCTATACTGCTCGTTTGGAAAATTGTGGGCACCAAGAGTTTAAGAAAGGAATAATAAACTCCTGGTCAGTCATGGGACTGGTGTGAGCAACAAAAGAAACAGTTTTTATCTTTAAAAACAAGCAACGAAGGAATTTAAAATATTGAAAACCGTAATGCTTGGAAAATGAAACTACCATAAGGCCTCCCGCCACACACACCAAGCAAATGCAGAATTGGAGGAGATTTCTCCTTATAATAGTCAAAAATGCTTGGTACGCGAAAACCATTTTGATATTATTATTAGTGCATAGTGCAGAAAACCTTTTGAAAGTATAATATAAATCTTAGCCAGCATAGGCATTTCGCACTATGCCTACTATAGCTACCATGTTCAATAGCAGGTTACCGCCACATTCCATGGTAGGTTATACAACTAAAACCGTACAGGGCGCGTATTATTTCTTTGGATTTCCAACAAATGGTCGGGCAAAGGAACTTCCCAAATAAAATGGAACGCCTCCTCAGGGACGCCCCCAAGAACCTAACCGGATCTTTGCTACACAAGGCGGGTTACCCTCTTCCCGGGAAGTAAAACCTCAAATATGCTACCCACGGTCCTTTGGGACCTTTATAAGAGGTACCTCTACACCAATAACATCACATAGTAATAAAAATACTACAGTGCCCACATGAGTAAGTATATGGGCTCCATACCATGATACTACCCTTTTCCAGAAGGAATGGTCACACCCTAGGGGAGCTACGCCTGAAACCTTACTGCCACGATTCCTGTTTCGACCATTACCGGGTTGTGAGGCTCGACGAAGTCTCGTCCACAAAGCTACGATTTTTCACAAAGCGATGCTTCGATCACAAATGATCAACAAATGATCATCAACACACAGCAACACTTGGCATGCCACACTACCAAATTGGGAGTATATTGCTTATAACCTTCAACTACATAACATCTGAGCTCGTACATGTTAGAGAAGGGTGTTAAGCTAAGAGAATAAATTCTCTACCACCAACAGATATGTATTTGAAAGAAATCTGCTTTATATCTCAAAGTGTAGTGTCAGACATACAACCATACAAGTCTGTTCCGGGTTCGAACAGTACCGAAGGCACTTCCGAAGAAGCACTTGCAAATCTGGGTATTCACAATCCCGATCGGACTTCCCATCACTTAGGAATCTTTATACCGACGTGACTCAGTGCAGAGACAATCGATAGGTCATCCTATCGTTCTTGCAAATACCCGGTCTTCACCATCGGTCTTCAAATGTTATCTATCCATATCGACGTATCATTATTCGGAATGGGTTATATGACACAAAGTCCTCTCCAGCTAAACCGAATAATGAACGCAATATTTTAAAACATATGGATATGGGATTTCAGTTAAGTCAAAACTTAATATCCAAACTTTTCTTTCAAATGGTTTAAGTTACCATTTCAAATCTTTTAAATAAAAAATTCATTTCACAAAGTTCACCCAGTTTCACAAAGACCCATTCACGGGTTTCAAAACAATTTCCATTTCAAATTGGATTAACTAATCCAATTTTTCAGTTTAAGATTTAATTCATAACTTTCAAATTCCAATTCAAATCTTGTATATGGAAGATATACTATTTAAAATTCTCTTTGATTTCAAAACAAGATTTAATAATCTTCACAAAGGTTAATTCATAGTTTTACCCAAACTATTTACAATTTCATTTCAACTTGAAATCTTTCGATACAAATTGGAAATCCTTCCTTTTTATGAAAGCTATTACTATTTAAAACAAATAGTTTTCATTTGGGAAAAAATGATTACAGTTTACACAGTTAAAGCCATCCAAGTATAAAACTTGGATTTAAATTTAAATTTCCCAAAACCATACTTTTTAAAGTTAAAACCCATATAAATATTTGTATAATTGGAATAATCTTTTTAGACCATAATTCCCCAATCATTGAATTCAATTTCAAATGTTGAATTCGAATTTAAATCAAATTATTTAAATTTGAAATTTTATTAAGTTATTTAATATAACTTTTATTTTTGAAAACTCATTTTCAAAAGCTTTCAATTCAAATTCCAAAACTAATTTGGATTTCAGAATTCAATCTTTAAAATTGTTAAAAATCGGTGGCTTAGCCAATTTCCTCGTGCAATCCGTATTTGTGTGTGTATGGTGTAGTCCAGGGGATTAACATAATAGTGCAACATCATAAATCATCACATCACATATTTACGCATATCGATATTTGATAAGCGGCAAAATCTATAACGCTTATCGTTCTTTCACAGGTTCACAAATAAATTTATCACAAATAATTAAATTACATTCATCATAGATCACACTGAATCAATTCATAACACAAAGCATAGCATATCAAAAATATTAGACAGTTCAGCAATCAATAGAATTCAAACATTTATAAGTGAACTCAATTAATTATCTGATTAATTTAAATCAGATGGGTCATCAATCATGGTTAACTTTAACTAATTTCAAATTATTTGATTACTTGTCCTTTAACCATTTATTAATTTAAATTAATCAACTTTAATTATTGAAAAATTGACCTCTAATTATTCAATTATCCTTTAATTGATTTCCTTTAATTAATTCATTAATAAATTAATCAACCCCTAATTAATTACAATTTTATTAATTATTCTTAATTAACTACAATAAGTGATTATCCCCAATCACTTAATCCACTTTAATTAATTAACTTCTTAATTAATCTTTAATTTATTTCATGAATTATCAAAGTCTTAATTACACTTAAGATAAACATCCTCTTTGTCAAAATACTAAATCACATTTTCTAAAACCTTTACCTTTAATTAAAATTTAACTTTATTTATAAAATAATTATATTTAAAACAACTTTTAGTATTTAACATACTTAATTTAAAAATCAAACAAGATTATTAATATTAAATTTTAATTACAAATTTATTTAATCATAAACCACTTATTTGTTTACAATTATAAATTAATTTATATTCTTAATTAACTCACACTTTAAATTAATTGATCATCTTACATTTGCAAATCTCTCTCTTAAAAATTTTAAAATCAAATTTTGAACATAAACTTGTCAACATCCTTAACTTTATTAATACCAAGCTTTGTTTAACAAAACAACTTAAGATTTTATTAAGTTAATCCACTAGAAAATAGAACCCGAGGTAAACACTGCGCTTACTCGAGTATAACTCGGGTCTTCCCTTACCCTTTCGCGAGTTAAATTATGTTTAAATCTTTAATTACTTTATAAAATACTTTAACACTTTAAAGTTATTGAAACGTTTCATCTTTTTATAAAATTTATGTATAAAAGAAAGCTAAAATTCAAATTCATTTTAAATACAGATTTTAACCCTGTTTTTCAAACCTTTATTTTAAACTTGCTTTTCACTTTTAAATTCAGTTTAAGTTTAAAACTTAAACATTGATAGGCTTAAACAAAAACCTGTAACAAAACAGTTTACTCGAGCCACTAATACATTTTGCTTCGAGCCAACTTCCCATTACTTCGAGCCTTCACTTTAATTTACTCGAGCAACTCTTCCTGCTTCAACCCAGATACGAAAGTCACCGATGCACGTGCACCACACCTCCAACGACCTCCGACCGACCACTACCCCTCCGACCTATCGATGAACTCGTCGACAACGAACGCGATAGACAAAAAACTCGAACAAGTCCTCAATCAGAATCGAGCATAGCTCAAGCGATCACGAACAAAACTCCGTCCCAATCATTGACTCACCTGAACGATTCTGACCACCGGAAAATCCCCGCCACCGGTCACGAACGCGTCAACCCCAAAGCCATCATTCCCCAGACGTACGTGCAGCTCAATGCACGAGAGAAGCCGTGATGCACCAAAATTTTGACCACGACCAAAACTAGGTTTAGAAACAAAAATTTCTTTCTGCCGCCACCACGTTCATCTACCGACCATCGCACTATTTTTCTCAACACCACCGTAGGCTCCTCCACCTCCACGCGAAACCCCAATTCCCAAAACTCCTCCGGCCGCCTGAAATCGATCGAAATTCAATTTTCGATCATCCCCGAACCGCTCTTAAATCCTAGCTCTAAAAATTGTGATTTTTGCTTTAAAAATCATGTTAAGGTATAAGAACTCAGACTATATACTTGAATTCATGAATTAAAACATTTGAATTTTGACTAAGATTGAAGTTGCCTGTATATTTAAAAATTTCTCAGATAATCATTGATTTATTTTATTGAAAATTTACCTCTAAAATTAAATCATGTTTTAAACAAGCAATTTCTATTTAAATTCTAAAGCTTAACAAAAAAATCAGAGGAGAAAAAGTTTGATTTCAAACCGGGTTTGAAAATCTGTTTCCAAACAGAGGAAATATGCCTGATACTAGATATGCACAACCATTTTAAACACATACATATCCACATCTTTGCCTGCAAAAAAAGATACTTGACAATTCCCATTTCAAGCATGAGTTAAACCATAGGCTAAACTTCAAAAATCTCAAAAGTTTACTCACCTTGCTTCAAAAGAAAGAACAGAGCTTCTTTTTTTGAACCAGGCTTTGAAACTGTTATTTGAAGTCTCCTTCTTGATCTCTGGTTTTGATGAATTCATATTGTTGTTAAAAGTTGAAATTTTATTTTGCAGTTGAGTATTGTTTACTTCAGTTTCACTTTGAATGGTGGACGAAACTGAAATGAAGAAGCTTAATATATAGGAGATGAGTTTACAGGTGATTATATGTTTGTACAGGGTGATTACTATTTGGTTTTTACAATATCAGACCAGATTTTTTTCTTTTTTGTTGATTATGAAGATTTTTTCCACTTGACTAAGCAAGATTTTCGACTGATAATCTTCTTTTGTGTGCCAAGGAGGCTGATATGATATGTTATGGTGTGCTAACATTAATTTTCTTTGTCTTGTTTTATATGCTTTTGCTTATTTCTTTTATTTGTTTGTACATAGATACTTAGATATTTTTTTCTTTTGTTTGTTCATACTTTCATATATACATTAGTGTCTTCTTATGCAAGCTCAAGATATTTATTTTTTCTTTTCATACTTATCTATATACTTTTTGTTGTCTTGAATATATATAATATTGTCTTTTTATTTTTATTTCTATTTCTAGTATAAATACTTATATTTTCTTCTTATTTCTTTGTTTTAAAATTTAACTATCAAACCTTAATTCGTATTGACATATTTTTCAATTATATTTTATACTTATATTTTGTATTGATAAAATTTATTCTATTATAAATACATCTTCTTATTCAGTATTATATACACATATATTTAAAGAAAATGTTTTTAAAACTAATTATCCATAAATCAATTTACATAGATAATATTTTTAAACCCAAATTGTTGTTCTAAGACATTTATTTAAAATTTAAATTCAGATACAAATTCGATATTCAAATTCAAATTCTAAAGTCAAATTCAAATTTACTCATATGTACATACATATTTCAATTTCAAAATAATTCCAAAATTTATTCTAAAATTTCATTAATTATTAACATAAATTCAATTCAAAATTGAGATCGTTACAGATTCACCCCTTAAAGAAATTTCGTCCCCGAAATTTACACGTAGGGAAATAATAAAGATAGATACACAGAGATAAAGAAACAGTTTTCCAGATCAACCTGGATATCTATTCTGTATTTGGCTTACCAAATCAGAATATCATCAATACGAGAACAAACTCATTAAATACTACACTGGATACTCGGGTCATTAAATCTACGAAATAAGCAAGGCACTGGTTAGTCCGAAGGATAACTAATCGTTCGTAGAATATATCGAGATCCGAACAATAGATAAATGGATTTAATCTTCCACGACTCTCAAATACTAGATATGGATTCCAAACTCAAGTCAGAATACCCCAAAGTATATATAACTTGTCCCTCTTCGGACTTTGATATTCACAAGAAATTACAATAGAATTTCGAATTTAGTTTTAATCGAAATCATTTTATTGATACAAATCTTCATATTTAGCTTTATATTTAATTTACCAATTTATTTCAAATAGAATTTAAAATTTATTGAAGTTAAAAATGGAAAGCTGATAGAAATTTAATGAAGAGAACATGAAATAGAACTTATCTACACGATTCGTAAGGGCCACCATCACACTGAAGCTTCTTTCTGGAGCTGCCACAAAGCCAATCAAAGAATTGAGATCGAATCAAAAGAAATTGATAGAGAAAGTTATTTCCGCTATTGCAGGGTATTGACCATTTGTACAGGTACTTCCCTGTCCCATATCTCGTCCTCTTCTTGCACTCATACTCACTCAGTGGATAGTAAGAGAATTTACTGAGGCATTCGAACGGATATTTTAGGGATTACTCATTCTAGGGTTTACTTCACCCTATCTCTAATGAGCTACTTAATGTGTTATAATCCTGAGCTAAAGTTTTAACCTTCAGCTCTGATACCAAATGTAATAGTCTAAGCTTTTCAACCAACGGCAGCGGCCAATCTCGACTGGTAGGCTTTTCAACCATCCCAGCCCCGCCGTGGCTTTCACTGGTACCCTGCCTTTGCTTTTACGGCCAACCGTTCGACTATCACAGCTTACGCCTAACCAACCCCTTAAAGAGGACGTATGGGGGTAAGAATCTCCTGCTCGCCACCTAACAAAAAGCGAGAACCCCCCATCACGTGTCACCTAGACAAGCAAGGTCAGTCATGGGACTGGTGTGAGCAACAAAAAAACAGTTTTTATCTTTAAAAACAAGCAACGAAGGAATTTAAAACATTGAAAACCGCAATGCTTTTTCGAAAATGAAACTACCATAAGGCCTCCCGTCACACACACCATGCAAACGTAGAATTGGAGGAGATTTCTCCTTATGATAGTCAAAAATGCTTGATACGCGAAAACCATTTTGATATTATTATTAGTGCATAGTACAGAAAACCTTTCGAAAGTATAATATAAATCTTAGCCAACATAGGAAATTCGCACTATGCCTACTATAGCTACCACATTCAATAGCAGGTTACCGCCACATTCCATGGCAGGTTATACAACTAAAATCGCACAGGGCGTGTATTGTTTCTTTGGATTTCCAACCAACGGTCGGGCAAAGAAACTTCTAAATAAAATGGAACGCCTCTCGAGGGACGCCCCCAAGAACCTAACCGGATCTCTGCTACACAAGGTCGGTTGCCCACTTTCCGGGAAGTAAAACCTCAGATATGCCACCCCTGGTCCTTTGGGACCTTTATACGAGGTACCTCTACACCAACAACATCACACAGTAATAAAAATACTACAGCGCCCACATGAGCAAGTATCTGGGCTCTATACCATGATACTACCCTTTTCCAGAAGGAATGCTCACACCCTAGGGGAGCTACCCCTGAAACCTTGCTGCCACGATTCCTGTTTTGACCATTACCGGGTTGTGAGGCTCGACGAAGTCTCGTCCACAAAGCTACGCTTTTTCACAAAGCCATGCTTCGATCACAAATGATCAACAAATGATCATCAACACACAACAGCACTTGGCATGCCACACTACCAACTTGGGAGTATATCGCTTATAACCTTCAACTTCATAACCTCTGAGCTCGTACGTATTAGAGAAGGGTGTTAAGCTAAGAGAATAAATTCTCTGCCACCAACAGATATGTATTTGAAAGAAATCTGCCTTATATCTCAAAGTGTAGTGTCAGACATACAACCATACAAGTCTGTTTCGGGTTCGAACAGAACCGAAGGCACTTCCGAAAAAGCCCTTGCAAATCCGGGTATTCACAATCTCGATCGGACTTCCCATAACTTAAGGAATCTCTATACCAGCACGACTCAGTGCACAGACAATCGATAGGTCATCCTATCATTCTCGCAAATACCCGGTCTTCAAATGCTATCCATATCGACGTATCATTATTTGGAATGGGTTATATGACACAAAGTCCTCTCCCGGCTAAACCGAATAATGAGCGCAATATTTGAAAACATATGGATATGGGATTTCAGTTAAGCCACAACTTAATATCCAAACTTTTCTTTCAAAGGGTTTAAATTACCATTTCAAATCTTTTAAATAAAAAATTCATTTCACAAAGTTCATCCAGTTTCACAAAGATCCATTCACGGATTTCAAAACAATTTCCATTTCAGATTGGATTAACTAATCTAATTTTTTAGTTTATGATTTAATTCATAACTTTCAAATTCCAGTTCAAATTTTGTATATGGAAGATATACTATTTAAAATTCTCTTTGATTGCAAAACAAGATTTAATCATCTACGCAAAGGTTAATTCATAGTTTTACCCAAACTAATTACAATTTCATTTCAACTTGAAATCTTTCGATACAAATTGGAAATCCTTCCTTTTTATGAAAGCTATTACTATTTAAATCAAATAGTTTTTGTTTTGGGAAAAACAAATTACAGTTTACACACTTAAAGCCATCCAAGTATAAAAATTGGATTTAAATTTATATTTCCCAAAACCATAGTTTTTAAATGGTTAAAATCCATATAAATATTTGTATAATTGGAATAATCTTTTTAGACCATAATTCCCCAATCATTGAATTCAATTTCAAATATTGAATTTGAATTTAAATCAAATTATTTAAATTTGAAGTTATATTAAGTTATTAACAAAACTTTTATTTTTGAAAACTCATTTTCAAAAGCTTTCAATTCAACTTTCAAAACTAATTTGGATTTTAGAATTCAATCTTTAAAATTGTTAAAAATCGATGACTTATCCGATTTCCTCATGCAATCCATATTCGTGTGTGTATGGTGTAGTCCAGGGGTTTAACACAATTGTGCAACATCATAAATCATCACATCACATATTTAAGCATATCGATATTTGATAAGCGGTATAATCTATAACACTTATCGTTCTTTCACAGATTCACAGATAAATTTACCATAGATAAATAATTTACATTTATCACAGATCACACTGAATCAATTCACAGCACAAAGCAAAGCATATCAAAAATATCAGACAGTTCAGCAATCAATAGAATTCAAACATCTATAAGTGAACTCAATTAATTATCTAATTAATTTAAATTAGATGGGTCATCAATCATGGTTAATTAACTTTAACTAATTTCAAATTATTTGATTACTTGTCCTTTAACCATTTATTAATTTAAATTAAACAACTTTAATTATTGGAAAATTGACTTCTAATTATTCAATTATCCTTTAATTGATTTCCTTTAATTAATTCATTAATAAATTAATCAACCCCTAATTAATTATAATTTTATTAATTATTCTTAATTAATGACAATAAGTGTTCCTGATCACTTAATCCACTTTAATTAATTAATTTCTTAATTAATCTTTAATTTATTTCATGAATTATCAAAGTCTTAATTATGCTTAAGATCATCCTCTTTGTTAAATACTAAATCAAATTTTCTAAAACCTTTACCTTCAATTAAAATTTAACTTTATTTATAAAATAATTAAATTTAAAATATCTTTCAGTATTTAACATAATTAATTTAAAAATCAAACAAGATTATTAATATCAAATTTTAATTACAAATTTATTTAATCATAAACCACTTATTTAATTACAATTATAAATTAATTTACATTCTTAATTAACTCACATTTTAAATTAATTGATCATCTTACATTTGCAAATCTCTCTCTTCAAAATTTTAAAATCAAATTTTTAACTTCAACTTGTCAACATCCTTAACTTTATTAATACCAAGCTTTGTTTAACAAAACAACTTAAGATTTTATTAAGTTAATCCACTAGAAACTAGAACTCAAAGTAAACACTGTGCTTACTCGAGTATAACTTAGGTCTTCCCTTACCCTTTCCTGAGTTAAATTCTATTTAAATCTTTAATTACTTTATAAAATACTTTAACACTTTAAATTTATTGAAACGTTTCATCTTTTTATAAAATATATGTATAAAAGAAAACTGAAATTCATATTCATTTTAGATACAGATTTTAACACTGTTTTTCAAACCTTTATTTTTGAACTTGCTTTTCACTTTTAAATACAGTTTAAGTTTAACACTTAAACATTGACAGGTTTAAACAAAAACATGTAACAAAATAGTTTACTCGAGACACTAATACATTTTTCTTCGAGCCAACTTCCCATTACTTCGAGCCTTCACTTCAATTTGCTCGAGCAACTCTTCCTACTTCCACCCAGATACGAATGTCATTGGTGCACGTGCACCACACCTCCAACGACCTCCGACCAACCACTACCCCTCCAACCTGTCGACAAACTCGTCGACAACGAACGCCGATAGATAAAAAATTGAACAAGTCCTCAATTATAATCAAGCATAGCTCGAGCGATCAGGAACAAAACTCCGTCCCAATCGTTGACTCACCTGAACGATTCTGACCACCGGAAAATCCCTGCCTCCGCTCACGAACGCGTCAACCCCAAAGCCATCATTCCCTAGACGTACGTGTAGCTTGATGCACGAGAGAAGTCGTGACGCACCAAAATTTTGACCACGACCAAAACTAGGTTTAGAAACAAAAATTTCTTGCCGCCGCCACCACGTCCATCTACTGACCATCGCACTATTTTTCTCAACACCACTGTAGGCTCCTCCTCCTCCACGCGAAACCCCGATTCCCAAAACTCCTCCGGCCTCCTGAAATCGATCGAAATTCAATTCTCAATCATCCTCCAACTGCTCTTAAGTCCTAGCTCTAAAAATTGTGATTTTTGCTTTAAAAATCATGTTAAGGTATAAGAATTCAGACTATATACTTGAATTCATGAATTAAAACGTGTGAATTTTGACTAAGATTTAAGTTGCCTGTATATTTAAAAATTTCTCAGATAATCATTGATTTATTCTATTGAAAATTTATCTCTAAAATTAAATCATGTTTTAAACAAAAAAAATTTGTATAAATTCTTAAGCTTAACAAAAAAATCAGAGGAGAAAAAGTTTGATTTCAAACTGGGTTTGAAAACCTGTTTCCAAACAGAGGAAGTATGCCTGATACTAGATATGCACAACCATTTTAAACACATACATATCCACATCTTTGCATGCAAAAAAAAGATACTTCACAATTCCTATTTCAAGCATGAGTTAAACTATAGGCTAAACTTCAAAAATCTCAAAAGTTTACTCACCATGCTTCAAAAGAAAGAATAGAGCTTCTTATTTTGAACCAGGCTTTGAAACTGTTATTTGAAGTCTCCTTCTTGATTTCTGGTTTTGATGAATTCATATTATTGTTAAAAGTTGAAATTTTGTTTTGAAGTTGAGTTTTGTTTACTTCAGTTTCACTTTGAATGATGGACGAAACTGAAATGAAGAAGCTTAATATGTAGGAGATGAGTTTACAGGTGATTATATGTTTGTACAGGGTGATTATTATTTGGTTTGTACAATATCAGACCAGATTTTTTTCTTGTTTGCTGATTATGCAGATTTTTCTACTTGACTAAGCAAGATTTTCGGCTGATAATCTTCTTTTGTGTGCTAAGGAGGCTGATATGATATGTTATGGTGTGCTAACATTAATTTTCTTTGTCTGGTTTTATAAGCTTTTGCTTATTTCTTTTATTTGTTTGTGCATAGATGCTTAGATATTTTTTCTTTTGTTTGTTCATAATTGCATATATACATTAGTGTCTTCTTATGCAAGCTTAAGATATTTATTTTTTTCTTTTCATACTTATCTATATACTTTTTGTTGTCTTGAATATATATAATATTGTCTTCTTATTTTTGTTTCTATTTCTAGTATAAATACTTATATTTTCTTCTTGTTTCTTTGTTTTAAAATTTAACTATCAAAACTTTGATTCATATTGACATATTTTTCAATTATATTTTATACTTGTAATTTGTATTGATAAAATTTATTCCGTTATAAATACATCTTCTTACTCAGTATTATATACACATATATTTAAAGAAAATGTTTTAAAACTAATTATCCATAAATCAATTTACATAGATAATATTTTTAAACCCAAATTGTTGTTCTAAGTCATTTATTTAAAATTTAAATTCAAATACAAATTCGATATTCAAATTCAAATTCTAAAGTCACATTCAAATTTACTCATATGTACATATATATTTCAAATTCAAAATAATTCCAAAATTTATTCTAAAATTTCATTAATTGTTAATTTAAATTCAATTCAAAATTGAGATCGTTACATCAGGCTTGCATACAAACATACATAGAGAAAACTGTTAGGTGTGGCTAGCATTGTAAATGGAGTGGGTGGATGGATTGAACGGATTAAAGTCCCACATCGCTGGATATTTGGAATAATCATGGTATATATTGGGATTGGTGGCACGTAACATTGGAGATTCCTTTTGTTACAATGGGTTACCAAGACCAAATTATATGCCCGATGGGAGGCGATGGCGGGATGTTCCATCGGGACGCTGGCATGGGATACTTTGACCGTTGATGACGTCCTAGACATGGTGAAGCGAACGTGTATGAAACATAGGAATGCCAAAAATCAACCTAGTATCAGAGCCCCATTGTTCAAGGGACCGGTAAAATGTAGCATGACCGAAGCATGACTCCGAAGAAGCTTGAGCATGGGAAGCTCATCAAGATGGAGATATGGTTAATGAAGTTTGCTCTTCCTGCTTATGCGAACTTGGAGTAGCAGCCTAACCCAACTACGAAGAGGACTCTAGTGTAAATCTAAAGGTGACTTGAGCAGTGCTTGCCAAGGTGGAGATTGTTAGGTATGGCTCGCTTTGTAAATGGAGTGGGTGCATGGAATGAATAGATTAAAATCCCACATCGTAGGATATTTGGAATAATCATGGTGTATATATATATGGGATTGGTGGCACGTAACATTGGGGATTTCTTTTATTGCAACGTGTTGCCAAGACCAATCTATATGCCCGATGGGAGGTGATGGCGGGATGTTTAATTGGACGTCGACATGGGAGACTTCGACCATTGATGACGTCTAGACACGGTGAAGCGAACGAGTACGAAATGAGGGAATGCCTAAAATCAACAAAAGCTGGAATCAAAACATCCAAATTGTTCTATATTAATGATGTAGAATTAACAGTTTTATTTCAAGGGTGAAAATTTTCACAATTTAAATCCTTTATATTATATTTGACTTTAAAGGGCAAAAGTCTAAGTGAAAATGGATTCACGTCAAATTACATTACAGAAATCGGCTATGCAAACCATGGATGGGAAAAAGAAATCCATGCTTTGCACTCCCTTTCGCAATTCTCTTCAGAATCCTTCGTCATAATGAACACGAATTGGGAACTGGAAGTTGAATAGAATGTAAATATTCATATTGCAAATAATAACAAATTAAATTCTATCATATTAACATAAAACAATTAGTACCAGTTTTATCAAAAGAAATGTAGAGTTTCTTCAATAGTACCTATTCAAGTATTACAAATTCTTTATGTTTTACTTCTATTAAAACATCTAGTAAATATTTCTTTATCTGATTCAGCATAAAATATAACTAAATTATCTTTTGTGTTTACTATAAAATATTCACTTTCAAAAAATTTAAAGCATGATACTTTCACTTTTTTTTTCCAAAAATAACTCATATGGTGTTTTCTTCATTAGTGATCTTATTAGAATTCTGTTTAGAATGCTAAACAAAAATACACTCAAAAAAATCCACAGAAAAACCAGAATTCACCAAACCAAGTTAAGTAACATCAAGTTTTAGGGATTATGCCAAGGTATATCATCACGTCAAACAATAAAATAGAAAATAACCGGTTTGAAAAGTAGTGTCTAAAATACATATCAAAAGTAACAAGACGGCAAGGACATTCCTTAGAATTTTTCTTCTTTAAGCTAAGTCGTATTTATATAGAATGAGACTTACATTAAACGATCAAGGTATCTGAAGGAAGGAAGTATGTGAAGTTCAATGCACATCTTGCGCTTCTATTTAACCTTCTAAAGCTCGACAATTACCACCTAAATCGAATAAGCAATAGTTAAGGTAACATCTAGGATGACATGTGTGACTCAAAACTTGATGAACTTAGTTGTGTCATGGAGAGGTTATACTTTTTAAACAACTAGTACATGATATCATATCGGTGGTGACACTAATGAGATTGCACTTCCCGTAGAGGAGGTCAAACTCTTCCTAGAAACCTCAACTACTTCCTCCCCCAACTTCACCTCCTACAAACCCACACTGCATTGAGATCACACCCAGTCAAGGAAAGGCATAAAGCGAGGAGGAAGTACAACATGTCAGCAAACTACAACCACTATCATAAAAATAGGATCATTCACTTGCCAAATTAAATGTCTCAAGCCATGTAAAAAGTAGAGCGCTGGATTGTTGAATATGATAAGGCTTGTTTTTGTAATCCCTACTAGAAAAAGTAATGACGACGTAATTCATTATGGATGTAAGTCATATTAGATGAATTTATGTACATAATTTTTTTATTATTGATATCATACTTTTAACATCAGCCAAATTTGGCCAATTTCAAAATTGTCACTAAAATTTCTAATGCCATTCTAATGTCTAAAAGGGGAAGCATTGGAAGAGCTTTGAAAAATCATAAAATGGAAATAAGAATGAAGTTAGAAAATATCGACGCCATCCCAACATCAAATATTAATTCGACAATTTTAATAAAAGCGTCAGTTTTGCATCGATATTTTTCAACACCTTTCTGACGTCAAAATTAAAGACGGCAGATTGACATCAGTATTGAGACGACCCGACTTTCTCACCACAGAAAATCGCATCATCTTAAAGAAAGAAAGGGATAGAAAAGAGAAAAGAAAGAAAGGAAAGAAGAAACAACATAGAATCTTAACAGCGGAACGACTAAATTATATTAATGACATAAATATTACATAGTTTACAACCATCATCAGAGTTACACAAATTATACATCACATACTAGACAGTTATAAACACCTGTCTCGTTATACAACTCAATACAATACAAGGAAACTATTCAGAGAAACCAACACAGCGGAAAACTATATATCTACACGCAGAAGCCTCCTGCTCCATTGCTCCTCCACAATTCGTCAAATCAAACCTAAATCCCTTGGCTACTCGTAAAAATTTGAGTACCCAAGAGTTTAAGAAAACAGAAGATAAACTCCGGGTCAGACATGGGTCTGGTGTGAGTAACAGGTTAAAGTTGCTTAACTTTTAAAAACCTTTTGAAAAGAAAGGTATCACGTAAGACTTCCCACACATAAACATGGAAAAGTTTTTACCTTACGCTAACAAAAACATTTGATAGGAAATCCGGTGATATTATAATAATGTCTAGGGTTTTCAAGTAAAATACAGAAATAGCTCGAATGCTTACATCTCACGTTCTAACATAGTTGGGCACAACTAATACGTACGACATTTATTGGATTTTAGATTCCATCAATGGCAGGGCTACCAGGGTACCACCCGTCATAGTACATGGCCTAGATCAACGTATCGAGGATCACTCCCAATCCCCTGCAACCCAACGCCGGAACCATTCCTTACTAATCAGTTCCGAACAAGACAACCCCGTAGTTGTAGCTAGCAACTGCCCACACAGCCGAATAAAAAGGGACCTCTAGACAGGGGGAAATCTCGTCCTACTTGGGCATGACCCACTTAACCTTGCTGCACCTCCCCTATTTTAGCCATTCCCGGTTGATGAGGCTTGAGGCTACGATTACCTTATAGGACATATCACTTAGAATGCTCATCGTCCACCTGACGATGTCCTGAAAGCATCCAATCCATACAAGTTCGTTCCGGGTTCGAACGAAACCGAAGGCATTATCTCGTTACACTCATTTTGGAATCACCCTCAGAGTTAACGACAATAGCCTTGCACTCTGAATCTTCATCTTCACTTGAGATTCACGACCTATCGTTAACTTGGATCGATGTGGTTTCGGATATCCAAATATGGAAACCCGATCTCGGTCTCATCGAAATCCAAAATGCCATCTTTTAGGTCCAAGTTGTTTTAAGGTTTAAAACAATTCAATTATCTATATACACAAATAGATAACTCACAAATCACAATTGATAATCAACATTATCAAATAAACAGGTAATCCACATTATCATCAAAATAGATAATCCATATCATCATCAAAATAGATAATCCATATCACAATGCAACCAAAGCATTCATATCACACAACATCACTTATCTCATTTCTGATATCACAACCATTCAAGACAATCAATGTCATCCATTTATACATAAGCAAAGATTTACTTAATCGCAATATAATTAATTTAAAATGAATTAAATTAATTACCTCAAACTCTAATTAATTTAAAGTGAATTAAATTAATTACTTCATCTTTAATTAATTTAAAATAAATTAAATTAATTACTTCATCAATATAAATCTTGCTTACTTAACCATTTAATTGATTACAATCAATTAATTAATCATTCAAATTAATCACCTTAATTAATCATCCTTGATTAATTATCCTTAATTACATTCATGTAATTATCCTTAATTAATTTCACAAATTAATTATTCTCAACCAAAAACAATAATTAACCTTTAATTACTTCAATTAATTAATTAACTATAATTGATTACA
Organism: Allium cepa; assembly: GCA_030765085.1. Classification (NCBI taxonomy): domain Eukaryota; kingdom Viridiplantae; phylum Streptophyta; class Magnoliopsida; order Asparagales; family Amaryllidaceae; genus Allium; species Allium cepa. The sequence continues at coordinate 569,298,070 of CM060931.1, read as the reverse complement.
TTAATCCTTAATTAATTACATTAATTAATTACCTTTAATTACTTATCATTGATTAATTAATCATAATTAATCAACTTTAATTACATCATTAATTGTATTAATTAATGATCCTTAATTATATTTTAACTAATTATCCTCTTAAATTAATTATCTTAAGTAATTAATCCATTATTGTTGATCCCTTCTTGATAAACCATGTTCAGTAATTAACTAACATAATTACTTCATTAAAACAAATTAATTATTTCTTAATTAATTTCTTAATTAATCCCTTGATTAATTACTAAGTACTTATACTCAAATTACTTCCATTTTAAAACATCTTCAATAAATTACATTCAGTAATTATCAATCAGTTACTTTACTAAGTAATTTCCAATCCATTAATTACATTAAGTAATTATCATTAAAACATCAAGTGTTTAAAATTAATTAAACTTAATTAATTGAATTAAACAATCACATTTAACTCAATTAATTACCTTAAGTAATTAATTTCGTAATTACTTCATTAAGTAATTACACTTAAACTATTCACAAATGATTATTATTAAATTAATTATTCTAATTAATTATAAAAATTAACCACATTAATTAATTATTAAATAATCCTAGTTAATGGCCTTCATTAACCATTCTCTAATTAATTTCATTAAGTAATTAACTTAGATTAACCATTGTTAATTACAAATTAAAATATCTTTAATTATCCATTAATTAAAGTCTAATTATTTAATTAATTAAGAGTTAATTGTAACTAAATTATTCCTTAATTATTTAATTAATTAACCTTGATTATAACTTTAATTACTTAATTAAGAAATCTTTAATCATTAGTTAATAATCTAATTAATGATCTTTAATCTCAAATTGATTAACCCTTAATCAATATTTATTAATCCCTAATCAATTAATTAATTAAATTAACTAACTATTCCTTAATTACTCCATTAATTAAATTAAATTCAAGACATTAAATCTTAACTTAATTTTAAGATAAAACATTTATTAATTATGTTTAAATTGTCATTTACAAATTTATTTGCAAAGAAATTACCTTTGGACTTACTTTAAAATTTCATCTCAAATATGAGATTTAAAATGAATATAATTTAAACTTAAACAAAGTTTTAAACAATTTGAACCTTTAAAAAAGATTATAAGACAAACAAGTGCTTGTATTAATAAAGAAACTCATAAGATTTTAAAACTAAATTTATTTTTAAATTCAAATAATTCAAATATACACTTAACATACAATTTGTTTAAATCTTCAAATTTAAAAAATTCTTTTATTTCAAAACTGGAATTCATATTTAAACCTTTGATTTCCAAATTTAAATTTAACTTTAAATCTTTCTCATGTTTTTAAAAACTTCATTTCTAAAAAGTTTAAACTACTTACCAAAATAAAGTAGTTAAATAAGTTCAAGTTTTAAAACTTTATTTTTATTTAAAACTGAGATTTTAAATTTAAACTTGAATTCCAAAATTTTAAACTTTGAATTTAAAACTAGGTTTAACTTCTAGCCTTTCATTTAAAAACTGCAGTTTTAAAAATTTTAAAACAAAAATTCAAGTTATAGTAAAACCTGAAAACACTGAACAACCCGAGGCACCATAAACTGCTTGAAGTCGACAATCCATCTTCCCCGAGCCAACTTCTCAACAACTTCGAGCAACACAAAAATCTACTCGAGCACAAAACTCAGGCCAACCACATCACCAATACAATATCTTCACCGTGCATATGCACGGTGGCTCCGGCCACCATAGATCGTTGCTGATGAACGTACACACCAAAAACCAACCCAGCAACCACGCACAACTATCAATTCGAGCTACCACTCTCGAAATCAAAATCGAACACTAAATTCAAACCTAGAAACAAAAATCAAGTTTCCCTTCAAACCTGTCAACACCAAATTCTCGCCGCTCCGACCACCTGAAGATCTGCTACTCCGGCCTCGACTTCAACCACGCACCAACTATCAATCCCCAAAAGACCACAACACTCGATCAACCCTTCAAGCCGTAATGATCGATTCTTCAAACCCATTAAAAAATAGGGTTTAGAAAGAAAAACCAACACCACAACTTCCACCGTAAATTTCAACACCTACCAGAATTTTCCTAGCAACACCTACCAGAATTTTCATCACTACAGAACTCACTAGAGATGGTATTGGGTATATAGTCTCGACAGATACTCTTCCAACCTCAAACATTCAAACTCCAACCAATGTTAATCGTGTTACACACACTACTACCCCATCTACCTTTATAACTTATACTGGAAAACCAGAACAGGTAACCCAACAGATAGGTAGAATAAATATATTTATATATATATTTAAAATTACAAACACGCTCTCTCAAGATAGACACCACTCCAGAGCCTAGGTTTCACTCAACCTAACGCACTGATACCAAATGAGACGACCCGACTTTCTCACCACAGAAAATCGCATCATCTTGAAGAAAGAAAGGGATAGAAAAGAGAAAAGAAAGAAAGGAAAGAAGAAACAACATAGAATCTTAACAGCGGAACGACTAAATTATATTAATAACATAAATATTACATAGTTTACAACCATCATCAGAGTTACACAGATTATACATCACATACTAGACAGTTATAAACACCTGTCTAGTTATACAACTCAATATAATACAAGGAAACTATTTAGAGAAACCAACACAGCGGAAAACTATATATCTACACGCAGAAGCCTCCTGCTCCATTGCTCCTCCACAATTCGTCAAAACAAACCTGAATTCCTTGGCTACTCGTAAAAATTTGAGTACCCAAGAGTTTAAGAAAACAGAAGATAAACTCCGAGTCAGACATGGGTCTGGTGTGAGTAACAAGTTAAAGTTGCTTAACTTTTAAAAACCTTTTGAAAAGAAAGGTATCACGTAAGACTTCCCACACATAAACATGAAAAAGTTTTTACCTTACGCTAACAAAAACATTTGATAGGAAATCCGGTGATATTATAATAATGTCTACGGTTTTCAAGTAAAATACAGAAATAGCTCGAATGCTTACATCTCACGTTCTAACATAGTTGGGCACAACTAATACGTACGACATTTATTGGATTTTGGATTCCATCAATGGCAGGGCTACCAGGGTACCACCCATTACAGTACATGGCCTAGATCAACGTATCGAGGATCACTCCCAATCCCCTGCAACCCAAGGCCGGAACCATTCCTTACTAATCAGTTCCGAACAAGACAACCCCGTAGTTGTAGCTAGCAACTGCCCACACAGCCGAATAAAAAGGGACCTCTAGACAAGGGGAAATCTCGTCCTACTTGGGCATGACCCACTTAACCTTGCTGCACCTCCCCTATTTTAGCCATTCCCGGTTGATGAGGCTTGAGTCTACTATTACCTTTATAGGACATATCACTTAGAATGCTCATCGTCCACCTGACGATGTCCTGAAAGCATTCAATCCATACAAGTTTGTTTTGGGTTCGAACGAAACCGAAGGCATTATCTCGTTACACTCATTTTGGAATCACCCTCAGAGTTAACGACAATTGCCCATGCACTCTGAATCTTCATCTTCACTTGAGATTCACGACCTATCGTTAATTTGGATCGATGTGGTTTTTAGATATCCAAATATGGAAACCCGATCCCGGTCTCATCGAAATCCAAAACGCCATCTTTTACGTCCAAGTTGTTTTAGGGTTTAAAACAATTCAATTATCTATATACACAGATAATTAACTCACAAATCACAATTGATAATCAACATTATCAAATAAACAGGTAATCCACATTATCTAAAAATAGATAATCCATATCATCACCAAAATAGATAATCCATATCACAATGCAAACAAAGCATTCATATCACACAACATCACTTATCTCATTTCTATGATCACAACCATTCAAGATAATCAATGTCATACATTCATACATAAGCAAAGATTTACTTAATCGCAATATAATTAATTTAAAATGAATTAAATTAATTACCTCCATTTCTAATTAATTTAAAGTGAATTAAATTAATCACTTCATCTTTAATTAATTTAAAATAAATTAAATTAATTACTTCTTCAATATAAATCTTGCTTACTTAACCATTTAATTGATTACAATCAATTAATTAATCATTCAAATTAATCATCTTAATTAATCACCCTTGATTAATTATCCTTAATTACATTCATGTAATTATCCTTAATTAATTTCACAAATTAATTATTCTCAACCAAAAATAGTAATTAACCTTTAATTACTTCAATTAATTAATTACATTAATTAATTACCTTTAATTACTTATCATTGATTAATTAATCATAATTAATCAACTTTAATTACATCGTTAATTGTATTAATTAATGATCCTTAATTATATTTTAATTAATTATCCTCTTAAATTAATTACCTTAAGTAATTAATCCATAATTATTAATCCCTTCTTGATTAACCATATTAAGTAATTAACTAACTTAATTACTTCATTAAAACAAATTAATTATTTCTTAATTAATTTCTTAATTAGTCCCTTGATTAATTACTAAGAAATTATACTCAGATTACTTCCATTTTAAAACATCTTCAATAAATTAGATTCAGTAATTATCAATCAATTACTTTACTAAGTAATTTCCAATCCATTAATTACATTAAGTAATTATCATTAAAACATCAAGTGTTTAAAATTAATTAAACTTCATTAATTAAATTAAACAATCACATTTAACTCAATTAATTACCTTAAGTAATTAATTTCTTAATTACTTCATTAAGTAATTACAATTAAACTGTTCACAAATAATTATTATTAAATTAATTAATCTAATTAATTATAAATATTAACCACATTAATTAGTTGTTAAATAATCCTAGTTAACGACCTACATTAACCATTCTCTAATTAATTTCATTAAGTAATTAACTTAGATTAACCATTGTTAATTACAATTTAAATTATCTTTAATTATCCATTAATTAAAGTCTAATTATTTAATTAATTAAGAGTTAATTGTAACTAAATTATTCCTTAATTATTTAATTAATTAACCTTAATTATAACTTTAATTACTTAATTAAGAAATCTTTAATAATTAGTTAATAATCTAATTAATGATCTTTAATATCAAATTGATTAACCCTTAATCAATATTTATTAATCCCTAATCAATTAATTAATTAAATTAACTAACTATTCCTTAATTACTCCATTAATTAAATTAAATTCAAAACATTAAATCTTAACTTAATTTTTAGATAAACAGTTCTTAATTATGCTTAAATTGTCATCTACAAATTTATTTGCAAAAAATTACCTTTGGACTTACTTTAAAATTTCATCTCAAATATGAGATTTAAAATGAATACAATTTAAACTTAAACAAAATTTCGAACAATTTAAACCTTTAAAAAAGATTATAAGACAAAGAAGTGCTTGTCTTAATAAAGAAATTCATAAGAGTTTAAAACTAAATTTATTTTTAAATTCAAATAATTCAAATGTACACTTAACATACAATTTGTTTAAATCTTCAAATTTAAAAACTTCTTTTATTTCAAAACTGGAATTCATATTTAAACCTTTGATTTCCAGATTTAAATTTAACTTTAAATCTTGCTCAAATTTTTAAAAACATCATTTCTAAAAAGTTCAAACTACTTATCAAAATAAAGTAGTTAAACAAGTTCAAATTTTAAAACTTTATTTTTATTTAAAACTGTGATTTTAAATTTAAACTTGAATTCCAAAATTTTAATCTTTGAATTTAGAACTAGGTTTAAATTCTAGCTTTCATTTAAAAAGTGCAGTTTTAAAAATTTTAAAACAAAAATTCAAGTTACTATAAAACCTGAAAACATTGAACAACCCGAGGCACCACAAACTGCTTCGAGTCGACAATCCATCTTCCCCGAACCAACTTCTCAACAACTTCGAGCAACACAAAAATCTACTCGAGCACAAAACTCAGGCCAACCACACTACCAACACAATATCTTCACCGTGCATATGCACGGTGGCTCCGGCCACCATAGATCATCGCTGATGAACGCTACGCTCCATAAACCAACCCAGCAACCATCCACGACCATCAATTCGAGCTACCACTCTCGAAATCAAAATCAAAAACTAAATTCAAACCTGGAAACAAAAATCAGGTTTCCCTTCAAACCTGTCAACACCAAATCCTCGTTGTTCCGACGACTTGAAGATCAGCTACTCCCGCCTCGACTTCAACCACGCACCAACTATCAATCCCCAAAACACCATAACACTCGATCAACCCTTCGAGCCGTAATGATCAATTCTTCAAACCCATTAAAAACTAGGGTTTAAAAAGAAAAACCACCACCGCAACTACCACCGTAAATTTCAACACCTACCAGAATTTTCCTAGCAACTCCTAACCCTTCTCCATCACCCAGAAGAACCTCGAGCCTCCATTATTCAAAGATCACCAGAATTTTCAAAAAGTTCATTTTTAGTTCAATACAAAACTTCACCTTCATCTCTTTTCTAAAAATCTTGATTCTTGATTTAAAAATCGTGTTTTTGTTAATGCTTTTGATTTATAATACTGAATTGCAAAATTAACATGTTTGGATTTTGGTAAAAATCAACATGCACTAATATTTCTTTGTGTTTCCAGAGACAATAACTTATGTTTTTAACTTACTTAAAGTTTTAAATATTAAATTAAGATAATCAAACAACTTTATTTTATGAATTTCATTTTATCAGAAACTTAATTAAAAGATAAGGATTTGAATCAAAGTTTTTTTGCTTGGGAAACAGAACAGAACAGAGAAATTTACAGCATGCACACAAATACATTTCACATCACACTTTTATTAATACACAAACAATACTTATTTATATCAAAACATACTAGCATGCAACCTAATTAAAAATTTAAGATTTGAAAGTTATTCACTGATTTTAAAAGGAAGCAGAGCCTCATTTGAAATGCTTTAGAAATTGAGTTGTTGAAAACAAAATGTCCTTGCTTCTGATTGTAAAACTTTTTGCATGCCTCGATACAAAAATGCTTTTGAATTTGCTGATAACATCAAAGATTCCAGATTCAACTTGATTGAATTTAAGTCCTCTTTTAATACTCAAGTTGAAAGAGTGCATGCAAGCAGGCCTTGATTTAAAAACTGTAGTTGCTTTATTTCCAGGTTTCATGCAGATTTCAAATTTGCAGAGAAAAAAGAATGATGCAGATTTTTTTTGACAAAGAGGGGTTTGATTTTGTATTGAACATGATTTCTGGATTCTTTGTTGAAGAGTGTTTTACAGGATTCATTGATATGAGAGCTTAAATTTTGAGTTTGTAAACTGATTTCTAGCTTGATCTAGAATCTGAAAAGGGGTTTCAATTTTGAAAAATAAACAAGTTGAAAATTTCTTTGATTAGGAAATAAAGAAAAAAAGAAAGGAATGAAAGATGTGTTCTTATATAGGTTATTTTCAGATTTTCTTAAACAAAAGAAAATTGATTTTAAAAGAGGCCACTTGCACAAACTTTTAACATTTGTCGAAGGAAATGTTTATCTTATAACATTTGTTAAATGAGGCTTTAAGAAATCAACACATGTCTTTGAAAGGTAATTTGTATTTAAATTTAAATGTTAATATATATGTTAAGCCTAATTAATTTGTTAGTTAATATTTAATATGTATATAAATTTTTAAAAGAAATAAAAACAAATTATACTTATAAATAAAGCTTATACATATATAAATTAAAACAAATTAAAAATCTATACATTGGAATTTAAATTCAAATCAAATTCAAAATCTAATATTTAAAAATCAAGTTATGAATACAAATTAAATTTGAAATAAAAAATGCTATTTTTATTCAAAATCCAATTTGTAAAGACAATACACTATTAATATTATTTTTAGAAATATCTCATTATTAAATTTAAAATAATGATAAAAGAAATTATGTCTTTATTAATAAATTACTTGTTTTATTAAGCTATAAAACTTTTTGTTAATTCATTTTAAATTTAAAACTCAAGCCAAAATCATTTTAAACATTTTAAACATCTTCCTTATCGATTTAAAATCATATACTTATTTATTCAATAGTTTTGAAAACTTAATATTAAATTAAATAAAAAATTCCAAATTATTAATGTATATATTAGAATTTTAAGTCAAGATCCATTTACTAAGTTTAAACCAAGATCATTTATTTAATAACTTTGAAAAGCTCATATATTAAATAAAAAAAAAATTCAAATTACTAAGAATATTAGAATTAGAAAATATGCTTTATTTATTAAATTTAAAACAAAGCTAATCTATTTACAATATAAACCATATATTTATATTATAAATAGAAACCAATTTGTTATTTTTAAAAGATAAAATAACCAATTAAATATTTATTGAAGAAGATTATTAAATCAATTTGAATTATTATTAACAAAATTATAAATATATCAATTTAATTTTTAATACAGATTATTAAATTGATATTGTCAAAAATTCCGGGATGTTACAATCCTCCCCCTTAAAAGAATTTCGTCCCCGAAATTTAAAACAAAGGTAATTTGATAATCTCATTAAAGATTTAATTTTAAAACACAAGCATATATCAAACATATGCTAACAACCATAGCAGCCAATTCATCCAATCAAACTAATCTAATTATCCAGAAAAAATTCTGGAAAGAATTTCCTCGAGTTTCGCCAAGTATATATACCGGGATACTTGCTCTAGAGAATCCAAACAATCAATACTACTAAATTATAGAGCTCCTATTTATCTATATCTACAACACTAGACAAGATATCAGACTGCATACGAGTCTGACTCAACAACCAAAACTCCAGAACTGCTGGTTCCACATCCAGAGATAGATCATACACGTAATCCCTTAGAGATACGTGAAACTCATTGAATTCCTGTTATCCAAACTGGCATCCAATCCTGTAGATCAAACACTTAACCTCCAAGATCACAGAAAAGATCCAAAACACTTCAGAGCTAGCTTCCCAGCCTTACTCAATCTTATAGCTCTCCTTCGATCGGAGAAAACTTATCTAAAATTGAATTTCTGACTCCGGAATCCAAATTCCTCCGACTCTTATTCTCAAAAATCTTCGGACGATCCTGGGCTGCCTACAACCTTCCCGATCAGCTCAACCTTTGTTGATGCTTCTAGAAACAAACAAAACCAATCAAATCAACAAAATGATCTCCTGAAGATCAACCAAGATCAAACCCTACTCCTCAAACATCAAAAGACAACAACTTCTCCTATCCGGAAAAGAAAAGCAGATACACTTCCAAACTGCTTCCGCTGCACAACTCTGATCCGAAGTAGAAGAAAACGCTGATGATAAACACGAGCACAAACTAGACAACACATCCCAGAAATATGGTTCATCAGATCAAAAAAGAAAATCCAGAAGTTTCTCCAAAACCCTGAGCTGCTACACCAACTCAATCTCTTGGAACCATTCTTCTATAAAGCTGAACCACCGTAGCACTCCTAGAATCCTAGTCGATAAAGAAACTCAATCTCCAGATGCGAACAAACCTCTAACTTCTCTGAAGACATCCGGAAAAACTCTGATAACCCAAGAGAACACTCAAACAATCGCAAGTCACTTTTGCGATCAATCCAAACCAAATCTAGGGAAAACTGTTCTCCCTTAATCAAACAGAACAGCTTATACTTAACTAGCTAACCCATTGAAGAAATGGGTTCACTCTGCTGCTTCTGAACTCCTTCTTCAGAAACTGCTAAGCCAGAAATCTTCCTGCCGACACACAGAACACTCCGAGCTGCACTGTTGACACAGATGCCAAAGAATTCCAAATCAAAGCTCTTCGAGAAACTCGAACCTCAAAGCAAATAGAAACACCATGCTGAACACAGCCACAACACCGAAGCAGACTCACTTCCTTAAACTTGTTCCAAAGAAAACTTCTTCGAGAATATCCATAGTCACTGCATCTCATTACGCAGCTACTACTTCCTGAGGTATCAAAATACCATCACTCGCTTCTGCCTAGTCGACATATCCAAACACTACTCATTCAACTAAAAAAATAGACTCCGAACCTTAACAGGTTTCCTTCAGAGATTGATGAAATCCTTCTTCACTACAGATCTCACTTGAGACGGTATTGGGTCTACAGTCTCGACAGATACTCTTCCAACCTCAAACATTCAAACTCCAACCAATGGTATTCGTGTCACACACACTACTACCACATCTACCTTTATAGCTTATATTAGAAAACACGAACAAGTAACCCAACGGATAGGTAGAATATATATATATATATATATATATATATATAAAATTACAAATACGCTCTCTCAAGATAGACACCACTCCAGAGCCTAGGTATTTACTCAACCTAACGCTCTGATACCGAATGAGACGACCCGACTTTCTCACCACAGAAAATCACATCATCTTGAAGAAAGAAAGGGATAGAAAAGAGAAAAGAAAGAAAGGAAAGAAGAAACAACATAGAATCTTAAAAGCGGAACGACTAAACAATATTAATAACACAAATGTTACATAGTTTACAACCATCATCAGAGTTACACAGATTATACATCACATACTAGACAGTTATAAACACCTGTCTAGTTATACAACTCGATACAATACAAGGAAACTATTCAGAGAAACCAACACAGCAGAAAACTATATATCTACACGTAGAAGCCTCCTGCTCCATTGCACCTCCATAATTCGTCAAAGCTAACTTGAATCCCTTGGCTACTCGTAAAAATTTGAGTTCCCAAGAGTTTAAAAAAACAGAAGATAAACTCTGGGTCAGACATGGGTCTGGTGTGAGTAACAGGTTAAAGTTGCTTAACTTTTAAAAATCTTTTGAAAAGAAAGGTATCACGTAAGACTTCCTACACATAAACATGGAAATTTTTTTACCATACGCTAATCAAAACATTTGATAGGAAATCCGGTGATATTATAATAGTGTCTAGGGTTTTCAAGTAAAATACAGAAATAGTTGGAATGCTTACATCTCACGTTCCAACATAGTTGGGCACAACTAATACGTACTACACTTATTGGATTTTGGATTCCATCAATCACAGGGCTACCAGTGTACCGCCCGTCACCGTACGTGGCCTAGATCAACGTACCGATGATCACTCCCAATCCCCTACAACACAAGGCCGGAACCATTCCTTACTGAATAGTTCCGAACAAGACAACCCCGCAGTTGTAGCTAGCAACTGCCCACACAGCCGAATAAAAAGGGACCTCTAGACAGGGGAAAATCTCGTCCTACTTGGGCATGACCCACTTAACCTGGTCGCACGTCCATTATTTTAGCCATTCCCGGTTGATGAGGCTTGATGCTACGATTACATTTATAGGACATATCACTTAGAATACTCATCGTCTACCTGACGAAGTCCTGAAAGCATTCAATCCATACAAGTTCATTCCGGGTTCGAACGAAACCGAAGGCATTATCTCGTTACACTCATTTTGGAATCACCCTCAGAGTTAACGACAATAACCCTTGCACTCTGAATCTTCATCTTCACTTGAGATTCACGACCTATCATTAATTTGGATCGATGTCGTTTTCGGATATCCAAATATGGAAACCCGATCCCGGTCTCATCGAAATCCAAAACGCCATCTTTTAGGTCCAGGTTGTTTTAGGGTTTAAAACAATTCAATTATCTACATACACAGATAGATAACTCACAAATCATAATTGATAATCAACAATATCAAATAAACAGGTAATCCACATTATCATCAAAATAGATAATCCATATCATCATCAAAATAGATAATCCATATCACAATGCGACCAAAGTATTCATATCACACAACATCAATTATCTCATTTCTGAGATCACAACCATTCAAGACAATCAATGTCATCCATTCATACATAAGCAAAGATTTACTTAATCACAATATAATTAATTTAAAATGAATTAAATTAATTACCTCCATCTATAATTAATTAATAGTGAATTATATTAATTACTTCATCTTTAATTAATTTAAAATAAATTAAATTAATTACTTCATCAATATAAATCTTGCTTACTTAACCATTTAATTGATCACAATTAATTAATTAATGATTCAAATTAATCACCTTAGTTAATCACCCTTTATTAATTATCCTTAATTACATTCATGTAATTATCCTTAATTAATTTCACAAATTAATTATTCTCAACCAAAAACAGTAATTAACCTTTAATTACTTCAATTAATTAATTACATTAATTAATTACCTTTAATTACTTATCATTGATTAATTAATCATAATTAATCAACTTTAATTACATCGTTAATTGTATTAATTAATGATCCTTAATTATATTTTAATTAATTATCCTCTTAAATTAATTACCTTAAGTAATTAATCCATAATTATTAATCCCTTCTTGATTAACCATATTAAGTAATTAACTAACTTAATTACTTCATTAAAACAAATTAATTATTTCTTAATTAATTTCTTAATTAGTCCCTTGATTAATTACTAAGAAATTATACTCAGATTACTTCCATTTTAAAACATCTTCAATAAATTAGATTCAGTAATTATCAATCAATTACTTTACTAAGTAATTTCCAATCCATTAATTACATTAAGTAATTATCATTAAAACATCAAGTGTTTAAAATTAATTAATTAATTAAATTAAACAATCACATTTGACTCAATTAATTACCTTAAGTAATTTAATTTCTTAATTGCTTCATTAAGTAATTACACTTAAACTATTCACAAATGATTATTATTAAATTAATTAATCTAATTAATTATAAAAATTAACTACATTAATTAATTATTAAATAATCCTAGTTAACGACCTTTATTAACCATTCTCTAATTAATTTCATTAAGTAATTAACTTAGATTAACCATTGTTAATTACAATTTAAATTATCTTTAATTATCCATTAATTAAAGTCTAATTAATTAATTAATTAAGAGTTAATTGTAACTAAATTATTCCTTAATTATTTAATTAATTAACCTTGATTATAACTTTAATTACTTAATTAAGAAATCTTTAATCATTAGTTAATAATCTAATTAATGATCTTTAATCTCAAATTGATTAACCATTAATCAATATTTATTAATCCCTAATCAATTAATTAAATTAACTAACTATTCCTTAATTACTCAATTAATTAAATTAAATTCAAAACATTAAATCTTAACTTAATTTTAAGATAAAACATTTCTTAATTATGTTTAAATTTTCATTTACAAATTTATTTGCAAACAAATTACCTTTGGACTTACTTTAAAATTTCTTCTCAAATATGAGATTTAAAATGAATATAATTTAAACTTAAACAAATTTTTAAACAATTTAAACCTTTAAAAAAGATTATAAGACAAACAAGTGCTTGTCTTAATAAAGAAATTCATAAGAGTTTGAAACTAAATTTATTTTTAAATTCAAATAATTCAAATATACACTTAACATACAATTTGTTTAAATCTTCAAATTTAAAAACTTCTTTTATTTCAAAGATGGAATTCAAATTTAAACCTTTGATTTCCAAATTTAAATTTAATTTTAAATCTTGATCATATTTTTAAAAACTTCATTTCTAAAAAGTTCAAACTACTTACCAAAATAAAGTAGTTAAATAAGTTCAAGTTTTAAAACTTTATTTTTATTCCAAAATTTTAAACTTTGAATTTAAAACTAGGTTTAAATTCTAGCTTTCATTTAAAAACTGCAGCTTTAAAAATTTTAAAACAAAAATTCAGGTTACTGTAAAATTTGAAAACACTGAACAACCCGAGGCACCACAAACTGCTTCGAGTCGTCAATCCATCTTCCCCGAGCCAACTTCTCAACAACTTCGAGCAACATAAAAATCTACTCGAGCACAAAACTCAGGCCAACCACATCACCAATACAATCTTCACCGTGCATATGCACGGTGGCTCCGGCCACCATAGATCGTCGCTGATGAACGCTACACTCCAGAAACCAACCCAGGAACCACCCACGACCATCAGTTCGAGCTACCACTCTCGAAATCAAAATCGAACACTAAATTCAAACCTGGAAACAAAAATCAGGTTTCCCTTCAAACCTGTCAACACCAAATCCTCGCCGCTCCAACCACCTGAAGGTCAGCTACTTCGACCACGACTTCAACCACGCACCAACTATCAATCCCCAAAACACCATAACACTCGATCAACCCTTCAAGTCGTAATGATCGATTCTTCAAACCCATTAAAACTAGGGTTTAAAAAGAAAAACCACCACCGAAACTACCACCATAAATTTCAACACCTACCAGAATTATCCTAGCAACTCCTAACCCTTCTCCATCACCCAGAAGAACCCCGAGCCTCCACTATTCAAAGATCGCCAGAATTTTCAAAAAGTTAATTTTTAGTTCAATATAAAACTGTACCTTCATCACTTTTCTAAAAATCTTGATTCTTGATTTAAAAATCATGTTTTTGTTAATGCTTTTGATGTATAATACTGAAATGCAAAATTAACATGTTTGGATTTTGGTAAAAATCAACATGCGCTGATATTTCTTTGTGTTTCCAGGGACAACAACTTATGTTTTTAACTTACTTAAAGTTTTAAATATTAACTGAAGATAATCAAACAACTTTATTTTATAGATTTCATTTTATCAGAACTTAATTAAAAGATAAGGATTTGAATCAAATTTTTTTTGCTTGGGAAACAGAACAGAACAGAGAAATTTACAGCATGCACACAAATACATTTCACATCAGACTTTTATCGATACACAAACAATACTTATTTATATCAAAACATGCTAGCATGCAACCTAATTAAAAATTTAAGATTTAAAAGTTACTCGCTGATTTTAAAAGGAAGCAGAGCCTCATTTGAAATGATTTAGAAATTGAGTTGCTGAAAACAAAATGTCCTTGCTTCTGATTATAAAACTGTTTGCATGCCTCCATAAAAAAATGCTTTTGAATTTGCAGATAACATCAAAGATTCCAGATTCAACTTGATTGAATTTAAGGCTTTTTAATACTCAAGTTGAAAGAGTGCATGCAGGCAGGCCTTGAATTAAAAACTGCAGCTGCTTTATTTCCAGGTTGCATGCAGATTTGAAATTTGTAGAGAAAAAAGAATGATGCAGATTTTTTTTGATAAAGAGGGGTTTGATTTTGTATTGAACATGATTTCTGGATTCTTTGTTGAAGACTGTTTCACACGATTCAGTGATATGAGAGTTTAAATTTTGAGTTTGTAAATTAATTTCTAGCTTGATCTAGAATCTGAAAAGGGGTTTCAGTTTTGAAAAATAAACAAGTTGAAATTTTCTTTGATTAGGAAATGAAAAAAAAAGATAGGAATGAAATATGTGTTCTTATATAGGTTATTTTCAGATTTTCTTAAATAAAAGAAAATTGATTTTAAAAGAGGCCACTTGTACAAACTTTTAACATTTGTCAGAGGAAATGTTTATCTTATAACATTTGTTAAAAGAGGCTTTAAGAAATCAACACATGTCTTTGTAAGGTAATTTGTATTTAAATTTAAATGTTAATATATATGTTAATCCTAATTAATTTGTTAGTTAATATTTAATATGTATATAAATTTTTAAAAGAAATAAAAAGAAATTATACTTATAAATAAAGCTTATACATATAAAAATTAGAACAAATTAAAAATCTATACTTTGGAATTTAAATTCAAATCAAATTCAAAATCTAATATTTAAAAATCAAGTTATGAATACAAATGAAATTTGAAATAACAAATGCTATTTTTATTTAAAATCCAATTTGTAAAGACAATAAACTATTAGAAATATCTCATTATTAAATTCAAAATAATGATAAAAGAAATTATGTCTTTATTAGTAAATTACTTATTTTATTAAGCTAAAAACTTTTTGTAAATTCATTTTAAATTTAAAACTGAGGCCAAAATCATTTTAAACATTTTAAACATCTTCCTTATCAATTTAAAATCATATACTTATTTATTAAATAGTTTTGAAAACTTAATATTAAATTAAATCAAAATTTCCAAATTATTAATGTATATATTAGAATTTTAATTCAAGATCCATTTACTAAGTTTAAACCAAGATCATTTATTTAATAACTTTGAAAAGCTTATATATTAAATAAAAACAATTTTTTAAATTGCGAAAAATATTAGAATTAGAAAATATTCTTTATTTATTAAATTTAAGACAAAGCTAATCTATTTACAATATAAACCATATATTTATATTATAAATAGAAACCAATTTATTATTTTTAAAAGATAAAATAACCAATTAAATTTTTATTGAAGAAGATTATCAAATCAATTTGAATTATTATTAACAAAATTATCAATATCAATTTAATTTTTAATACAGATTATTAAATTGATATTGTCAAAAATTCCGGGATATTACAAGTATTTTCCTACGTCTTCCCGACATTACTATTATTTTGTATGAATAAATAGGTAGCATTGGAACGGCAGTTATAATCATTGACCTCTCACAGTCGTCATTGCACACACAAAATTTTTATAGAATATTTTCATGTTTCCCTTCATCTAATTATTTAACACCCAAAACAAAACCCACATAATAGGGAACAAAACCCTAGCAGCTCCCTTACCCTCGCATCTACCTCCACACGCCTCTACCTCCACTAGCACGCACACTTCGCATCTAGCATTTCCACACCGCCTTTGAGCTCAACCCACATCACCAACGAAACCCATTCCTATCGAAATAGCACCTCACATCTCAAACTCAGACGCAACTTAAATAAAAACCTCTCAACTCATTCAGATATGACATTGAATCGGATTTACTCTCTTTGTTTGCCTCACCCTATAACTTATGAAAATTAAAAATGGTGTGCTACTATGAACAACCAAAAAAATGACTCTAGCTCTCAGAACTAAAGACCACCAAAAAAAAAGTTTATTTCTCTACTTCTTAAAACCAACAATTTATTTTAGTTTAAGTAAACAAGCATCCAAATATTTCAAAACACAACAATTACCCCTTTTATTCTTTAAAACCAAGTTAAACTCTATTTAAAATACAATAGAAATTACATAACATATATAAAAAATCAAAAATATACTAATAAATTTTAATTTTTTGCCTGTATTTAGGATGATAAAAATTTAAATAAATACTTAAGAAGATTGAGATTGTTAGATTTGATATAATATTTCCATACTTAAGAAGATTTGGAAGATATTTGACATAATTGCTCAAATATATTGCCTCTTTTATATGCATTAAAGAGAGCAATGGATTGGTTACATAAGTGGAAGAAATATTTGAAAAAGAGTAAAGTAATTAATTAATGCTCTAATTAGATGATTAAAGAAGGAATCTTATCAGTTGCATGCAAATTGTGGGAAACTAGAAAAATAAAATGATAAATGTTTCCCATATGATTTGAAGAATTGATTAGGTATTGATTTATGACTATAAATCAATTACTTCAACCTTAAGTACTAATCACTTAATAAAGGTAAGGATTAGGATGAATAGAAGCATTAGAAATAAATTATCTTCTCTTTTGTATTTCTTCATATTCATCTCAGTCTCCATTATCAATCTTGTAATTCTTCTCTCTGAAAGTGATAAAATCTCCTCTTTCCAAGTGGATGTGCACTATCTTGCGATATTGGAACCACTATAAATTCGTATATGAACTCTCTATTTATTTTCTGGTGTGATTTGCTGATTTGCCATTTTATTTTCAAGTTCTATTTGTTTTGTCACACTACAACATGATCTTATTGCTTTCGCTTGTATTAGGGTTGATTTGCAATCATTTGGGTGAAACTCACCCATATTGTTTGGTATCAAAGTTTTAAAGGTTGTTGTTGAAGCCTAGTGCTAGAAGGTGTTCGATAAAATGGCAGGACCAGGAAATGAGGAGGTTGGACCTATCCAGGAATATGCACCCTACATTATGTTGAATATACGCTTATATGATTTTTGTTTGATGATAATAAACATATATACATTCGTTTAAATGTATTTGATAATATACTATTTTATTTTTCACAGATTAAATAAATATTTGCTGAATAAAATAAATAACACGGAATTTGAATTCAAACGAATATTTTATTCAAACAAATATTTATTACAATTTTGAATAGTATACAAATTCAAGCTCTCACTATTCACTATACAACTTTGATACAAATTCAATTACATCACAATTTCACATTTACAAATGTCCTCACTACATATCGCTCATTCACTCATATTTTAATCTTCAACTTCATTCCAGCTTTGAATCCAGCATCTGAGCAATCTGCAAAAATATTCACTAACGCAGTAAAATTGAAAATAAAATATTTTTGCAATATAAAATAAAAGATGGATTTTGAAAATATTATTTGCCTCAGTTATTTGTGTTGTTCGTCATCATTTAAATTTGAATTTATCATACACGAACAGCTTGTGACATACACAGTGTATCACCGTATATGTCACAAGGCCGTGCACACCGAAATATACACTTGATCGATTTACAAGGACAAGTGAGCACAGGTCAAACCCAAATACAGGATTCAACTCAAGTGCAATAAAACAATGTCATTCAGCACAAGGTCAAATCCAAGCCGGATTCAACTCAGGTGAAAATTAGAAAAATAGACAATGCAAAGGTCAAGTCACCACTCAACTCAGTGCATCAACCAAGTTAAGACGACGTGAAGTCAGCAAACTGCAAGTACAATGCTCAATGCACAGTAATGCAATACCACAGCAAACAATGGTTCAAAACATTATATCAAACAGCGGCAAAAGCATGTACATTGATGCACACATCCATCAACACACTCAAGTGACTCAACAATGCACAAGTGACAGCGAACATGACAGCAAGCTATAGTGCATAATGGTTAACACAGCTACAATGAAGCAGCAGTAATTTGAATGCAACGAAGACCAACAGCCCCAACAGAAATATCAAATGAATCAAATACCACCAAATAGACCGTGGAATAGCAGGTGATCAAACATGAACACAACTCACCAAACAAGCTACTGCATACCAGAGGTGCAAATAGCCAACATGTTCAAAGTTGCATCAAAGCAAGAAAACAACACTGTCGAGCTAGAGACAATACTGCTACAACATGGTGCAGAACCAAAGCCAAGTATAATGTACAGGGAAGCCAAAGTAGTACACAAACAACATAGAAGTATGGATGTACTCAATGCAACCCAGATAAACATGCACGACCTATGGCAGTGAAACTCAAACAAAGTGCAGAGGAAAACAAATGCAACAATTCAAATTCAAGACAGCTACTACCATAATGAACCAGTGACAACAAATGAACACACATTGACAACATGTCATGAATGAACTAACAAAGACCATGTCGAACACAGTGACAACATTAAGTATGCAATATGGTGAAGCAGCATGTAATGACATTATATACAAATGTAAAGAACAATGGTGATGCACTGCAGATATCCAGACAGCAATGCACACCAAACCAGGTTCAAATTACACAAGCTCGAGATGAAAGTGTCGAAGTTACCCGAAGTCAACAGCAATACATGTATTATGAATATACACAATGCAGTACAACTACAGGTATAAGGCTAAATGACCAATGAATGCAACTACAGGACTGCAACAGGTCAAGACTGTGTACCCAGCAAATACAACGACCAAAACCATCAATGAACAAGACTACAGATGAAGCCAGAAACAATGCAAGTAGACCAAACGAAGAGTGCAGGTGAACAAATGTACAAATGAACTGCAAATATTCAAGTACATCATGAACAAGTCAATTACTAAATAACACAGCAGTGCAAACACTTCGAATATGACACAGCAACACTTGCAACAGTGAAGTCGAAATCATGTAAAGGACACAACTGTTGTGACGACCGCCCATGACTCCAGCACCAAAACAAGAGAAAAGAGCGCTGAAGGGCGTGCCAGGTAGCCATGGACGATAGTCGGGGTAAAAATAAAACAGAAACTCTATCGCATAACTCACAGCGCATGGATAAAATACAATAGAGAAATGATATATATATATATATAGTGAAGCTTCATAACAGGAAATCATCATATAAGCATCACAGTAGTTTGATACAACCATCCAGGCAAATCCATACATCAAGGCCTCACTACATAGCACTCAGAATATATACAAGCAGCGGAACACCCAGTACAAATAGTAAGAAAACTAATATGTAAAGCCTCCTGCTCGTCTTCGTCATCATCAGCGTAGATCTCCAAGAACAGCACCTGTCACCTGCTACCTAGTCTGCCCATCCCAACATGGATGAACAGCCCAAGGTAATAAGAGGAGACATAAAACCTTGAGTCAGACAAAGTCTTAGTGAGCAGTAAATCAACTATCAAACATACCAAAAGAGCATAAAGGATAAAAGGAATAGGAACCAAACCATCCCACTCCACCTCTTTCTACAGTGATAGCCCCCAGACACACACTAAGGAGAAGCAAGCATAACATAACAGATAATTAAGGTAAAGCAATAATCACTCGAGTCAAGGGCGATGTTTTCCAAATATAAACCCCCAAGGCCTAAACCAAGATCAGATAAGCACCCAGAAAATACCGCTCTTGAGACCGAATGATAATACAACCAAACATCCATGACTCTGGCTATCACTGTTATCATTGCCATGATTTCACCGTTAATTGAATGACCACCTGTCAAGGGCTAATGGTAACCCCGGTTCTAGACATAACTCCGCACGTCGTCGCAGCCCGTGCCTAGGAATTCTCGCAACTACCCAGAGTACTAGCACGTCGTCGCAGCCCGTGCTTGGAACGTCGTCGCAGCCCGTTCCAACGTACTCTTGCTTTGAGCATGCTAGAACCTTCAACAACGATACGATCTTAGCCTCCTAGCCATCCTCCTCGACGACTATTTCCATACTAGCTCAAGCGCCTCTCAAGCTAACCATTATCACCTACCCGGATTGCATTACCGAGTTATCAACATAACTTTGCACGTTGTCGTAGCCCGTGCTTGGAACGTCATCATAACCCGTCCCAACTCAACATCATGGTTTGCCTCCTCGCATCATGGCAAAGTCCCATCTCAACATCATCCAATCCATACATATGAGCTTCAACATCTGCTTCATATGTCATAAGCAGCTTTCACCATTCAAGAGCCTTTCCACTTAGCTTTCGAATCATCTTCAATCATCTTATTCCAAATCAACTACTAGCTAACTTGAAACAATCAAATCAATCATTCGTCCAAACAATCAATCATTCAAACAAGATCTAATGAGAAATATTAACTATAATGGCAATTTCGTAAATAAATGAGCATAAGTCCAAAATGCATGATTCATAGGTTTTTAGCATAGATCTATCAAATATAAAACATGGGTTTTGTCTCTAATACTTGATAAATGAACATGCATAAGTAAACATCTTCACAAACAATGAATCTACACTTGGATCTAAGGAAAATGCACAAAATCACTATCTACAACACTCCAACAAACCACCAATCCAATATACTCCTTTGGGTCCGCATGAGAGATAACTACCACTCACCAAATCACCTAAACACCTCAAAAACTAAACACTTCAGATCTGGACAGCGAAGATCAAGGCTTGATCCGGCGAAATCTCGCTTAAAACGATGAAATCTAGCTTCGTTGGATGAAGATCTTCAACTTTGGCTCTTGGATCTTCGATCTTGATCTTCGATCTTGTATGGATGTTAGAACTAGATTGGAATGGAGAAAAGAAGATGAAGAAATGTTGTAGTCGAGTTCCCAAAATGGCAGCACTTCGTCGCTTCAAAAACCGGTGCCAAAAAGTGAGCCAAACCCCCTATTTATAGGCTGAATCAACCTTAGATCGCCCAAGGTCTTAACTCGGAGTTCGCTATTAGGTCGTCACCGACCTAAAAAAAACTCCGACCTAACATAGGTCGCTGCCGACCTATGCTCTTCTATGACCTAAAACACACGTGCCTTAACCATCCCACCGACCTAACGGCTTATCCCTAGTGCCGACCTAAAGACTTAAACAGGTCTCCGACCTATCGTTATAACCAGATGCCGACCTAACTCTTAGCACAGAACCAACTTAGGTCGCATACGACCTTATCCCTTGACCTATCAATATAACTCGTAGCTCCTTAAGCCGGTATCCCCCCCCTTAATGTGTTATCCCGGTGACTTTGCTAGCTCGGCATCTCCACTAAGCCGATCACCACTAAGTCGGTCAACCCCTTAACTCGGCCATAACTCTAAACCATTAGCTCTTGGGTCGGTCACTCCCCTTAAGTCGGTCCAATCCTTAACCTGTTAACTCCTATAGCTCGGCCACTTCCTTAGGTTGGTCATACGAGCTAACCCTTAATTCGTACACAACCCATCCCATGGCTCGAACAAGACTCAGGCTAGAGACAGCATAACCAATCCTTCGACCTGTAAATTCTACAATATATCAACACGTAAAATACGGGTCGTTACATTCTCTCCCCCTTAGGAATTTCGCCCCCGAAATTCCAAGCAAACAACAGCAATCAAAGATAATCCGCATGCCTACCATCCATAGCAATCAACAAACCATGCATCCAATTCTAGCCTAGCATGCTGAATTCTAAGGCTTAGAACAAGCTACAAATTCATGAGATGTCACGACACTTTAGGGCCATACCTCGAAGAGTCCGGGATGAGCTGCCTTCATCCTCTCTTCCTCTTCCCACGTACAGTCGTTAACATCATCACTCCATTGTACCTTGAGCAACGTAATCGTCTTCCTCCTAAGCTGTTTCGTGTCAGTTTCAACAACACGAAGCGGCTTACGAGGTCTCGTAACCACTGGATCAACCTTCAAGTCTTCACAGCTATCAGCAGAAACCACCGTAGTTGGGTCATGCACATACTTCCGTAGATAAGATACATGAAAAACATTGTGCACACCCGCCATCTTTTCTGGTAACTCCAATCTATAAGCGAGCTCTCCAATCCGCTCGATAATCGGGAATGGTCCAACAAATCTCGGAGTCAATTTCCCTTTCTTCCCGAATCTAATAACACTCTTCAAAGGAGAAATCTTCACAAAAACCATATCACCTACGTCGAATTCCAAATCCTTTCGACGATTATCGGCATAACTCTTCTGACGATCTTGGGCTGCTTTCATTCGTTGCCGAATGATCTCTATACAATCCGAAGTCTGTCGAATCATCTCTGGCCCAAGTATCAGCTTTTCTCCAGTTTCCAACCAACATGTCGGAGAGTTACACGGTCTTCCATATAATGCCTCATATGGTGCCATACCAATACTCGACTGATAACTGTTATTATATGCAAACTCCACCAAATGAAGATGATCTTCCCATGATCCTCCGAAGTCCAAAACACAAGCTCTGAGAAGATCTTCCAAAACTCGGTTAACTCTCTCAGTCTGACCATCTGTTTGAGGGTGATAAGCTGTACTCAAACACAACTCAGTTCCCAAAACTTCCTGGAAGCTCTTCCAAAATCTACTAGTGAACAATGGGTCTCGATCGCTCACTATACTCTTCGGAATACCATGGAATCGAACTATCCACTTAACATACAACTCAGCCAACTTCGATGCAGTCCTAGTTGATCGAACAGGAATGAACCTTGCACTCTTGGTCAAACGATCTACTATGACCCAAATTCCTTCATTTCCTGCTCTTGTCCTAGGTAGACCATCGATAAAGTCCATCGACACTTGCTCCCACTTCCATGTAGGAACTTCTAATGGCTGAAGTAATCCACTGGGCTTCTTCTGCTCAGCTTTCACTAACTGACAGTTCATACACTTGGAAATAAAATTTCCAACATCTTTCTTCATGCCTTCCCAGTAGTAAGTTCTCTTCATATCCCGATACATCTTATTTCCACCTGGATGAATTGTCAACTTCGAGTGATGACCTTCCCTCAGAACTTCATCTCTCAATCCATCAATGTCGGGAACAACCAATCGTCCTTGCTTCCGAAGCCAACCCTCTCGATCGACCTCAAATCCCTTATTCTTCTCTGGGTCCAATCCGGATTCCAAATCTCGGATAATCTCAACAAGCCTATCATCTCTCTTTTGGTTCTCGCCAATCCTTTCCACAAGAGTAGGTCTTATCGATAAGTTTGCCAACATTTCAGGTTCCAACTCACATCTGGGCCTGAAATCAAATCCAGCCAAATACTCAAGGTTCTTCCATTCCGAAAACATGGCTCCCAAACCTGCATGTCTTCGACTTAACGCATCAGCCACCGCGTTACCTTTTCCCGGAGTATAGGCTATACCAAAATCATAAGATGCTAAGAACTCTAGCCATCTTTGCTGTCGAAGATTCAAATCCTTTTGGGAGAACAGATACTTCAACGACTTATGATCTGTAAATAACTCAAATCTAACTCCCAATAGATAGTGTCTCCATATCTTCAAAGCAAACACAATCGCCGCTGACTCCAAATCATGAGTCGGATAATTCCTTTCATGCGGCTTCAGTTGTCGACTAGCATACGCAACAACTTTATCCTTCTGCATTAGCACTGCTCCAAGTCCAGTGCCACATGCATCGGTGTAAACCACCATCTCTTCATTCCCACTTGGAATAGTCAAAACAGGAGCACTTGTCAGTCGCTCTTTCAGGATTACGAAAGCTTGCTCACACTTGTCATCCCATCTGAACACTTGGTTCTTCTTCGTCAATCCTGTCAACGGTGCAGCTATCTTGGAAAAGTCTTTGATAAACCGACGATAATATCCTGCTAATCCAAGAAAACTCCTCACATCAGATGCATTCTTAGGTCTAACCCAATCCTGGATTGCTGCCACCTTAGCGGGATCAACCGCTATTCCATTTCTAGAGATAACATGGCCTAAGAACCTCACTTCACTCTTCCGGAAGTGACACTTCGAAAACTTAGCCTTCAGCCGATGTTTCCGCAAGATTTCCAAAACAATCCTTAAGTGCGTCTTGTGCTCTTCTTTAGTTCTGGAGTAAACCAAAATATCATCCACGAACACAAGCACGAACTTATTCAACTGATCTCTGAACACTCTATTCATAAGATCCACAAAATATGCTGGTGCGTTAGTCAATCCAAACGGCATTACCAGCCACTCATAAAAACCGGATGGTGTCCTGAAAGCAGTCTTTGGCACACTATCCTTCGCCACTCTCAACTGGTGAAATCCCGTTGCCAAATCCATCTGAGAAAACACCTTAGCCTCGTAAAGATGATCAAACAAGTCATCTATTCTCGGCAATGGATACTTGTTCTTCCTAGTCAACTTATTCAGCTCACGATAATCCACACACAACCTCAACGATCCATCCGCTTTGGTTGCAAACACAACTGGTGCACCCCATTCGGACACACTTCTCCGAATGAATCCTTTCTGAAAAAGGTCATCAACCTGCACCTTCAACTCTAGCTGCTCCCTAGGCGCCATCCGCCTAAGAGGCATCACAACAGGTCTGGCTCCCTCAACTAGATCGATACGAAACTCGATCTCCCTATGCGGCGGCAACCCTTTGACTTCGTCAAAGACATCCTCAAATCCATTCACAATAGGCATCGATGACATTCCATCCCGTGGAACAACCAGCGAATACATGAAGCTCATGAAGACGTCTTCCTCATGCTTACATCGTATCACAACCTTTCGCCCTTCCACATTCCCGACTGTCGCCTCAAGCCTCTCACAATCAATCCTTGCCGCATATTTCCTAAGCCAGTCCATACCCAAAATAATTCCGAACCCCGCAAAGTTCAGAACAAAGCAATCACAAACAAACGAGCAATCATGACTCGACACAACTAGACCACAGCATATCATACACAAACATGACGAACCCCCAACTGGATTAGTTACAACCAATGGTCTATCAACAATATCTGGTCTCAAACCTAATCGGTCTACCAAATCATTACAAACAAAAGAATGCGACGCTCCAGTATCAAACAACACTCTAACTGGAACACCACAAATAGAAAGAGTACCTTGAACCACCACACTCTTCCCCTTCTCTTCAGCAGTAGGAGCTTTTGAAGATGACGGCACAGCTCCCAAAGCATAAGCTTGCACAATCTGCCTGTCCTTCCTCGGTTCTGGACAGTCCTTCCTGAAGTGCCCTGGTTTATCACAGTTGTGGCATTTCGCCGGCGCCTTTGGATTCCTACAATCCTTGGAGAGATGGCCCTTCTGCTGGCAATTATAACAAGTCACTTCACCTTTCGGTTTCTTCTGGCCATCCCTACCCTTCTGCTGCTGCTGCTTCCTCTTCCTATTGCCACTCTGCTGTGGTTTGGATCCTTCCCTGGTTACAGCAACAACAGAACTTTCCTTAGGAAACAAACTCTCGTGCCTGAGAGCTTTCTCCACAAGCTTCTCAAACGGATCGTCCAAATGATCCACTAACTGCCTCCCAAGATAAGCATCCAGACCAGTCACAAACTTCTCATTCTTCTGATAGGGAGAATCAATGTATGATCTGGCATACTTAGACAAAGCTTCAAACTCAGAAATATACTCAAGAACAGGCCTCCCACCCTGCTTGAGCTCTACAAACCTCTTAAACAAAACAGACTTCTGAGCCGTAGAGATGAACTTGGCTTCAAATCTAACTTGGAATTGCTCCCAAGTAATCTCTTCTTCTAAAGTATCTATGGTGATAGAATTCCACCAATCAGCAGCTCTTCCTTGAAGCTGTCTCGATGCAAGCTTCCTCTTAGTTGCATCCTCAATCCCTAAGTCACCAAAGATCCTTCGGCAAGCATCAATCCATCTCTGCACTTCAATAGTCGACTCTGTCCCCAAGAAAGCTTTTCCTCCAAGAGAAGTATAATCCTTGCAAAGCTTAGCAAAATCCACCGGTCTTGGAGCTTGAACTTGAACTCCCACATCCACTGATGATCCTGAAGCTGGTATCCTTCTCATGATCGAAGTCATCATCGCTTCGAACATAGTTCCATAATCAACAGCTCCTTCATCAGCACGGCTTTCCCTTGCAGCTGGTCTCCCTCTTCGACTCATCCTTAATATCTGTAATAAGAATGATTAGAACACCTTAAGAAACAACTGCATAAGGAGTTCAAATCCTTCTAAGTTACTATATTACATATAGTAATCATCCATCAAAATACAATTACGTCTCTCATACGTAGTTACGTCAGCGAGCGTTGGCTAAAATCGATTAACCAAAGCTCTGATACCAAATGTGACGACCGCCCATGACTCCAGCACCAAAACAAGAGAAAAGAGCGCTGAAGGGCGTGCCAGGTAGCCATGGACGATAGTCGGGGTAAAAATAAAACAGAAACTCTATCGCATAACTCACAGCGCATGGATAAAATACAATAGAGAAATGATATATATATATATATATATATATATATAGTGAAGCTTCATAACAGGAAATCATCATATAAGCATCACAGTAGTTTGATACAACCATCCAGGCAAATCCATACATCAAGGCCTCACTACATAGCACTCAGAATATATACAAGCAGCGGAACACCCAGTACAAATAGTAAGAAAACTAATATGTAAAGCCTCCTGCTCGTCTTCGTCATCATCAGCGTAGATCTCCAAGAACAGCACCTGTCACCTGCTACCTAGTCTGCCCATCCCAACATGGATGAACAGCCCAAGGTAATAAGAGGAGACATAAAACCTTGAGTCAGACAAAGTCTTAGTGAGCAGTAAATCAACTATCAAACATACCAAAAGAACATAAAGGATAAAAGGAATAGGAACCAAACCATCCCACTCCACCTCTTTCTACAGTGATAGCCCCCAGACACACACTAAGGAGAAGCAAGCATAACATAACAGATAATTAAGGTAAAGCAATAATCACTCGAGTCAAGGGCGATGTTTTCCAAATACAAACCCCCAAGGCCTAAACCAAGATCAGATAAGCACCCAGAAAATACCGCTCTTGAGACCGAATGATAATACAACCAAACATCCATGACTCTGGCTATCACTGTTATCATTGCCATGATTTCACCGTTAATTGAATGACCACCTGTCAAGGGCTAATGGTAACCCCGGTTCTAGACATAACTCCGCACGTCGTCGCAGCCCGTGCCTAGGAATTTTCGCAACTACCCAGAGTACTAGCACGTCGTCGCAGCCCGTGCTTGGAACGTCGTCGCAGCCCGTTCCAACGTACTCTTGCTTTGAGCATGCTAGAACCTTCAACAACGATAAGATCTTAGCCTCCTAGCCATCCTCCTCGACGACTATTTCCATACTAGCTCAAGCGCCTCTCAAGCTAACCATTATCACCTACCCGGATTGCATTACCGAGTTATCAACATAACTTTGCACGTTGTCGTAGCCCGTGCTTGGAACGTCATCATAACCCGTCCCAACTCAACATCATGGTTTGCCTCCTCGCATCATGGCAAAGTCCCATCTCAACATCATCCAATCCATACATATGAGCTTCAACATCTGCTTCATATGTCATAAGCAGCTTTCACCATTCAAGAGCCTTTCCACTTAGCTTTCGAATCATCTTCAATCATCTTATTCCAAATCAACTACTAGCTAACTTGAAACAATCAAATCAATCATTCGTCCAAACAATCAATCATTCAAACAAGATCTAATGAGAAATATTAACTATAATGGCAATTTCGTAAATAAATGAGCATAAGTCCAAAATGCATGATTCATAGGTTTTTAGCATAGATCTATCAAATATAAAACATGGGTTTTGTCTCTAATACTTGATAAATGAACATGCATAAGTAAACATCTTCACAAACAATGAATCTACACTTGGATCTAAGGAAAATGCACAAAATCACTATCTACAACACTCCAACAAACCACCAATCCAATATACTCCTTTGGGTCCGCGTGAGAGATAACTACCACTCACCAAATCACCTAAACACCTCAAAAACTAAACACTTCAGATCTGGACAGCGAAGATCAAGGCTTGATCCGGCGAAATCTCGCTTAAAACGATGAAATCTAGCTTCGTTGGATGAAGATCTTCAACTTTGGCTCTTGGATCTTCGATCTTGATCTTCGATCTTGTATGGATGTTAGAACTAGATTGGAATGGAGAAAAGAAGATGAAGAAATGTTGTAGTCGAGTTCCCAAAATGGCAGCACTTCGTCGCTTCAAAAACCGGTGCCAAAAAGTGAGCCAAACCCCCCTATTTATAGGCTGAATCAACCTTAGATCGCCCAAGGTCTTAACTCGGAGTTCGCTATTAGGTCGTTACCGACCTAAAAAAAACTCCGACCTAACATAGGTCGCTGCCGACCTATGCTCTTCTATGACCTAAAACACACGTGCCTTAACCATCCCACCGACCTAACGGCTTATCCCTAGTGCCGACCTAAAGACTTAAACAGGTCTCCGACCTATCGTTATAACCAGATGCCGACCTAACTCTTAGCACAGAACCAACTTAGGTCGCATACGACCTTATCCCTTGACCTATCAATATAACTCGTAGCTCCTTAAGCCGGTATCCCCCCCCTTAACGTGTTATCCCGGTGACTTTGCTAGCTCGGCATCTCCACTAAGCCGATCACCACTAAGTCGGTCAACCCCTTAACTCGGCCATAACTCTAAACCATTAGCTCTTGGGTCGGTCACTCCCCTTAAGTCGGTCCAATCCTTAACCTGTTAACTCCTATAGCTCGGCCACTTCCTTAGGTTGGTCATACGAGCTAACCCTTAATTCGTACACAACCCATCCCATGGCTCGAACAAGACTCAGGCTAGAGACAGCATAACCAATCCTTCGACCTGTAAATTCTACAATATATCAACACGTAAAATACGGGTCGTTACAACTGTATACAAGTAAAAGCCACAATATCAAAGCTGTGCCGTGGATAGCAATAATTTCAATGTTGAACAAGTCAAAATCGAAGCCGTGTCAACCAAGCATCAAAAATACGAAATTGAATTAGTCAGATTTTATCTCAATCATCCAAGTATAATCGAATGGCCAAAGCAAATCAGTAGACAAATTCAAACACGAAAATACGAACGCAAAAATAGGATTTCGAATCCTATAAATACCCAAAATCATCATCGGCATAAAGTATCCAGTTCGAGAAAGCCAAAATCAGCAGAGCAAAAGGAATAAAACACATACCAGAAAATCACATACGAACTCGATCCAAATCGAAGAGCCGTGAGCTAATAGAAGAAGAAACGAAGCCTACAACTATCTGTATCAAGCGGCGACTTCAATTTGAACAAACCCTAATTTTGAAATCAGGGACGAAGCCTTAAAATCTGAGGAGCGGCCATTTTTCTTTCACGAAGAAAAAAATAATAATAAAAGGAACGGGTTGAAGAAGTGAATAAAGGGTCGGCCTTGTTTATGTTACAAAGGGGTTTTAAAATATAATAAGGGTTTTATTTTAGGGTTATTTTAATTTTGAATTGTTTTTTAATTTGTATTTCCTTTTAAACCGTTTTTAACTTTCTAGTCGTGTGACTAGGGGACAAACTACGGTGTGTAGTTTGGGAATTCGCAACTCGGTGGTTGAGTTGTGGTCAGGGTTTTGAGCGTAGAGTTAGATTAGTCAATAGCGGGTATAGCAAGTTTACGTGTGTAAGCGAGGGACTATCTAATTTCTAGTAGAAACCTTGGGGGCACCACATAGGCAGGGTTTTGCCGAAGCTGGGTAAATTCTGTGTTGTTCTGTTATTTATATTCTGCAATATCTGTGCTGCTATTCTGTGATCTGAATTGAATTTAATTAATAAGCTTCCGGGATTAATTTTTATAATTTACACTATCACCCTATTCACTCCCCCTCTAGGGTGAAATCGATCCTACAAGTGGTATCGGAGCTAGGAACAAAAGCCATTTTTGTTTTAAAATTTTGATTTTACAAAAACCAATTTTTCGTTTAAAAATTCGTGTTTCAAAAATCAATTTTTGTTTTAAAAATTCGTGTTTCAAAAATCGGTTTTTGTTTTAAAAATTTGAATTTTTAAAATGGCTTCTTTCAATAATGCTTTTGCAGAAGGGCAATCCATAGTTAGACCACCAATGTTCAATGGTGAATATGCTTACTGGAAAAATAGAATGCAAATTTTTCTGAAAACCATTGACGCTTGGAATATTGTTGAGACAGGTTATAGTATACCAACTATAACTGTAGATAATCAGGAAATAGAGAAACCAAAGGAACAATGGACGGAACTAGAAAATAAATTACAGAATACTAATGCCAAAGCTATGAATTCTATTATCTGTTCATTGGATCAATTTGAATTTAATCGTGTCTCACATTGTCTAACTACGCAGGAAATATGGCACATACTAGAAGTGACTCACGAAGGAACATCTCAAGTCAAAGAATCTCGCCTTGCAATGCTAAGCAGCGAATATGAGAACTTCAAAATGGCGAAGGAAGAAAATGTCAAAGAGATGTACGGACGACTCTCCAATATCGTATACAAATCAAAAGCTCTCGGAAAAACATACACCGAATTAGAAATAGTCCGGAAAATCCTCAGAGTCCTTCCACGAAGCTTTGAAGCAAAAGTAACTGCCATACAAGAATCGAAAGATTTAAAACAACTTAAAGTTGAGGAACTCATCGGAAATCTCACCACTTATGAGCTAGAAATGAAATTCAAAGAAGAGCGTGAAGGAGGTGACACTCAAAAGAAGTCAATAGCTCTCAAAGGAACAACCGAAAGTGATGATGATAACGATGAAGATGATGGAGCAGTAGAATTGGAGCTGTTAATAAGAAAATTCAAAAAATGGAATCAAAAACATGGAAATTCAGCTCGAAATCAAAAGGCAAAAAGCAGAATAGCCAAAGCACTAGACTACTCAGAAGAACAAAAGTTTATTTGTTATAATTGCAACAAACCCGGCCATATCAAGCCCGATTGTCCACAAATTAAATCCAGCCATGGAAAGAAACAGAAAAAGAAAAGTTTTGCAGCCACTTGGGATGAAATAGACGAGAATGATCAAAGCACTGATAGTGAAAGCGAAAAGGCAGAATTGTGTCTTCAAGGTGATACAACTGACAGTGACGATGACGAGCCAAGTGAGGTATCAAAATGTAACGACCCGCCGCTCTGACCGCCTCTAGTCGGTAATTAAACCAACCAGAAACGTTCAAAATGACGGATTGTTAGTCAGTTTATAGAGTTTAAACAGAATCAGCCACAGAATCACAGAATAATCATAATATTTTTTTCATAAATGAATTTTTCTTACATACATCAGAGTTTTATACAATGAATTAAATTTCTATACAGCGGAACAATTTATTTTCATTAAGTACAAGGAAAATTTTCTAGAAAAACTTTAATGAAGTGCTTTCCCCTCTCTCTAACTTCGCGGCCTGAAAATCTTCAAGCTGTAAAAATACTCGGTCTGACCCGAGCGTTAATTGCAAAACACAAAACACTCGAGTCAGGATTAATCTTAATTCAAGTAATTAAATTTGTAATGAATTGAATAAAATGGTAACAGAGAAGATGAAACAAATGAATCAAATTTCATCTATTTTGGATTTTTATATTAACAACTTCAATTTTTAAAATCTGTCAATCCCGTGTGGCTGCAGTACACACGTATACTTTGCACACATGTGCACTGCCTCGCCAACACGTGTGCGCAGCCAACAGATAATCAAGTTCGAGTGTCATCAACCAAACAGTGGCAAAAGAAGTACAGTATGCAACAACAGCCAGTGCAATGCACAAAGAACACAAGTACAGGTAGCAGTCTCAAGTGACACGGTTGCAAACCATAAAATAGCATCAAAGGCAAAGACTCAGCAATGTCAAAGCCAAGAAGAGACTACATGTCAAACTAAACAGTCCAGATAATCAAGCCTGAGCCACCCAAGTGCAGAGCAAACAATGACACAGTGCAGTAGCACTACAATAGTGCATACGACAGAGACCCAAGACAAACATACATAAATGTATGTATAAAATGATCAGCAACTACAAAGTGCAGTGGTACTACAGAAATGCACAAATGCAACAAAATTCAAAAACTCTTAATGACAATCTTAATGATGACATACATGGTAGTGCAGACTATAATTTAGAGCAACAAAATAACCCAAATGCAACAGTTATACCAACATAGTGCAACAATGAAGCACTGAAAAGTATGCAGGCCGAAACATCAAGCCCAAATGCAACAGAATGGTATAAGAGCAACAGAACTCTAATGAACATGAAGACATAAATAACAACAATTGCAAGACCAACTGCACAAATGACACAGCAGAAGTGATCAAGGCAAAGCACAAGTGTGCAGCATCAAATAGTTGTTTCAAGTGCATGGACATATATATATATAACTGCCACTGCATGCAGACAGCAAAAATCAAGTAACTAGAGGCAACTGGCAATAACCACTACACCTAGCAAACTATATGAAGACAACATGCATGAAGAACCAGAACTGAGTTACCAAAATGTCATCAAAGATTGGTCAAAACCCAATTTCAGTTCAGATGGGTACTGCAGTGTCCATCCTTGACTAAACAATTTGATTTTAGTTTTTAAAATTCATCCTTTTGTTTAAGTTTTCAGATTATAACATTGTATTTATAATTTTAAAATGTATAAGAATCTGGAACTAGAATCATAAGAGCACAGTCACATACATTCAAAATTTTGTATGCATATGTTCAGCAATACATTTAAAATCAGATGCACAGGCAAACAAATCAACATGCAATCTAAATAGCATACACAAACATACCTATTTAAAACAACAGTTTATATTTAAGTTTTCAAAAACAGTTACTCACAAACAAAAATAAACAAATTCAGGGAGGAGATTTGCTACAGATTTTCTTTAAAGATTAAAGCATAACATCAATTTTATAAGGAGGATTTAAATTTCAAAGAAAAATAGGTCTAGCCTACACTGTTTAAACAGAGGCATATACACAGATATACAAACATTCAAAAACATGTATGCACTGATACATTTAACATTCAGGCATATTTAACAACATTCCAGATCATCCTTTAAGCATATATCAAATCAAAGAGTGTAGGCACATGGAAGTGGGTACTTCCACCTAAAATCAAATTCCCACACAAAAATTTAAATTTCATTCAAATGTTAGAAATTGCAGAGCTACAGGATTTTATACCTGAAACTGTTTTGTTTTAAAACTTGATTTAAAACAGAATTTAAAACTTGTTTAAATTTAAAAATTCATTTTTAAAACCCTTGAACTCAAAACTTCATTTGAATTCAGTTCCTCTTCATATTTGAATCCAAGTTTCAACTTAAAATATGAATTCTATTAAAATCAAAACTGCAAATACTCTCTGGTTAGAAACCCTGTAGCCATAAACCCAAAACACCCATAGTTTACTTCGAGTTAATCAATCCCCTGCTTCGGGTCAGAAGCACAAAAACTCGGGGCTTACTTCGAGAACATAAACCCTGCACACCACCAGAAATTCACCAGACATCAACTACCCAAACCTGGAAAACCCAATCCATATCTCCATTCTTGCATAAATACTCCATTAATAAAAGCATCTAACACCTAACATCCACTAGCATAACAGATACTTCAAATTTCTATTTCTGTTTTAAAACAGAAAGGTTTTTCTCCCCAACAGTTTATTTAAAACTGTAATATATTTATTTATTTTTTCCCAGTTTCAACATGTATTCTAGTTTTAAACTTGTTCTAATAATTTAAGATATTTGAGATTAAGGCCAGTTACATTTGTTTTCAGAGGCACATATATACAACACACATGCACAGAGGTTCAAACAAGCACATGGAAACAAAATTTTCCTCATCTAGATTCAAAGATCCATCACATGCAACAACAACAAATAAGCAAGTTTAAATAGCATCTGTTCTCATTAGTTAAAATAAAAATTTAAATAGCATTTGTTCTTAACAGTTTTAAGACAACATTTCAGTAGCATCTGTTCTTAACAGTTCAAAAATAAATCCCAAATAGCATCTGTTCTTATTAGTTTAAAACAAATATTGGGTAGAATCTGTTCTTAACAGTTTAAATTTAAACAAAACCAAATAGCATCTGTTTCATCAATTTTAAAAAAAACAATATCAATTAGCGTCTGTTCTTAACAGTTTAAAACAAATTTGAAACATGAAATAGCATCTGCTCTCATCAGTTAAAGTTCAAGAAATCGAGCAAGTGACAGCAAATAGCCCCAAATCATAGCTTGAAACTAAGCACTTATCTGTTCCTATCAGTTTAGATTAAATAAACCGAGTAAATGATAACCAATAACCCCCAAAACATAGCATGCAACCAAGCATTCAATTCCACAAATTTAAGAACTTGAAATAAAATTAATCGTGAGCCAAAGACTCACCTTTCACCGAATCGAAATGGAGCGCACAAATTAGAACGAGGCCGCGAGCAGATTTGATTCCGAGCGAATGAAGATGAAGCAACACAAATCGAACGAAAGCCCCAATTGTTGAAGGTCGGCCACTTCGATTCCTACACAAGCCCTAGCTTGTGCGAACGATAATTAAGGAACACGGCCGCCATTTTTTTGTCTTTTTTTTTCTTTTTGTTTGATAATGAAATGATAGGGAGGGGTGTCGTGTTTTATGGGAGAAGACGACGTGAATTTAGGTATGGAGGAAGGTACGAGTTAAGGCGTAAATGAAGGCGTGGATTAGCTGATGCAAGTAAGGTAACGTATACCTTATTTTATATTTATTTTATTTTATTTTTTTTTATTTATTTTTTTATCTTTTTCTCTTTCTTTATTTTGTTTTTGTTTAATCTTGTTGTTAAAATTTTAACTAAGTGTATTTATTTATTATTTTATTATATATATAATTATATTTTTATTTTTATTTTGAATTCAATTTTGTTTTGTAAATTGTTTTCTTAAATAAACATAGAACGTTTTGAAGTTCTACTATCAACATCTATTTATAAATTTACATAAATATAATTCGTAAATCCAAATTATTTTTCTAAATCATTAATTCAAATTTAAAATATAAGTTCAATATTAAATTTCAACTTCAAAGTCAAAATTAAATTTTCTATTCAACTTTAAATAGATTAAATTCAAAAATTTAATCGTCAAATTTCGTAGTTTTATTGGAATTCAATTTAAATTTATCTCAAATATTTAAAATTAATTAAATATCTTCATTTTTAAATTGTTAAAAATTCAGGATCGTTACACAAAACTTACCCATTCTGAGTTGCTTATATATTTTCATGAAGTAAACGGTTGTTTTGAACGACTTAGGGAAAAATACGCCAAACTTGAATCTCAAAAAGATACTTTGATAGAATGTAATAAACAACTTGATCAATTAGTTAAAACCTATCAAAGTAGGATCCCTAAGTGTAATAAGTGTCCAACATTTGAAAAGGAAATTAAAAAATCAGAAATCAATATAAAATCACTTGAAAATGAAATTCTGATTTTAAAGGAGAATGAAAATACTAGGAGAGAGAATTCTATTAAAAAGTGCACACAGTTGTTAAACGAAAATGAATCTCTCAAATCACAAGTCCAACAATTGTCAACGACTTTGGATAAATTTTCAAAAAGTGAAAAATCGTTGAGCAGCTATTAGGAAAGCAAACTATTAATACGGTTAGACAAGGACTTGGATATAGTCATACTAAAAGTGTTAGAAACGAGATTAATCGAGAAAATTTAATGTGCACAATTTGTAGAAAATTTGGACACAATCACAATAATTGTTGGTATGGAACCAAACATGTGAAAACTATACCGATTTGGGTTCCAAAAGGCACAAATATAAAATCTCTCAAAGTTAAACAAATTTGGGTGCCGAAGGGAACAATTATAAACAGTTTTGGGTCTACACAAAATTATTTTTCAAAATTTTCTGCCACTAACAACCATGGACCTATAAAAACAAATAGGTCACATAAATCTTTTCCCGTGTAGGTGTGGTGGCAGGCTAAGGAACAACAATAGTGTTCTCTGGATTTTGGCTGTTCCAGAAACACAACGGGCGACAAAGCTAAGTTCCTTAGCCTAGTATAAAGGTGACAGAATCACAACGGACAACAACGAAAAATATCGTAAAGGTAAAACAGGTATGGTATGTTTTAAACGATATATTAAATGTGATAATCTGCACCTATTTTGAATTAATTCAGCCAATATTGAGATTAATGAAAAGATGATGATTTTTGATTCTGATTTATTCAAAATTGTTGGCCAATTATATTCTTATGCCAAAAACACTATAAAAAACTCTAGATTCTTTGAATTACTTCATATATATCATTTTGGATTAAAAATAGTGTTTTGTTGGATAATAATACATTTGGTTATAATTCGGCTAACTCTATATTCACGGTTTTCTGATTGTTTACACGGCTTCAATTCAGATTCAAAAGAATGTCATTTAATTCGTTGTTAAAATTGAATTTGAAAGTTTTGGTGCATACTTCATGTTTTGGTCTATAAAATTCAATTGATGATAATTTTTGAGTGAAAGAGAAATTCAGATGCAGATTACACTGGTAATCTAGTTGATAGAAAAATTACTAGTGACACGTGATTTTTTTTGAGACATTTAGTAACTGCATCATTTTTCAAAGAAAATATCTGCATATTTTTCATTTCAAATAATTTTCAAATAGCAGAAAATTTTCTTTTAAAAAAACCCCCTGGAGAAAATCATTTTCGACCATATTTTCAGATTATTCATTTTTGAAAAATTAATTTCATAATTATTTTTGAATTTGATTTTAAATGACTATTATGACTAATCTGACTCCCAAATGATTATCGAAAAGAAAAATAGTGATTGAAAAAGTGATGAGTGTTGATATTGATTATATATTATAACTCGAGAAAGTATAATTAGAAAATTTCTTTAGAAATGTAAACAAGAGTTATAAAACTTTTTGTTGGTAAAAATTCCATGACCATCTCTATACCTATCATATTTCTATCAACCATCACTCATCAAAATTCTATATAGTTTGTCGATATGTGGTACTTTAAACAGGAATCGTTCGTTTTTCATTTTCACATTTTTTTAAAAAAAAACAAACTAATTAATAATAATAATAAATAAATACCAAAGTATTCACTCTCATTTAAAAGTCCTCACGGTTATGCATGGGTGAATTACTTGAAATTTGTTATGTGCTTCCATGCTCATTTAAAAGTCCTCGCGGTTATGCATGTATGGAACGCATATCAAAAGTTGATTTGTAAAATAAACAAGTTGATTCTAATCCCATTTAAAAGTCCTCACGGTTATGCGTGGTTAGAAGATACTTGAATTCATTTTTTAAAATAAAATTGGAATACTACCAATCTCATTTAAAAGTCCTAACGGTTATGCAT
Source organism: Allium cepa (assembly GCA_030765085.1). Classification (NCBI taxonomy): domain Eukaryota; kingdom Viridiplantae; phylum Streptophyta; class Magnoliopsida; order Asparagales; family Amaryllidaceae; genus Allium; species Allium cepa. Next base: position 569,259,670 of record CM060931.1, on the reverse strand, counting down.
GGTTAGTAGATATTCAAATTACTGATATAAATATACCACAAATAGACACAACTGTATGGTTTTATATGATGACATCATTTCCATCATTCTAAAAGTGGAATATGCGCCTAACAAAATATTTATGATTTTCGTTTGATTTTTTATTGAAAGTTAATATTTATATTCAATTGAGTTTTAATGTTGGATTGATATCAATTACTTTATCTCTATTTTCTCTAACACTATTATTCTTTTGCTGATAACAAAAGGGGGAGAGAAAAGTTAAGATTTTGCCAAATAAATTCAAGCAAAGGTCAAATAATTTTCTATTCGCATCTAGACTCATTTGCATATTTTTATTTGTATGCATATATGTAGGGAGAGTATTGTGTAGAGAGGAAGCATTTAAATAGGGGGAGCAATTAGGATATATCAATGATCAAATACATTTAACATATTCAAAATCTTAAATATATGTTTGTTATCATCCAAAGGGGGAGATTGTTTAATATACGCTTATATGATTTTTGTTTGATGATAATAAACATATATACATTCGTTTAAATGTATTTGATAATATACTATTTTATTTTTCACAGATTAAATAAATATTTGCTGAATAAAATAAATAACACGGAATTTGAATTCAAACGAATATTTTATTCAAACAAATATTTATTACAATTTTGAATAGTATACAAATTCAAGCTCTCGCTATTCACTATACAACTTTGATACAAATTCAATTACATCACAATTTCACATTTACAAATGTCCTCACTACATATCGCTCATTCACTCATATTTTAATCTTCAACTTCATTCCAGTTTTGAATCCAGCATCTGAGCAATCTGCAAAAATATTCACTAACGCAGTAAAATTGAAAATAAAATATTTTTGCAATATAAAATAAAAGATGGATTTTGAAAATATTATTTGCCTCAGTTATTTGGGTTGTTCGTCATCATTTAAATTTGAATTTATCATACACGAACAGCTTGTGACATACACAGTGTATCACTGTATATGTCACAAGGCCGTGCACACCGAAATATACACTTGATCGATTTACAAGGACAAGTGAGCACAGGTCAAACCCAAATACAGGATTCAACTCAAGTGCAATAAAACAATGTCATTCAGCACAAGGTCAAATCCAAGCCGGATTCAACTCAGGTGAAAATTGGAAAAATAAACAATGCAAAGGTCAAGTCACCACTCAACTCAGTGCATCAACCAAGTTAAGACGACGTGAAGTCAGCAAACTGCAAGTACAATGCTCAATGCACAGTAATGCAATGCCACAGCAAACAATGGTTCAAAACATTATATCAAACAGCGGCAAAAGCATGTACATTGATGCACACATCCATCAACACACTCAAGTGACTCAACAATGCACAAGTGACAGCGAACATGACAGCAAGCTACAGTGCATAATGGTCAACACAGCTACAATGAAGCAGCAGTAATTTGAATGCAACGAAGACCAACAGCCCCAACAGAAATATCAATTGAATCAAATACCACCAAATAGACCGTGGAATAGCAGGTGATCAAACATGAACACAACTCACCAAACAAGCTGCTGCATACCAGAGGTGCAAATAGCCAACATGTTCAAAGTTGCATCAAAGCAAGAAAACAACACTGTCGAGCTCGAGACAATACTGCTACAACATGGTGCAGAACCAAAGCCAAGTATAATGTACAGGGAAGCCAAAGTAGTACACAAACAACATAGAAGTATGGATGTACTCAATGCAACCCAGATAAACATGCACGACCTATGTCAGTGAAACTCAAACAAAGTGCAGAGGAAAACAAATGCAACAATTCAAATTCAAGACAGCTACTACCACAATGAACCAGTGACAACAAAGGTCAAACACAAATGAACACACATTGACAACATGTCATGAATGAACTAACAAAGACCATGTCGAACACAGTGACAACATTAAGTATGCAATATGGTGAAGCAGCATGTAATGACATTATATACAAATGTAAAGAACAATGGTGATGCACTGCAGATATCCAGACAGCAATGCACACCAAACCAGGTTCAAATTACACAAGCTCGAGATGAAAGTGTCGAAGTTACCCGAAGTCAACAGCAATACATGTATTATGAATATACACAATGCAGTACAACTACAGGTATAAGGCTAAATGACCAATGAATGCAACTATAGGACTGCAACAGGTCAAGACTGTGTACCCAGCAAATACAACGACCAAAACCATCAATGAACAAGACTACAGATGAAGCCAGAAACAATGCAAGTAGACCAAACGAAGAGTGCAGGTGAACAAATGTACAAATGAACTGCAAATATTCAAGTACAGCACGAACAAGTCAATTACTACATAACACAGCAGTGCAAACACTTCGAATATGACACAGCAACACTTGCAACAGTGAAGTCGAAATCATGTAAAGGACACAACTGTATACAAGTACAAGCCACAATATCAAAGCTGTGCCGTGGATAGCAATAATTTCAATGTTGAACAAGTCAAAATCGAAGCCGTGTCAACCAAGCATCAAAAATACGAAATTGAATTAGTCAGATTTTATCTCAATCATCCAAGTATAATCGAATGGCCAAAGCAAATCAGTAGACAAATTCAAACACGAAAATACGAACGCAAAAATAGGATTTCGAATCCTATAAATACCCAAAATCATCATCGGCATAAAGTATCCAGTTCGAGAAAGCCAAAATCAGCAGAGCAAAAGGAATAAAACACATACCAGAAAATCACATACGAACTCGATCCAAATCGAAGAGCCGTGAGCTAATAGAAGAAGAAACGAAGCCTACAACTATCTGTATCAAGCGGCGACTTCAATTTGAACAAAACCTAATTTTGAAATCAGGGACGAAGCCTTAAAATCTGAGGAGCGGCCATTTTTCTTTCACGAAGAAAAAAATAATAATAAAAGGAACGGGTTGAAGAAGTGAATAAAGGGTCGGCCTTGTTTATGTTACAAAGGGGTTTTAAAATATAATAAGGGTTTTATTTTAGGGTTATTTTAATTTTGAATTATTTTTTAATTTGTATTTCCTTTTAAACCGTTTTTAACTTTCTAGTCGTGTGACTAGGGGACAAACTACGGTGTGTAGTTTGGGAATTCGCAACTCGGTGGTTGAGTTGTGGTCAGGGTTTTGAGCGTAGAGTTAGATTAGTCAATAGCGGGTATAGCAAGTTTACGTGTGTAAGCGAGGGACTATCTAATTTCTAGTAGAAACCTTGGGGGCAGCACATAGGCAGGGTTTTGCCGAAGCTGGGTAAATTCTGTGTTGTTCTGTTATTTATATTCTGCAATATCTGTGCTGCTATTCTGTGATCTGAATTGAATTTAATTAATAAGCTTCCGCGATTAATTTTTATAGTTTACACTATCACCCTATTCACCCCCCCTCTAGGGTGAAATCGATCCTACACATTAGAGTTTCATATGCAGCATTAGGTTCGCAGTTGGTTATAGAGAAGTGGAATAGACATAATGATTTTGAGAAGCGGCAGTGGAAGATGAAGGTGGTGTTAAGAAGAAATCGTGTTCATCGGGTTATATTCGACATACAATTGTTGCCAGCAGATATCTCGAAATTGGAAAGAAATGAGATGGAAGATTGGGCCTTTACCACCCTCCAATTAGCCATGGATGAAAATGTCATTCTAGAGATTTATGGTGAAACTACTACTAGAGGATTATGGAAGAAATTGGAGGATCTCTACATGAAGAAGTCATTCACCAATAGCTGATTCTATTGAAGACTTTTTTCACATATAAGATGTGAGAAGGTACGTCATTGAAAGCACATCTGAACTTCTTCGATCTATTGATGATGAAAATGAAAGCCGTTGATCTGAATGTGGATGAGGCGCAAAAGACTATGGTTGTATTGTTCTCTTCTTGAGTAATATACGGTTTTCGCTAATAGCTTAATTTATGACAAAAGCACGCTGTCGTAAGAAGATGTGAAGACGGGACTTCTAAGTAAGAAGGATCCGATGAAGAATATGAGTGAAAGTGGATAAGCTAGTAGTAGTCAGGGGCTATTTGTGGAGAGAGAAAGAAAGGAGAAGAAGAAGAATAACTTTAGATGGCGTTCCAAGTCAAGAAAGCTTGGAAGTTATTGGAGAGGTAAGTCTAGAGATAACATGTGTCATCATTGTAAGAAACATGGCCACTAGAAGAAATATTATCCAGATTTGAGGAAGAGGAATGAAGCGGATGATTCTTCATCCATTATGGTGGAGAAGGTTATTTTTGATGATGTGTTGACTGCATTAGTTTTCGATATATCAGACCATTGGTTGCTAGATTCAGGGGCATCTTTTCGTATGATGCCCAAGAAGTAGGATTTTTGTGATATCTCGGAATTTTTGACAATATCAATTTAATAATCCGTGTTTAAATTTAAATTGATTGATAATTTTTGTAAATAAAATTGAATTGATTTAATAATCTTGCTTTATTAAATATTTAATTAATGAATTTATCTTTTATAAACTAATAAATTGTTTTCTATTTATAATGTATATATATTTATATATATTTTAAATAGATGAGTTTGGTTTTAAATTTAATTAATATAGCATATTTTCTAATTCTAATATTTTGGTAATTGGGAAATTATGATTTATTTAATGATTAATCTTTTTAAAACTATTTTATAAATAACTATATGATTTTAAAATTTATAAAATAAATGTTTAATTGTTTAAAAAGATTTTTAGCTTAAATTTAAATAAGACTAATAATAAAGATTTGTTTTATTGTTTTTTGAAAATATTGTTTTATAAATATGATTTGTAAGATTATATGAAAGTTTAAAATACAAATTAAAATATGAAACATTTATTCATATAAATAATAAGTAATTTACAATCTCTTTTATAAATTTATTTTGAATGATTAAAAATGTTATTTTTAAATAATAAAAAATGTATTGTTTTTATTTTTAAATATAAATAGTCATATTTCCTTAAAGAAAATTTGCTATAAATATATAACTAGTAATTGTAAATTAATTAGGTTTAAAACTTTCATTAACACTTAATTATAAATATTAGTTAATTAAAGGACATATGTAAACATCTTAGAGCATAATATAACATGTGTTAGATGTTGAAACAAGAAATTTACAAGTGTGAATATTTAAGCCAAGTGTCAAATTTTAATTTTAATTTTCTTTTATTTTTTATTTATCATGAAAATAAGTTATATAAACTCATGCCATCTTCCTTTCCTTTCCTTTTCTCATTTTTTTTTCATAGCAAAGAATTTTTTTTTCAGCTGAAACATTCCACCTTAAAAACAATCTTCTTCTCATTTCTTCCAAAATCAGTAAACAAACTCCTCATATCAAAATGCAATTATCATTTCCTCTAAAAACCTGTTATCTCTTCAACTTGTAAATCAAACCGCTCATCTTCAAAAATGCATAGCAAACTACATTTTCCAAATCTGTAACCATCATGTAAATCTGAAATTATCTTCAAACAAAAATCCCTGTAACTCATTTTCAAAAAAAACAAAAAAAATCCCTCTTCATAATCAAACTCTGGTAACCATTTTCAAGAATGCATATCCCTGATTCATTTTCAAAAACCTGGAAATTTTTTTAAAATCTGAAAATCAAGAAAAGCTTGCATTCATTCAAAATCTGGAAGTTAAACTACCTACATGCAACAATCTAAAGCAAATTTAAAACATCAGCAAAATTCAAGAGTTTAAAGGATTCAAAGAACTAAAGTTTTAAAGGAAAAGCAAATTCAGTTTTAAAGTTTCTAGGAGCTTTTCAACACTGGTGCTCTGTTCTGCATTTTTTAACAGGTAGGTAACTTTATTTAAAAAAATTAGCATAAAATCAGGTTGCATGTTTGTTGTATGAAATAAATATTTTTGTGAATGTTAAATTGTTGAATGCTCTTATGTATGTTGTATACATGTGTGTGATATCTGTAAGTCCTCTCTGCTTCCAATTTTTAGCTTCTTGTTTTAATTTAAATTCTAAACTTCCTGTTTTGACTGTGTTAAAACTTAAGACTCAAAGTATACTCATTTGTTTCATCACATACTTTAGATTAAAATTTTTATTTAAGATAGAAAATAGTGAAATTTTTCTGAAAATTTGAAAAAAAACAAGCAAGTTTGAAAATAAGTAAAAATTCAAACATTACAATTCAATGTTTCAGAGTTATAAATCAAATCATAATACAAAATCATGATTTTTAAAAGTAAAATTTCCATTTTTAGAGTTAAAGCCAGAGTGCAGTTTTAATTTGACTGTATTCTGCATTTTGGGTTCTAACTGATGATCTATGGGATCGAATGGTTTGATTTTCCTCCTGGAGGTGGAGGGGAGATTAGTGAGGATGGGAAAATTATCAGTTTTAGGTGGATTGCATTTTGGTGATGTTGATTGTGATTTGAAGATTTGGAACCCTAGTTCTACTGGGTTAGATAGAATTGAACACCACGACATCTGTAATGGATCGAGTTGCTTGATGTCTTGGGTACTGCAAGAGGATGGTTTGTCGAAGACTTCGCCTGAGTTCCTATGGCAATGGTGGGCGGAGTTTCAATTGGGAGGCGCTGACAGGTTTGGGTGTGGAGTTTTGTTGCTGTTCTAGGTTTGTGAATTTTTGGTCGCGATCTTGAATTAGAGCATGTATCGATTTGGTTGTTGTTTGGACGGTCTGAGGTGTTTAATGTCAGCTGTAGGGAGGTCGCGTAGTTGGTCAGAGGTGGCCGGACGCACTGCACATGTGCACAGAACAGTGTGGTGATGCTGGTGAATGTTGGGTGGTTACAGGTTTGATACTTGTGTTTATCTCGGGTGATTCGAGTGTATGACTCGAAGCAGATAGGGTTGTGACTCGAAGTCACTTAGCGAAAGCTCGAGTATTTATGATTTTTTCAGGTTTTATAAAAAAATAAACAGAACATGTTCTGTTTAAAAAGTTTAAAAATAAAGTAAAATATAAACAAAATTCAAACTAAGTTTAAAACCTGATTTGAATATGAATTCAAAGTAGTTGAATCTGAGGTTTGAAATAATTTAAATTTTGAAAATTAATTTGGTTTAAAAACTTTTAAGTATAAAAGTATATTGATTTAGAATTTAAACTGTAAGTTTTAAATTGTAAAATAGAAATTTAAAATAAGTTTAATTTTTAGTTTTTGAAATCTGGAATTTGGTTTGAATTTCAGTTTTTAAAATAAAATAAGTTTTCAAATTTAATTTGTTTTAACTATTTTAGAAATGGTTAAATAATTTGAATTTTAAAATGAAGATGTAAAATGTAAGTAAAGCTTTTAAAATTTAAGTTTAAATCTGGAATAAAGGTTTAAAGCTGTATTTCAGTTTTGAAATTAAAAGTAAAATTTTAAGTTGAATTTGTTTTTAAATAACTTGGAATGTTTAAAGTGTATTTTTAAATTAATTGGAACTTAAAAACGAATGTGGTTTTAAAATTCTTTTAAACTTCTTTATAAATGGATATATCTTAACATATGAGATAAAAAGGTTTTGAATTGTTTTAAACCTTGTTTAGATAAATTTGCGTTCATTTTAAATCTTAAATTTTAAAATGAAATTTAAAATGAATTTAAAGTAAATTTGAAAAAAATTGTTTTAAATACTTTTATTAAGTAAGAAATGTTTTTTTTAAACTAAATTAGAATTTTTATGATTTGGATTCATTTAAATTATTAAGTTAATTTAAATGGGTAATTATATATTTTATTAGTTAATAATATGGATGATTAATTAAATAATTAAGAGATTTTAAATTAATTAAGACTTGAGATTAATTAATTAAGGTTAATTAATTCGTAATTAAGGATTATTAATTAGATGTTAATTAATGATTAAGAATTGATTGATCAAGTATTTAATAATTAATTAAGTTGCAGTCAACACTTAATTAATTAAATAATTTTTGAGAGAAATGTGTGATCCTCTAAAAAAGAGGAGAGCACACATGAAACACTATATATATAACAAAAACTAAGGAGCTGCCAACATGCCTGACAGGTGGCCTGACTAAAAAACAAGAAAAAGAAAAGGAAAAGATACCCCTCAAATGAGCTACGGCAAAGCCACCGCCCATTACACCCTAATACAGAGCTCCGGCAAGGCCACCGTCCAATACTAGAGTGTTAGAGGTATCTAAAAACTCAATCTCTCGTAAGGAAAGATCCAAAGAGAAGAACTCCAACAGGAGGACCAAAATGAAGAGCTCCACAAAGAAGACCAAGAGAAACCAAAGAGAAAATCCAAATGCAATCCAAATCCCAGAGAAGAGCTATCCTGAAAACCTGAAAAAAGCTGAATGCTCTTCTGCAAATCAGATAAGAGAAAAACCAGCAACCAACCTAAACCATACCTGGAACAAAACTAGAAAATCTAGTTAGAATGAATCACATATATGTATATAAATAGAATTTATATACATATATGTGAGAATAATAATAAAAAAACAAAGAGAGAAAAAAAAGCAAGGATAAGCTAGAAACAAAATAAACAAAACTAAAAAACGAAAAGGAAAAAAGAGGTAATATAATAAAGAGAAGAAAACACAAAACAAGAAACAAAATTATGGGCCTAATATAGAAAGAGAATTATGATTCATCATGTGAACATGATTTAAATCAGAAAATGGAATAATAGAATAATTATTAGAAACAGAATTATTGATACTTAGTTTGAATATGTTAATATTATTTCTAACCTTGTTAAGATAATCCTTAAAGCAATTATTTTTGGCTAATTTATATTTGGGATTAGAAATCCAATTTAAGCAGAAATTTGAAATTAAAATAATCAAATTATTCTTATGTTGATATTTATTATTAAAAATTCTTTGATTTCTTTCAAACCAAATGTACCAACAAGAAATAGTGAATAAAGAATCAAGCAAGTATCTAAAATCCTTATTGAACATAAATCTAAAAGAGTTCCAGTAGAAAAAACAATCAGAAACTCTTGAACTAATGTAAAACTCAAAAATATTAAGGGTCTTTATAAGAATAAAATGAGCATCCATACATTCGTAGTAAATATTAATATCTTCAGAGAATGAGTTGCAAAATAAACATTTATTATCAATACTAATATTTTTCTTTTTTAAAAATTCAATAGTGTTTAACTTACCATGAATGATGAGCCAAATATGAATCTTAGATTTAGGAGGGGCATTTGACTTCCAAATGAATTTAAAACAATTGACTGAAACCCTCGATAAGTTGATAAATTTGTAAAAGGAATTAGAAGAATATTTCTTGCTCTTATCCCACTCCCAACTAATAAAGTCATTATCATTGTCAATGTTATAAAGGTTAAGTTTAGCATAAAGCAAGAAAAGATGTCTAAGGGTAGGGCCTACTAAAATACAATTAAAATTGAAAGTCCAAGGAGGGTCACCTCAGAGTTGAAAACATCCGAAATTAACGCAAATTTAAAGTTACAAATATCATATAAATCTTTGAACTCATTCTTAAGAGGAGTAGAAGAAATCCAACTATCATGCCAAAAAGATGTATTATTACCAAAATGAATAATAATATTAATACCTAATTCGAAAATATCACTACATTTTAAGATTGATTTCCAAAAATAAGAAAGATTACTAAAATAGAAGGACTAATTTGATAGAGATTATAACTACCATTGTAATAATATTTAGATATAATCTCCTTCCAAATGGCATTGTCACTAGTATCTCTGAATTTCCATAACCATTTACCAAGAAGAGACAGATTCATATTATATAAATTAATGACTCCTAAACCACCCTCTTTTTTAAATTTACAGACAGTATCCCAATTAACTAAACATTTAATGCTACTGTTAGGATTATCTCCACTCCAAAGGAAATCCCTTCTAATTTTATCTATTTTACCTATCACCCAATCAGGAAAAAGGTGCATAGACATCGACAGGGAGTGCTGATAAGACAGAGTTGATCAAAACCAGTCTACCAGCTCTAGATAAGAATCTCACATTCCAATTATTAAACCTATTTTTGATTTTATCAGTAATAATTAACCAATCATCGTGTTTAAGTTTCGAAGGTCTGATAACAAAGCCAAGATAGTCGAATGGAAAACTCATAGTTTTACAATTCAAAGTTTTAGCAACTAAATTTTCTACATTATCAAAATCATTTAAAATTAAAACAGAACTTTTATCAAAGTTAATTTTTAAACCAGATAAAAGTTCAAAACTATAAAGAATAAACTTGAGAGCAATAATGTGACTAGGAAGATGAGAGGAAAAAAGCAAAGTATCATCAGCAAATTGAAGGACGGAAAGACTAAGACTAGAAATATCATTACCAATAACACCCAAAAGGTTATTGCTAATAGCATTCTTAATAATCTTAGAAAAGACATCAGTCGCTAAATTGAACAGAAGGGGCGATAAAGGATCTCCTTGCCTTAAACCTCTCTTAGATTGAATTTTATTACCTAGGACACCATTGACCATAATACTCGAGTTACCCGTTTTAAGCAAGTTAATAATCCAATTAATGCACCTATTACTAAAGCCTCTGGCAAGGAAAATATCAATAAGAAAAACCCAATCGACCGAGTCAAAGGCTTTAGTAAAATCTAATTTTAAAATAGCACAGGTTATATTATTCTTACAACAAAAATTCATGTATTCTTGAACAACTGCTACACCATCAGTAATATTCCTTCCTTTAATGAAGGCTGATTGAGAACAGTCAATAAGATCATTCATTTTTAAACTAAGTCTATTAGCTAATACTTTAGAAATAATTTTAACTGAGCAATTAATCAATGAAATAGGTCTAAAATCTTTTAAAGTATTAGCACCAACTTTTTTATGTAATAAAATAATGTTAGCAAAATTAAAAAGTTCTAATCGGAGCTTACCATTATAAAATTCATTAAACATACAAATTAGGTCAAGTTTTAAAACCTCCTAAAAAGATTGATAAAAGGAAATAGGAAAACCATCCGGGCTCGGAGATTTATCCCCTGGTAAATCAAAAATGGCTTTTCGGATTTCCTCTTCAGTAAAAGGAGCATCTAAATCAGAAAGATTAATGTTAGAGGCGGATGGATAAAGATCATTCCATCTAACACTAACTCTATGCTTGATTTTGTTGCCAAAAATATCTTTGTAATATTCAGTAAAAGCATTGTTAAGATCACGTTGATCAACTAATTCCACATTATTAACTAAAATGGAATTAATTGTATTACTCCGATTTCTACTATTAGCTAAATTGTGAAAAATTTGGTATTACTGTCACCTTCAATGATCCATTGAAAATTAGATCTCTGTTTCCACATAACTTCCTCTTTTTCAAGAATAGAATAAAGTTCATCTTTTAAGTTATTAAGAACATTTCTCTCACCTAAATTTAAATGTCTAGTTTCTTCAATCTTATTAAGCTTGAGCAATTCATTAAGAATATTATCTTTTTTAATTTTAATATTACCAAAAACGTTTTTATTCCAGTTTTTAAGAAAAATCCTTAGATTTCTAAGCTTAAGCACAAAAGCTTTGGCCGAATTGCCACAATACTTAAGGCTATAAAAACTCATAGCGGACCATTTATAAATGACTAAATTTGAAAAACCTGGTTCTAGAAACCACATTTTTTCAAATTTAAAAGCTTTATTCAAAAATCTATGACTATCACAAGAAAGAATAATGGGACAGTGATCTAAGAGGGTGTAAGGTAAACCTGACACTCTACAGATAGGAAATTTGTCCTCAATATCATCACTAACAAAAAACCTATCTAAAAAAGCAAAAGAGGGAGACTCTCTATTATTGCTCCAAGTAAATGCTCTATTGGATAGAGGAATTTCAATCAAATTACAATTAATAATAAATTGATCGAATTCCTCCATAGCTAAATAATCACCTTCTCGGGGAGAACGCTCCCCAATAAAGCGAGTCATATTAAAATCACCCCCAATATCCAAGGACCAGGGGCGAAAGACCTAAACTCGAGGCATTCATTCTAGAGAATCCGCCTATCAATTTTAGAGTTAGGCCCATAAACATTAGAAATATTTAAAAAAGAATTGTCAGATAAATTAATTAAAATGATGTGTAAAGAGTGATGCTTCTGAATACACTGAAGTAAATTAAAGAGATTATCTCTCCGACCAATCATTAAGCCTCCGGAAGAGCCCACAGAAGGAAGAAAAACCCAATTTCTAAAACGAAAGCCACCTAATCTTCTAAAAAAACGAGAATCCGAACATTCAATTTTAGTCTCTTGAAGAAGAGCAATATCAATAGAAAAATCTTTAAAAAATAATCTAACTTTATCACATTTATTGAGGTCGTTCAAACCTCTAATGTTCCAACTAATGACTCTCATAAGCCCATAGATCTAGCCCTATCAAGTTCCTTACTTCTAATAAACTCACGATCTAACTCAAAATCAGAGAAAATAAAAGCAGATCTGCTAGCTAATTGACTGAAAGTGGAAGCAGTTAAATCACCAAGCGCAAAAGACGAATAAAAGCTACCCAAATCAAAATGCATACCTGAGCCTGATTCCGAAGCACCTCTCACGGTGTTCGAACCAGGAAACTCACCTAACGACTGAGAGCGGCTGCCTCTAATCCTGACACTACGACGAACCGTCCCGCTAGGAGCTGAAAACTTTCTCCTTCTACCTCTCTTCGAAGAAGAACAGGACGGTAAAGGGTCACCACCAAACACCCTCTCATCCAACGCACCAGCAACATTTACACTAACAAAACCAACAACTCCTTCATCACAAATGACACCAGCTCCATCGGAACCAACAGAACCCAAAGAAGCAAAAGAATGCAAATCATTCCCAACCAATCTCACAACATTTGAATCAACTTTGCCATCCCCATAATCACAAGCGACAGAAGGATCAGGAGCAACAAAATCACTTAGAACAATATCCTCAGAATGGATTTGCGAAGAACTTGAAGAAGATAAGGAATCAACAAGGAACTGAGCCTGTGCATCATGTCCAACTGATACAGAGTGCATATCTTCTGAAACTGGATTGAGCAAATTCAGGAAATCATCATCCACAACACTCTCAGATTCAACGAAAAAATCACCCTAAAAAAGAAGATCAACAGGAAGTATCCATTCTCGAATAACATCAATGTCAAGGCAGATTGGAGAAACAGAGCCAACAGATTCAACTGGATCCAACCTATCACTAATAAAGGAATAAAGAAAAGAGAACTGATCGGGAATATCGAAGCCTAAAGGCAAAATAACAGATGATAAAGATTACCTCAAGCCATTATCTAGATTACGATTGATCCACCTCCATGAGTGAATCAAGATTATTGTCAACCAAGATGTTATGGTGATCCAGATCAATGTCAATTAAGAACTCACTAAGAAAGAAACAATCCTTAAGCCTATCATCTTGTTCAGCATAAATATTAACAACATTGAAATCATTACCAAGTGAAACAGACAGTTGAATATCCAACGAACTGTTAGGTGAGGGAATAGCAAGCTTGTCACTGACCATAACTCCATCAACAGATTCACTGGAAGAATCCAATTCTAAAAGCTCAAAATTGTTAACTGTAGAAATCACAAAGTTATCCATTTTACTATATCTGTTCTTGACTTTCTTAGACTTAACAAGAATAAAGTTATCCTGTTCATCAGCACAAGGACTTCCCTTCAAAGAAGAAATGAGACCAGAACAACCAATGCTAGCTAAAACATCAGGGTCTAGAAGAATGGGATCAAAGCCCTGATAATTATCTCTAACATCAAAACAGATAGAGTTGGAAGAACAAACCAAAACAAACTCCAGTGGATCAGTATTAAGATATACAAAATCAGAAACAGATGCTTTTTCCTTTACTAAACCACTTTTTCCAATGTTCGGTTTGTTTATAATCTCAAAGTGATAGAACAAATCATCCAAATAACAGAGACCCTCTCTTTGCCTATACCAGAGATGATCAATCATCAAACCCATTAGTAACAAGTACTTTAATGTAAATTGAAACCCATGGTTAACAATAACAGAAGAAGAAGAAGAACTGGAATCAACCACGACATCTGCCTTACCAAAGTAATCTTCAGGAATACCAAATCTCCTAAAATAACCTTTGCCAATATTGGGTTCGTTGATGATATTAAAATGAAATAATAAATCCTCCAGATAATTAATCCCTACAACGCTGTCAACCCAAGAAGCTTCACCCAAAATACCTTTCAGTTTCAAAAAAGATAAGGCGAAAAGAAAACCATGATTAATCGAATTCAAATTAAGTTTACAATTCGAAATCGATGAAGTTTCAGAAGCCCGAAACTTAAAGCAATCAAACCTCTTATGCCCAAAACAACCACATTCAAAACATCTTAAAGGGTCGCGGCAGTTTTTTGCGAAGTGATTGGGATCCCCACATCTGAAACAGAAAGATTTTCCCTTAATAGAATCAATCCACCTTGATTTAGGATCGCGCGACACATCTTGATGCCGAGGAAGAAGATTATTCTTGACCACTTGAGCGTAAGAAGCAGGAGGAAGATTGCTGTGAGAGAGATTAAAAAAACCAGAAGAAGGAGAGGAGGAACTAAAGAGGTACTGAAAAGACGATGAAGAATTAAAAATCGATTCCGCCATTTTCTTTTTAGTTAATTAAATAATTAAAGATAAATTAAATGGTAATTAAATAGTAATTAATTTGTAATTAATGATGGTTAATCTGAGTTAATTTCTTTAATAAAGTAATTAAGCATAGTTAATGAATGTCATTAACTTGAGATTATATAACAATTAATTAATGTGATTAATTTTTAATAATTAATTAGATTAATTAATTAATAATAATCATTTGTGAAATTGTTTTATGTTTAATTACTTAAAAAAAGTAATTAATGAATTAATTACTTAATGTAATTAATTAAGTTTAATGTGATTGGTTTAGGTTGATTAATTAAGTTTAATTAGTTTGAACACTTGATGATTTGATAATTAATTACTTAATGTAATTAATGGGATTGTAATTACATAGGGAAGTAATTAATTGATAATTACTGAATGTAATTAAAGATGTTTAATGATGAAAGTAATTTGGATTAAATTACTTAGTAATTAATCAATGGTAATTAATTTATGGAATGAAGTAATTAAGGGTAGTTAATTACTGAATGGGATTAACTAAGGGATTAATTAGAGAATAAGTTAAGGATTAATTTATTCAATGAAGTAATTAAGGGAAGTTAATTACTGGATGTTATTAATCAAGGGTGATTAATATATGTGGTTAGTTGAAGATTAATTACTTAATGTAATTAATTTAAATAGAGAGAACTAATTAAAAATGTAATTAGAAATCATTAATTAATAAAATTAATGATGTAATTTTGGATTGATTAATTATGGAATAATCAATAAATGAAGTAATTAATTAATAAAGGACTAATGTAATTAACTTTAGTTAATTAATTGATTAAGTAATTAAAAGTTAATTATTGTAAAGAGTAAATATAATTAACTTGTGTAATATATTTAAAAGGCCAATTACTTATTGTAGTTACAAATTTTGTTAATCAGGAATGGTTAATTGAATAAAATAATGTGATGGTGATTTATTTAATTGATTTATAATCAATTAATGGTTAAGTTAAGCAGGATTATAATGATGAAGTAATTAATTTAATTTATTTTAAATTAATTAGAGATGAAGTAATTGATTTAATTCATTTTAAATTAATTATAGATGGTGTGATTATTAAATCATTGTTTATATTTGATGGATGATATTGGTTGCCTTGTATGGTTTGTAATCTCAGCTATGAGATGAGTATTGTTGTGTGATATGGATGCTTTGGTTGCGTTGAAATGATAATATGGATTATCGGTTATAATGATGATATGGATTATCTGTTGGTAATGATAATATTGATTATCTATTGTGATGTGAATTATCTATCTGTGTGTATATAGATAATGGAATTGAATTGTTTATACTCTAAAACAACTTGGCCTTAAAAGATACGTTTTGGATTCGGTGAGACAGGGATCGGGTTTCCATATTTGGATATCCGAAAACCACATCGATCCAAATTAGTGATAGGTCGTGAATCTCAAGCGAAGATGAAGATTCAGAGTGCAAGGGTTATCGTCGTTAACTCTTAGGGTGATTCCAAAATGAGTGTAATGAGATAATGCCTTCGGTTTCGTTCGAACCCGGAACGAACTTGTATGGATTGAATGCTTTCAGAACATCGTCAGGTGGATGATGAGCATTCTAAGTGATATGTCCTATAAAGGTAATCGTAACCTCAAGCCTCATCAACCGGGAATGGCTAAAACAGGGGAGGTGCAGCAAGGCTAAGTGGGTCATGCCTAAGTAGGACGAGATTTACCCCTGTCTAGATGTCCCTTTATTTCGGTTGTGTGGTGCGGTTGCTGATCACAACTGCGGGGTGGTCTTGTTCGGAACTGTTTAGTAAGGAATGGTTCCAGCTTTGTGTTGCAGAGGATTGGGAATGATCCTCGGTACGGTGATTTAGGCCACGTACTATGACGGGCGGTACTCCGGTAGCCCTGCTATTGTATGGAATCCAAAATCCAATAAGTGCCGTACGTATTAGTTGTGCCCAACTATGTTGGAACGTGAGATGTAAGCATTCCAGCTATTTCTGTATTTTACTTGAAAACCCTATACCTATTATAATATCATCGGATTTCCTATCAAATGTTTTGGTTAGCGTAAGGTAAAAACTTTTCCATGTTTATGTGTGGGAAGTCTTAAGTGATACCTTTCTTTTCAAAGGTTTTTCAAAGTTAAGCAACTTAATCCTATTACTCACACCAGACCCATGTCTGACCCAGAGTTTATTTCTATTTTTCTTAAACTCTTGGGTACTCAATTTTTTACGAGTAATCAAGGGATTCAGGTTAGCTTTGATGAATTGTGGAGGAGCAATGGAGCAGGAGGCTTCTGCGTGTAGTTATATATAGTGTTCCGCTATGTTGATATCTCTGAGTGGTTTATCTGTATGTTGTATTGAGTTGTAATAACTAGACATGTGTCTATAACTGTCTAGTATGTGATGTATTGTCTATGTAACTCTGATAATTATTGTATACTATGTATTATTTATGTTGTTAATATAATTTATTCGTTCCGCTGTTGAGATTCTGTTGTTGTTTCTTCTTTCTCTTCTTTCTTTTCTCTTTTCTATCCCTTTCTTTCTTAAAGATGATACGACTTTCTGTGGAGTTGAAAGTCGGGTCGTCATAATTTTTGTTCTTAGGAAGACAAGTAGGGAAGTAACATATTAATAGGAAATGATGCTACTTGCAAGTCATTGGGAGAAGGATCAGTGCGTATTCGCATGTACGATGGTGTAGTGCGCACTACACTGGAGTCCACTATGTTCCAGGTTTAAGAAAAACTCTTCTATCCCTGGGTCAACTAGCACCTTCGGGGTGCAGGATTGCGATACATACAGAAGGCTTGATGGTAACACGTGATGCTCTTGTATTGTTGAAAGGAATGATGGTCCGGAATCTTTATTTGTTGAAAGGATCTATAGTTCTTGGAGAGATGTGTGTTGGAGTTGATAGTTCACGAGCTTTAGATGCCACCAGACTCTGGCATCTCAGATTAGGTCATGTTTCTAGGAAGATTTTGGAGTTTCTTTGAAGAAAGAAGATGATCAAGGGTGAAATCTTCAACCGTTTGGAATACTGGAAGGAGTGTGCATTAGGAAAGAAGACAAAAGTTTCTTTCGGTTTTGGTAAATATGAGTCCAAAAAGTACTAGAGTATGTCCATATGGATGTTTGGGGACCAGTAGCTACAACTTCTATTGGAGGATTTAAGTATTTAATCTCTTTTATCAATGACTACTCTCGGAATATTCGGGTGTATATGATGAAAGCTAAGTCGGAGTCATTTGAAAAGTTTTAATCTTACAAAGCATTGGTAGAGAATAAAGTAGGAAGGATGTTAAAGATGTTAAGATTCGACAATGGCGATGAGTTTGTTTCAAAGGAATTCACAAATTTCTGTAGACGGCATGGAATTAAAATACATTTTACTACACCCGAGGATCCGTAGTCAAACGAAGTTGCTGAAAGGATGAGCGGAACTCTACTGGAGAAAGCTCGTTGCTTGAGATTGACGGCGACCTTTTCTCGAAGCTTTTGGGCTGAAGCTTTATCAACTTCAGCATATATTATCAATTGGATTTCGTGCTTAGCCGTTGATGGGAGGATTCTTGAGGAAAGTTCGAAAGGTACATCTATACATATCAGTTATTTTCGTATTTGGTAACCCCGTATAGGTTCACCATGCAGAAAATCACAAATTGGAGGCTAGAGCCTATCAAGACATATTTTTGGGATATACAGAAGGTATCAAAGGGTATCACATTTGGAACCGGTTGATAGGAAGTTAGTGCACTCGAGACGTGTCACGTTTGATGAGTCCACTAGATTCAAGCCCTAGGAGAATCCACCTTGTTCCGTAGATTCAGAAGCTGAAAAAACTAAGGAGATGGAAACTATTCCCACATATCAGCCCAGTAGTAGAGTCAAAGATGTAAAAGATTATAGAGTAATTGATGTTGTTGATACATCACATGAAGGTCCATAGATTTCCTCTAGCAATGATAGTGATTTCCGTGAAGCTTGAGATGATTCAGCTAAAGGTGGAGTTGACAGGAGTTTAGGCGAAGTTACACCTATTCGGACTAGCTCTAGAATTAGAAGGCCACCAATTAGGTATGGAGACTGGAGTTATGCAAACCTTGGCCTTGAGAATCATTTTGGTTATTCAATACATATTGTGCAAGACAAGCCTTTCGACCTTGAAGAAGATATGAATTCGAGTGCCATCTCGACTCGAAATGGATGCATGCTACGGAAAAGGAGATAGATTCATTGAAGAAGAATCAAACTTGGGAATTTGTACCGCCCCCTCAAGAAATCAGAGCCATAGGATGCAAGTGGGTATATAAGGTGAAGGACAATGAAGGATACAAGGATAGACTTGTTGCAAAGAGATTTCACAAAGGAAGGAGATGGAGTATGATGAGGTGTTTGCTCCAGTTGTTAGACATACTTCTATTCGAGTGTTGCTAGCTATAGTTGCAACTCATAACATGAAGTTGGAACAATTAGACTTTAAGACCTCCTTTTTGCATGGAGATTTAGAGGAGACCATCTATATGAAGCATCCAGAAGGATTCGTAGTGGATGCGAAGAAGGAATGGGTTTGCAAGCTAAAAATGTCTTTATATGGTTTGAAGCAGTCGCCTAGGCAATTATATAAGAGGTTTGATTCCTTTATGCTCTCTGTTGGTTTTGATATAAGCATTAAATACGCTTGCGCTTATTTTAAGCATAGGGATAATGATAATTGGATATATTTACTCTTATATGTGGATGATATGCTAATTGCTTCCAAGGACAAAGCTGAAATTGATAGGTAAAATTAAAGCTAAAAGCGGAATTCGAGATGAAAGATCTTGGAGAAGCAAAGAATATTTTAAAAATGGAAATCCAGAGAGTAAGAAAGCTGAAGGTGTTGAGGCTGACATAGAGAAAATATATCCAGAAAATGCTTGCTCGCTTCAGCATGGAGAAGGCAAAGGCAATTAATATTCCCATGCATTTGCACTTCCAACTTTCAGAAAAGAACTCTCTGATCTTAGACAAAGACAAATTTTATATGGAATCTTTATATGCTGAAAGGAACAGTTCTTGGAGAGATATGTGTTGGAATGGATAGTTCATGAGCTTTTGATGCCACCATACTCTGGCATCTCAGATTAGGTCATGATTTAGAGAAGAGTTTGGAGTTTCTTCGAAAAAGGAAGATGATCAAGGGTGAAAGCTTCAACCGTTTGGAATTTTTCCAAGAGTTTGCGTTAGGAAAACAAACAAAAGTTTCTTTCGGTTTTAGTAGACATTAGTCCAAAGTAGTACTAGAGTATGTCTATATGGATGTTTGTGGACTAATAGCTACAACTTCTATTGGAGGAGCTAAGTATTTTATCTCTTTTAATGATGAATACTCTCGGAAGGTTTGGGTTTATATGATGAAAGCTAAGTCGAAGTCATTTGAAAATTTTAAAACTTGGAAAGCACGGGTAGAGAATAAAGTAGGAAGGACGTTGAAGTTGTTAAGATCCGACAATGGCGTTGAGTTTGTTTCTAAGGAATTCACAAATTTCTATAGACAACATGGAATTAAAAGACGTTTTACTACACTTGAGGAACCGCAGTCAAACGGAGTTGCTGAAAGGATGAACATAACTCTACTGGAGAAGGCCCGTTGCTTGAGATTGACGGCGGCCTTGTCTCGAAGCTTTTTGGCTAAAGCTTTATCAATTGAAGCATATATTATCAATTGGATTCCGTGCTTAGCCATTGTTAGGAGGATTCCTGAGGGAAGTTTGAAAGGTACATCTATACATATCAGTTATTTTCATATTTGATATCCCCGTGTACGTTCACCATACAGAAAATGACAAATTGGAGGCTAGAGCCTATAAAGACATATTTTTGGGCTATGTAGAAGGTAACAAAGGGTATCGCATTTGGAACCTATTGATAGGAAGGTAGTGCATTCGAGACCTATCACATTTGATGAGTCTGCTAGATTCAAGCCCAAGGAGAATCCCCCTTGTTCAGTAGATTTAGAAGATGAAAAGCCTAAGGAGATGGAAAATATTCTCACATATCAGGCTAGTAGTAGAGTCAAAGATGTAAAATATTATAGAGTAATTGCAGTTGTCGATACATCACATAGAGGTCCATAGATTTCCTCTAGCAATGATAGTGATTTCCACGAAGCTAGAGATGATTTAGTTCAAGGTGGAGTTGATAGGAGTTTAGGCGAAGTTACACCTATTCAGACTGGCTCTAGAATTAGAAGGCCACCAATTAGTTATGGAGAATGGAGTTATCCAAACCTTAGCCTTAAGGATCATTTTGATTATGCACCGCATATAGTGCAAGATGAGCCTTTCGACCTTGAAGAAGCTACGAATTTGAGTGCCAGCTTGACTGAAAATGGATGCATGCTACAAAAGAGGAGATGGATTCATTGAAGAAGAATCAAACTTGGGAATTTGTGCCACCCCCTCAAGAAAGCCGAGCCATAGGATGTAAGTGGGTATATAAGGTGAAGGACGATGGAATATACAAGGCTAGACTTATTGCAAAGGGGATTTCACAAAGGAAGAGGATGGAGTTATGATGAGATATTTGCTCCGGTTGTTATACATACTTCTATCTGAGTATTGCTAGCTATAGTTGCAACTCATGACATGAAGTTGCTACAATTAGACCTAAAGACTGCCTTTTTTCATAGAGATTTAGAGGAGACCATCTATATATGAAGCAGTAAAAAGGATTCGTAGTGAATGGGAAGAAGGAATGGGTTTGCAAGCTGAAAATATCTTTATACGGTTTGAAGCAGTCGCCTAGGCAATGATATAAGAGGTTTGATTCCTTTATGCTCACTATTGTTTTGATAGAAGCATTAAAGACGCTTGCATTTATTTTAAGCATATGGATAATGGTAACTGGATATATTTATTCTTATATTTGGATGATATGCTAATTGCTTCCCAGGACAAAGCTGAAATTGATAAGTTAAGATTAAAGTTAAAAGTGGAATTTGAGATGAAAGAACTTGGAGAAGCAAAGAAGATTTTAGGAATGGAAATCTAGAGGGAAAGAAAGCTGAAGGTGTTGAGATGGATGTAGAGAGAATATATCCAAGAAGTGCTTGCTCAGTTCAGCATGGAGAAGGCAAAGGCAATTAGTGTACCCATGCCTTTGCACTTTCAACTTTCAGAAAAGAACTCTCCAATCTCAGACAAAGACAAAGCTTATATGGAGAAGGTACCTTATGCTAGTGCAATTGGAAGGTAGAAGTATGTTATGGCCTTCACGAGACTGGATATTGGACAGACAATTGGTTTGGTTAGCCGCTACATGGCTAATCCAAGAAAAATGCAACACTACAAAATTATATTAATTTAATGGCTGAATATTTAGAATAAAAAAAAATTCATTTTCTAATTACAGACTGATTAACAACTGAAAAAAATCAATCTTTAATATTATATGCTAAAGACTGAAAAACAGTCTTTGATTAGTATGTATTATTCGAGACTATCTACTGACTGATTTTCGGTCTTTAATTGATATTTAAATAACTTAATAAGCAATGTTTGAGATTTTTATAATTGTCTTAAATCCAATGGCTATAACTAACGGTCCATGTGATAGTTTTTGAGTTTTTTTCTCGAAATTAACAAATTTTAAAGAAAAATGAAATGTGATCCTTCCTTCATTTAAGGGGCACGCTAGTAATATTTCTCCACTTCTTCAGTTTAACATGGACTTTCACGCTTCCTATATACTGAAATAAATCCACCACTTTTCTCATCTTACTCTTCATCGGTATATATATTCATCCAAAATGTTCATGAGACAACCCTTCTAGAAAATCTCTCCTTTAATTCAAATAGATCCAAGCAAGGGGACTTAAATATATAGGTAAGCTATATGCTTCAGTTGTTCTCTGATGGGTTTATATTATTTTTGATGCTTTACATGACCTTATTTGGGGATAGTTGTTTTCTGTCATGTTGGAGTTTTATTATGATTACTATGATTCTGCAAAGATGCGTGTCCATCTGATCGGTGATTTGGCACCGTACAATGAAGAGATAATTTAGGAATGCCTTAAGAATTTAGGCTCGAACTGTTGCCTTAGTTTGAATTCTGAAACTTTCAGAAAGGAAGAATCTAAAGGCCATGTTTATCAAGTCCCTCACCATCAGTTGGATCCTACTCGAAATCGTCAGCACCAGCACTTAAACTTCCGTCCTCACATCCTTCATCGCTCGCACAAATTGATTGGGACGGTCCGAATTTCCATCGCAAATTGATTGTGCTGGAAGTTTTGTTTGTAGATCGAAAGCTGCGTATATGAGTCTGGAAGTAGAATAGCTTTATCTTGGGGCGATTGATGTGGAAAAGCTTTAGTGCAACATCGTGCATGAATAACATCTAGTTGTACGGTCCTGGGGAAGATGTGGAGATCGTAGGCTTTCTTTTGCTTTTGGGATTTCTTCAGAATGGAGAGTAACAAGCATTTTCACTGTGAAGTAACTCTGTTACCTTTCAAAAAAAACTCTATATTTGTGAATGTAATGGATCTTGAACCATATATTTGATTATTTAATGGAACTAGTTTGTATTACTCAAATATGTATTGTGTATTAGACTTAGATCCATGTACATTTTTGTTTTGAAAAGTAGTATATTTACTTGTTTTCTTAAGAATATACAAACATATAAATATACACACACATAAACAATATATTGGTTAATAAATATAAATAACTAATATGTTTGTAATTTAAGACTGATTAAAGACTATATCTCTGTTTCTAAAATTATGTCTTCAAACAAATCTAAGACTGAAATTTTAGTCTTTACGTTTTAAAACTGAAAGTGCAGTCTTAAAAATTTTGAGACTTCAGAAATGGTGACTGAAACTAGTGGTCTTTAATCAGTTTTTAACGATTATGTAGAGAGTGAACTAAGTAATTAAAGACTAAAATTTTAGGTCTTTAATCTAGCATTTTTTAGTAGTGCAATGGGAACTATAAAGTACATTTTGAGGTAGCTTGGAGGAACAATAGATTATGGGCTTGTACTATACGACAAGAAGAAATATTTTAACTTGGACGGATATTGTGATTCTGATTATACCGGAGACAGAGATCGAAAAAAGTCAACCTCCGGTTACGTGTTTACACTTGGAAAGACATCTATCAGTTGGAAACCTAGGTTGCGGGCAATAGTTATCTTGTCTATTATAGAGGCAGAGTTGATAACCACTGTTGAAATAGCTAAAGAGGCACTTTACTTGAAGCGGCTGATATGTGATTTAGGCTTTGTTCATGGGAGTATAGTAGTAAATTGCAGTAGTCAAAGCGTAATACATCTGGTTGAAAATAAGGTGTTTAGTTCGAGAACAAAGCATATAGATGTAAGAGAGTATTTCCTTGTCCCCATGAATGAAGAAAAGAAGGTGCAACTTCAGAAAATTCACACCGAGGATAATGCACAAACATGTTCACTATGTCTTTGCATGTTGCAAAGTTCGAGCATTGCTCGAACTTAATTCGCTTGCTAAAGTGTTAGGTGCCACTTGGTGGTACGGGGGAGTGAGATAGCATACGAAGATGCTTGTTTTGGAGATTGATGGATCCATGGAGGGGGTACTTTCAACACTTTGTTGGCGGGTTGTGGCCTTTACGGAGTTCGTTGAAAAAGTGGAATGGGTGATGGCCATGCTGAATCTCATTGGAAAAGTATCCATGATGCCTTATCTGAGAGCTACTTGAGTAAAAGAATGTAGATGGAGTTGGTAGGTTTGCGAAGAAATATAGTGTCAAGGTGGAGATTGTTAGATTTGATACAATATTTCCATACTTAAGAAAAATTTAAAAATATTTGAGATAATTGCTCAAATATATTTCCTCTTTTATATGCATTAAAGAGAGCAATGAATTAGCTATATAAAAGGAAGAAATATTTGAAAAAAGTAAAGTAATTAATTAATTCTCTAATTAGATGATTAAATAAGGAATCTTATTAGACGCATACAAATTGTGGGAAACTGGAAAAATGAAATGTAAATATTTCCCGTATGATTTGAAAAATTGATTAGGTATTGATTTATGACCATAAATAAATTACTTCAACCTCTGGTAATAATTCCAATATAAAGGTAGAGATTAGGATGAATAGAAGCATTAGAAACGAATTATCTTCTCTTTTATATTGCTTCATATTGTTCTTAGTCTTCACTATCAATCTTGTAATTCTTCTCTTTGAAAGTAATAAAATCTTCTCTTTCTAAGTGTATGTACACTAGCTTGTGATAGTGGAACCAGTACACATCTGCATGTGAACTCTCTATTTGTTTTCTTGTGTGATTTGCTGATTTGCCATTTTATTTTCAAGTTCTATTTGTTTTATCACACTACAACACGATCTTATTGCTTTCGTGTGTATTAGGGTTGATTCGCAATCATTTGTGTAAAATTCACTCATACAGAGATGTAGAACGAACAGGTTTTAAAATTAAAAAGTAAACTAACTTTTTAATGTTCATCAACATTATCATTCATTGAATGTTGACTTGGTTCCATCTAATAGACAAAAAAACTTTTCTTGGATCTATGTTTGAAAGCTTTGTTTTTTTTACACAATGTTTTGGAATACTATATGTGAATTTTTCGAGGAAGACGAAGTGACTACGATTTTTTGAAGGGGCAAATAAATATTAACGGCCATAAACATATGAACAAAATTCATAGGTAATAAAAATTATTTGTAGCAAGAAGCATTTTTTATAGGTTTCAATAGTAGTAGACTAAAAAGATGTAAGCTGTCCAACAATTAAGCTAAAAGAATAAAATTCACTTGAAGGCAATTGGCAGTTTTCAGGTTCGGCTGTTTGGTCTTGAAATCTCTATTGCTTTACAATTTGCATTCTCCAGTCACAATTAGCTGTAGTATATTATTGTACATATAAATCCAATGATGCACGACATAACTTAGCACCTTATTTCCATGTATAAATAACAACGAGTTTGTTCTTGAACCATAAAGTTGCATTACTTTTTAGCGTTAGAAACTTTTTATGTCTTAATGCTTACACTTAACTCATTTAAATGGCGTATTATCATTTAGTTTGTCATGGTTCAAAATTTAATCATCATTCATACAAACATAGTAGCTTGATTTGATGATTTGTACTAATATTTCACTTCTGAAAAAGTTAGCTATTACTTATGTATTTCAAAATTATTTTTATAGAAAAGAAAATTTCAACTGAAAAGTTTTTGGATATTATCTTAAAAGAGTCAGTTACCAAATTTCATTTTTCTTTCTAATGGACCATGAATTATGAGTTTATTTAAGTCAATATAATTTGTTATCTTAGCTCAGAATTATTTCTGCAAATTAACCGACTTAGAAGTTTTCTTGGTTTGGCTGTATAGCAAGAAAACTCCTCACAATTCCAAAATCAACTCGATGGAAATATACCTCGTGGAATAATTTGAAAAAATCAACTTCTTTGGTAGAATTTATACGAAAACTGTATCAAGAGCTGACTAATATAATGAGGAGGAAATTAATTTAAAGGACAAAAATTTGTGTATTTTTAACCTTAAGGACACGATTTCAATATTTTAACCACAGTGACAAACATTATTCTAAGAATTATTCATAAGGATAAACATTCTTCCAAAATTATTCTTAAGGACAAATTTCTTCCAAAAGTGCTACCAAAGTAAAAGCTGATATCTAAAAACTGCTACCGATAACTACAAACTGATACCTAAAAACTGCTATCAATAACTAAAAACGGATACCTAAAAAAAGTTGTCTTTTAGGTGGCTAAAATACTAAAGGTCTGTCCTTAAGGCTAAAACGCTGAGAAATTTTGTCCTTGACAATAATTTCCTGCATAGCTGAAACACTGCAAAATTATAATTAGGAAGCGGGTTGTTTCTTCACTAATTATCTTGTGAGATCGATGTGTTCTGGGTGTTCAATTACCAAAAGGATATTGTTCTTATATAGAAAGAGTTGAATCTTGACATACTTTGTAAAGGAAACATGGTGGATGTAGCTTGATAGGAGTTTTCAATTTGTGTAGGGAATAGTTTGGGTATATATGCAGCATTTCCATAGCCAATAGCCATGCAACATGAGCCAGATCTGGAAAAGAAATCGAAAAGCTTTAGGGTGAAATCCGCATTGCTTTTTTACATCAAGAATTTTACAGAAAAGACAAAATAATGTTTCTAGGGCTTATGCATATGGTAGTTTCTTAGCCAAACGGATCGATTTCATCATCTACATATCAGGTATTCTTTTATAATAACGTTCCAATTTGGTATGTCCAATCAAGCTATTTTGGTACGATTGGAAGGCTTAATAGCTAATTTTGAGTTGAATAAAGTTTCTTTTAAGTATATTTATTATTATGGAGAAGGTATGACAAACAAGAAACCTAGAGTACTGAACCCTATGTTAAATCTGTAATATGTTTATTTCAAGGTTCAGAGTTTTATTTTTTATTTCCGTTCCGGTCGTTGGTAATTTTAAAATTCCTTATTTCGTTCTGAAAATTTCGAAAGTTCAGCTTTAGTTAAGGTTTTTAATTTCGATACCTTTTTGTTTTAACTTGCTATACACGCTAATAATTATTCAATACTATCATAAATTTATAGTACATTTTTTAGATTACATATAAAATACACACTTTAATTAAGAAAACACTTATTAAAAATACACAGTTTAATTAAAAAAACACTTTTTATAGAATCTATATTGTTCATTTGCTATATTAAAATTTTGACCAATTTTTTAATTTTTTATTACGATTTGACGTAAATTAACAAAAGTATAACGACCTTTTTTTATCAAATAACATGATTTTTATCCATTTATTTATTGTCTCATTTAATTTGTTTTCTTTTTAATTACTATATGTTTGTTGTGCTTTTTTTATTTTTTTTTTATTTTTCAATATTTGAAAAGTAAATCCGTAATTTAGAATGGAACCGAAATTTTGTTCGGATTACGTTTTGGTTACGAGCAGAACCAGAACGGAATATTATAGGAATAACCGGAATTCCACCAAAACTTTTAACCATGGTTTATTTGTTTCGATATAGTACAACTCACGATGAATCAAACATTATAAACAATTTTGGTTATGGATTCAACATTAAAGTCGAATCGAGGACCAACTAAGCAATTTTTCAAGTACCAACCACCCAGGAATAAAGATACATAGGATGAAAAACTTACTGTTTATAAAGCTAAAGATTCATCATCTACCTATATTTTTGTGCATTAAATTTTTGGTTTCCATTGGTGCAAATCCAATCAAGTTAGTTTGAGATGAGAAGTAATTCCCCATTGGTAGCAAATAGTTATCTATTAAGCGGAGGAAAGAGTGCTATAAAGTGACTAATGTAATGTATAAATATGAACTAATATTACACATAGTATTGCTATGGAGCTGGCTTTACTATGGAAAGCAGATGTGGATCAGGCAGCATAGCAAATGACATCAGAGAAAAGAGTGGACCTAGTAGTCAGCAATATTGTTTTCATGTTAAGTCTAATTCCTCAACCTACTGTGTATGCAAGTGCCATGCACATGCTTAGGTGTCTAGACGATTCGACCAAGACATACGCATATGCCATGCAGGCTTACATGATTGATCATGGTTGGATGGATTGACCACCGTCAGGACCAGCACCTAGAGAAGATGAGTGAAATTTTTGGTTTGATATCTAGTTATGGCTTTTTTACTTCAAAAATTGTGATGTATTTGTATATATACCATTGGATATGATTTCCATTTAGACTTGCTAATATGACATTAGCTTAAGTTGTATCGGATTAAAATATAAATGTGTGTGATAAATGAATGTTTCATCGATTATGTCATTGTTTTTTGTTGGTTTATATTGTTGCTAGTGGTATTATTTTGTTTAATTGAGATAATATGTTTCATTGTCTATTTGGCATTGTCATAATGAATGTATTTTATGTTGAGTTTGAGGGTTGGAAATACAACAAAAATGCTGCAAAACTGCTTCAAAAAAGATATCCGAAAAGCATGGAAAAATTCAAAAATCCTATTTTAAAAGTGACGTCAATATGACATGGAAAATATGTCGCGATGACATCGGAAAAAAGGTGTCAAAAACAACCATCGTGGGATTTTTGCCTTTCCACGCAAGTTTTTGCGACGTCAGAAAAAAAAATTCTACTATACTGATCCACTTAGGATTACTTGGCCTTTATGTCGATACTAGGCAATTTTCATTCAGATTTCCACACAACCGAAGTCCATGGCCTTCTTTCCCTTGGGATTTTCAGCATCAAATTCTTCTTCAGTTGGATCCAGGTTAAGAAGGCACTCCTTTTTTGATTATAACTCCCAACACATTTCTATATTTCGGTAGCTCCTTTGTTGTTTAACATTACCGTGGAAGAAATTTTGTATCTTTACAAGATTAAAAAACAAAGAATTATGAGGCAAGATCATACAATAGAATAGAATGTGCCTTATCAACAAAGCATTTACACGTTTGAAAAAACAAGAAAAAATGGCAAAATAAATTAGACACCATCCATAAAAAACACCGCAGACAATCAACCCCAAACTAGCTCAAATCTTCTGCATAGTTCTGCTAATGAATACTTTCAGATACGGATAGTGTCGTATCCGTGTTCGAAACCATTTTCAAATATCTACATCCCCAAATATGGACAAATATTGAATACTTATTCTATCCGCTAGCGACAGATAAATCAAGAAACATATATGAAATTTTTTCGATAATGTTTGGTTTGTTATTTTTAGTTTTCCTTTTTCGTCCATACAAAAAGACACACAACACATGTGTATTACCAAAAACGATCAATTTAGAAAATAAAGGTAACATACAAAATAGAAAAAAAATTATTTTTTTTTGAAAAATAACAAAAACACGTGAAACAATTCATTATTGCATCATCCTTCTATCCTCTTTGCACTCCCATCCGTCTTTTTTTCAACTTAACCAAACGTCCTTCCATTCTTCTCATATTGGACATACATATGAAAACCGAAAACAGAAAACCGTTTTTAAAGCAGACATTACCTTAGTTTCACATAAACCTTTTTCAATCGCATTGATTATTAAAATGTTAAAAATAAACAAATATGATGATGATAAATAGCTTTATACAGTTGATATGCATTTAGTGTGTATAATGTAAATTTGAACTTAATGAAACAATAAATAAATATTTTTCATTCTACTAAAATACACATAATTAAAATTATAATAATAAAAATACCATATGAATAATTTTCAACTGCGGATGTCTTTGTATCCGCATCCGCATCCATGTTTCCAGATATCGGATATTTATCTGCTTTTCAGATATGGATGCGGACAGATTTCAGATTTTTCGAGTATCCATTGTGAGCCCTATTCTATCATCTTTTATCGGTCCTCCTATGACGCATACACATCTTAACCATTTATTTTTCTTCATCATCTATTCACAGGATATGATGGGTTACATGGATTCATTGTTAACGAATGTGATTTCTTGTGTCACATGAAACATGTAGTATGGGAACAAAAAGTTGAATTCACTCCAAATCATGAGTACATACTCAAAATGAAATTATCCAACTTGTCATCTCTACTGCTGTACAACATCTGACGATGCAAAAGACCTGAAGCTAGGTGCACTAATATGCATGTAATTTCTTCGGATGGAAGACTGTACCAAGCTATTTATTCTTCCAAATACCAATACTTATTAAGGCATAAATTGATGGTCATTTTTTTCTACATTGATCAATGTAAGCTGGACAATAGATTTAGTTGACTCTAGCTTTGAGAATTAATTTTATATGTGGTTGTATTCTAATTTCATAAAAAAATATTTAAGGCTATTTATGTTATTTCTCACTTCATTTGGTCATCATAATAGATTGTACCTTTTTCTACAAATGATTGAGCAAAGCATCTTAGTGTAATTTGTCTAATGCCATTTTAAATGTGTAAATACTGATTTTGGGGAAGACGAAGATGAAGTCGACTGATTTGAGTCCAATAAATGATAAATGGACCTCATGATGAAATTAGTTAGTAAATAAAAAGAGAACTAAAATTAATCAACATTTATTATGATTTTTTCAATCAAAATCTAACCAACTTACCCATTTAGAAATCAAATCGATGAATATAAATTTTTACTTATGTATAATAGTAATCATATTAAATGAAACTTGGTTAGTATAAACTATAAATATGTATACTACAAAATACTTCTAACCCAATTCAGTGAGCTTTCAATAAATTTTCACTATAGAATACAGTAATCTCCTTTATTTAAAGATAGGCTTACTGTTTTGGTATGTATAGTCAGTTTGCAAACATTACATATGAAAATAAAAGAAGTTATTTTAGCATGTATCAGTCTAAATCTTAGTATTCCGTAGCCCAAATACCAAGAAATTGTTTGGTTTCATTTTATACTTTGTGTTTTCCATTTTCAACATTCATAACAAAATATGAGGATAATGGGAAAAAAAATATAAATTTTTAGACCATCGCGACGGCAGTAAAAGAACGGCGGAGGAGATGTTGGGACGGTGTAGAGGATGAATTGTTTTCCATTCTTTTTTCATTTCTCAAAACACAAAAATAAAATAAATTTGATTTCTATTTTATATTCAAACGTCATTTTTCAAATTGGTTGTTTTTTAAAAATACATCCATCATACGAATTTTTTTTGAACAAAAACACAAACTAAAAATATCAAACCAAACGGAACCTAATGTTTCTGAGAATTAAACTATAATCAACCCGTGATTAATTATAGATCCTTGACCGGCACAGTGAAGAATAGCGTAAACCATTTTTCAAGGACGAACCAAAAAACGGCTACAGGATTAAACCTTTTAAACTTTCTAAAAAGTCACATAAAAAAGCCACACAATTTTTTCTACATATATTTAGGCGATTTAGGCATAGAATGACCAAAAGATACAGGAGGCCGTACATAATCGGTTAAGAACATAATAAGATAATATTCCCTACACATTCTCAACTTTAACTGGAACACATATACATGAATATGCCCATACTAGACAACGTGGTTACAAAAGAATACCTGTTATATGCAAATTTTAAATCATAAGGATAAGACCTGTCACTAGAACAAATGTAAAATTATTTATTTTTATATATATATTCATATAATATTAATACAAAAATCTCAATGGACATGAGTTTAATGGCTTGATCAACCAGACCAACGAAATCTATGATCTTGGACAAAAATTGTGCGACAAATTGTTCTGTATTAAAGGTGGTGATGAAGTCATTTCTTAACTATTCAAGTTATACAACTTTGTACAGAGTAAATGTTCAAGCATAACTTTTAGTAATACAAAATATTTAGACAGTAATACGCATATTCATAACCTGCATACTTAACTTTACTAAGTTTTGCTAAAGTATATGTAGAAAGATGATAAATATAGAAAGCATAGGATTATCATTACTTCAAAGTAACAATGAGGCATTTATGACACTGAAAGATTAAGCAACATTATAACCCATTTTATTCAAATGTGAAATAGTAACAAGCTCCATTCATATACTTTTCTCACTCTTCTTCAATTCAAGAATGGAGGAAACTTTTGACCTAGACAGAGGAAAATCAATGATTAGTAATTTAGTAAGATGCAGTAAAATAAAAGAATAACTAAATATGAATATCAATATCATTACCACCACAAATGGATCCAGGTGCTATTTTATTCCCACAAAATTTTGCAACATATGCTAATTTTTTCAAACTATATTCATTCCAGGATGCCACGGGAACATTTGCACAGCAACATGCCATGTCAGCTGGCTTATAAACATTACAACATTCAGGAGATGGGTCGATTTGTAGACCACTAATCAGTACAAATTTTTCACAAAACCGAGTCATGTTTGTTAAAGCTCCATTACAAACTTCAGCATTAACTTGATAATTTGAGAATTGCATGATCATGATTGCTAAACTGATTACTGATTTTAGATTATGTATTTGTCATCATGTTAAATACTTCTTTAACTTTTTTACAATGGAATGAAGGGCTTTACGTGGTTTATATAGGGATGTTTGCTAAAGATGTATTAATAAAGACAATATTTTGATCTTATCCTCATTACTACTTTTTTCTTAAGTATATCTTTGTTTAATTAACTTGCATATTTTTTTATTGTTTCAAAAAAAAAGTGATGTGATTTTTTATCCCCAAAATATTTTTGTCCCTTTGGACCCATAACATCACAATGATCCACGTATGGTCAATTAGTTTACATTTACAATAATGTATTGAGTAAATATGATTCTTTAGGAATATGGAAAGATAATTTCTATTGAAAACAAAATTCATCTCACAATGAATATTAGATAAACAGTCTTATTTTCTAATAGTAAAATATCTTACCTTCCTACAATTTGTTTATTGTATTACTACATTTCCAAAAATTTAGAAGAAAAAATTATCCTTGTCTACTGCTATTGGTTTTAAGGACTTTGAATGATAGGCTCTTATTATATACAAGGAATGACTGTCTAGTCCTCAAAATTGAAAGATGATGGAAGAAAAGTCCCTCTCGAAAAAGTTATGAAAATTAGGTCCCTATTTTTAGTATTTAGCTAATTTTCATAACTATTACATAACTAGTTAAAAAAAACACTTATTAAAGATTCTATATTGTTCATTTGATATTTTAAAATTTTGATCAATTTTCTAATTTTTTTATTATGATTTGATGTAAAATAACAAAAGTATAACGACCTCTTTTTTGAAATAACATGATGTTTTATCCATTTATTTATTCTCTCATTTAATTTGTTTTCTTTTTTAATTACTATATGTTTGTTGTACTTTTTTAATTTTTTATAATTTTTCAATATTTGAAAAGTAAATCCGTAATTTAGAACGGAACTGAAATTTTGATCAGATTACGTTTTGGTTACGAGCAGAACCAGAATGGAATATTATCGGAATAACCAGAATTCCACCAAAACTGTTAACCATGGTTTATTTGTTTTGATATAGTACAACCCATGATGAATCAAACATTATAAACAATTTGGGTCTTGGATTCAACATTAAAGTCGAAGCGAGGACCAACTAAGCAATTTTTCAAGTACCAACCACTAGTACCAAGGAATAAAGATAGATAGGATGGAAAAATTACTGTCTATAAAGCTAAAGATTCATCATCTACCTATATTTTTGTGTATTAAATTTATGGTTTCCATTGGTGCAAATCCGAACACGTCAGTTTGAGATGAGAAGTAATTCCCCATTGGTGGCAAATAGTTATCTATTAAGCGGAGGAAAGAGTACTATAAAGTGACTAATGTAATGTACAAATATGAACTAATATTACACATAGTATTGCTATGGAACTTGCATTGCTATGGAAAGTAGAGGTGGAGCAGGCAGCATAGCAAATGACATCAGAGAAAAGAGTGGACCTAGTTGTCAGCAATGCTCTTTTGATGTTAAGTCTAATTCCTCAACCTACTGTGAATGCAAGTGCCATGCACGTGCTTAGGTGTCTAGACGATTCAACCAAGATGTACGCTTATGCCATGCAGGCTTACGTGATTGATCTTGTTTGGATTGATTGACCACCGCCAGGACTAGCACCTAGAGAAGATGAGTGAAATTTTTTGTTTGATATCTAGTTATGGTTTTTTTACTTCGAAAATTGTGATGCATTTGTATATATACCATTGAATATGATTTCCATTTAGACTTGCTAATATGACATTAGCTTAAGTTGTATCGGATAAAAATAAATTTGTGTGTGATAAATGAATGTTTCATCGATTATGTCATTGTTTTTTGTCGGTCTATATTATTGTTAGTGATATTATTTTGTTTAATTGAGATACATATGTTTCATTGTCTATTTGGCATGTTCATAATGGATGTATTTTATGTTGAGTTTGAGGGTTGGAAATACAACAAAAATGCTGCAAAATTGCTTCCAAAAAGATATCCGAAAAGCACGGAAAAGTCAAAAATCCTATTTTAAAGGTGATGTCAATATGACATGGAAAATATGTCACGATGACATCGGAAAAAAGGTGTCGAAAACACCCATCACGGGAATTTTTGATTTTCCACGCTAGTTTTTCCAATGTCAGAAAAAAACAATTTTCTGCTATACCGATCCACTTAGGATTGCTTGGTCTTCATGTCGATTCTAGAGAATTTTCATTCAGATTTCCACACAAACGAAGTCCATGGCCTTCTTTCCCTTGGGATTTTCATCATCAAATTCTTCTTCGGTTGGATCCAGGTTAAGAATGCTCTTTTTTTTTATTATAACTCCCAACACATTTCTATATTTCGGTAGCTCCTTTGATGTTTGACATTACCGCGGAAGAAATTTTGTACCTTTACAAGATTAAAAAACAATGAATTATGAGGCAAGATCATATAATAGAATAGAATGAGCCTTATCAACAAAGCATTTATGTGTTTGAAAAAACAAGAAAAAATGGTTAAATAAATTAGAAACCATTCATAAAAAGAACCATAGATAATCAACCCCAAACCAGCTCAAATCTTCTGTCATTGTTATGTTAACGAATACTTTCAGATATGAATAGTGTCGTATCTGTGTTCGAAACCATTTTCAAATATGTGCATCCGCAGATATGGACGAATATTTAATAATTATTCTATCCGCTAGCGAAAGATATATAGAAACATATATGAACTTTTTTAGATAGTGTTTGGTTTGTTATTTTTAGTTTTCCTTTTTCATCCACACAGAAAGACACACGACGCATGTGTATTACCGAAAACGATCAATTTAGAAAATGAAGGTAATATACAAAATAGAAAACATTTTTTTTATTTTTTGTGTTTTGAAAAATAAGACAAACACGTGAAACAATTCATTATTCCATCATCCTTCTATCCTCTTCGCCCTCCCATCCGTCTTTTTTTCATCTTATCCAAACGTCCATCCATTCTTCTCATATTTGATATACATATTGAGAACCAAAAATAGAAAATTCGTTTTTAAAGCAGACATTAACATAGTTTCACAAAAACTTTTTCAATCGCATTGATTATTAAAGTGTTAAAATTAAACAAATATGATAATGATAAATAGCTTTATACAGTTGATATGCATTTAGTGTGTAAAACAATAAATAAATATTTTTCATTCTACTAAAATATACATAATTAAAACTATAATCATGACAATACCAGAAGAATAATTTTCGACTGGGGATGTCTTTGTATCCGCATCTGCATCCATGTTTCGATATATCGGATATTGATGTGATTTTTAGATAGGGATGCGGAAGGATTTCAGATATCCATTGTGAGCCCTATTCTATCATCTTTTACCTGTCCTCATATGACGCACACACATCTTAACCGTTTATTTTCTTCGCCATCCATTCATAGGATATGATGGATTAATTGTTAATGAATATAATTTCTTGTGTCACATGAAACATTTAATAAGGGAACAAAAAATTGAATTCACTCCAAACCATGAATACATACTCAAAAAGAAATTATCGAACTTGTCATCTCTACTGCCGTTCAACATCTGATGATGCAAAAGACCTGAAGCTAGGTGCACAAATATGCATGTAATTTCTTTGGATGGAAGACTGTACGAAGCTATTTATTCTTCCAAATACCAATACTTAATAAGGCATAAATTGATGGTCATTTTTTTCTACAGTTATTCGATGTATGGATTCAATGTAAGATAGACAATAGATTTAGCTGACTCTAACTTTGAGAATTAAGTTTATATGTGGTTGTATTCTTATGAAAAATTTCATAAAAAATTATTTAGGGTTATTTATTTTATTTCTCACTTCATTCAATCAGCATAATAGATTTGTAACTTCTGCTACAAATGATTGAGCAAAGCGTCTTTGTATAATTTGTCTAATGCCATTTTAAATGTGTAATTAATGACTTTGGGGAAGATGAAGATGAAGTCAGCTGATTTGAGTCCAATAAATGATAAATGGACCTCATGATGAAATTAGTTAGTAAATAAAAAGAGAACTAAAACTGATCAACATTTATTATGATTATGTCAATCAAAATCTAACAGACTAACTCATTTAGAAATCAAATCGAAGAATATAATTTTGTACTTATGTATATTAGTAATCGTATTAAATGAAACTTGGTTAGTATCAACTATAAATATGTATACTACGAAATATTTCTAAGACAATACAGTGAGATTTCAATAAATTTTCACTATAGAATACAGTAATCTGCTTTATTTAAAGATAGACTTACTGTTTGGGTATGTATAGTCAGTTTGCAAACATTACATATCAAAATAAAAGAATTATTTTTAGCATGTATCGGTCTAAATCTTAGAATTCCGTAGCCCAAAAACCAAGGACTTGTTTGGTTTCATTTTATACTTTATGTTTTCCATTTTCAACATTCATATCAAAATATGAGGATGATGGAAAAAAATTTACAAATTTTAGACCATCGCGACGCCGGTAAAAGAACGACGGAGGAGATGTTGGGACGGTGTAGAGGATGAATTGTTTTCCATTCTTCTATCATTTCTCAAAATGCAAAAAATAAAATTAATTTGTTTTTTATTTTATATTCAAACGTCATTTTTCAAATTGGTTGTTTTTAAAAAAACATCCATCGTACGAATGTTTTTTGTACGAAAACACAAACTAAAAATATCAAACCAAATGGAACCTAATGTTTCTGAGAATTAAACTATAATCAACCCGTGATTAGTTATAGAACCTTGAACAGCACAGTGAAGAATAGCATAAACCATTTTTCAAGGACGAACCAAAAAATGGGTACCAGGACTAAGCCATTTAAACTTTATAAAAAGTTACATAAAAAAGCTACACAATTTTTGCTACGTATATTTAGGCGATTTATGTATAGAATGACCTAAAGATACAGGAGGTCGTACATTAATCCATTAAGAACATAACAAGATTATATTCCCTACACATTCTCAACTTTAACTAGAACGCTTATACGTGAATATGCCCATACTAGACAACGTGGTTACAAAAGAATATGTATTTTATGCAAATTTTAAATTATAAGAAAAAGACTTGTCACTGGAACAATTGTAAAATTATTTATTTATATAAATATATTCATTTAATATTAATACAAAAATCTCAATGGAAATGAGTTTAGTGGCTCGACCAACTAGACCATCGAAATCTATGATCTTGGACAAACATTGTTCGACAAATTGTTCAGTATTAAAGGTTATGATGAAGTCATTTCTTAACTATTCAAGTTATACTACTCTTAACAGAGTAATTGTTCGAGAATAAATTTTAGTAATACAAAATATTTAGACAGTAATACACATATTCAAAACCTGCATACTTAACTTTACTATGTTTTGCTAAAGTATAAGTAGAAAGATGAGAAATATAGAAAGCATAGGATTATCATTACTTCAAAGTAACAGTGAGGCATTTATGACGCTGAATGATGAAGCAACATTATAACCCATTTTATTCAAATTTGAAATAGTTACAAGCTCCATTCATATACTTTTCTCACTCTTCTTCAATTCAAGAATGGAGGAACCTTTTGACCTAAACAGAGGAAAATCAATGATTAGTAATTTAGTAAGATGCGGTAAAATAAAAGAACAACGAAATATGAATATCAATATCATTACCACCACAAATGGATCCAGGTTTTATTGGATTCCCAAAATTTTTTGCAACATATGCTACTTTTTTCAAACTATATTCATTCCAGGATTCTGCTGGAACATTTGCGCAGCAACATGCCACGTCAGCTGACTTATAAACATTACAACATTCGGGAGATGGGTCGATTTGTGGACCACTAATCGGTATAAACTTTTGCACAAAACTGAGTCATGTTTGTTAAAGCTCCATTACAAACTTCAGCATTAGCTTGATAATTTGAGAATTTCATGATCACGATTGCTAAAATGATTACTAATTTTAGATTATGAATTGTCATCATGTTAAATACTTCTTTCACTTTTTTATGATGGAATGAAAGGCTTTACGTGGTTTATATAGGGATGTTTGCTAAAGATGTATTAATAAATAGAATATTTTGATCTTATCCTCATTACCACTTTTTTCTTAAGTATATCTTTGTTTAATTAATTTGCATATTTTTTATTGTTTCAAAAAAAGTGATGTGATTTTTTATCTCTAAAATATTTATGTCCCTTTGGACCCATAACATCACAATGATCCACATATGGTCAATTAGTTTACAAGTACATTTACAATAATGTACTGAGTAAATATGATTCATTAGGAATATGGAAAGATTATTTTTATTGAAAACAAAATTCATCTCAAAGATACACAATCTTATTTCTTTTTAATAGTAAAATATCTTACCTTCCTTCAATTTGTTTATTGTATTACTACATTTCCGAAAATTTACAAGAAAAAATTATCCTTGTTTACTGCTATTGGTTTTAAGGACTTTGAATGCTAGGCTCTTATTATATACAAGGAATGACTGTGTAGTCCTCAGAATTGAAAGATGATGGAAGAAAAGTCCCTCCCGAAAAAGTTATGAAAATTGGGTCCCTATTTTTTAGTTTTTATCTAATTTTCATAACTTTGCATAACTAGTTAAAAAATCACTTATTAAAGATTCTATATTGTTCATTTGATATTTTAAAATTTTGATCAATTTTCTAATTTTTTATTATAATTTGATGTAAATACAAAAGTATAATGACCTTTTTTATGAAATAACATGACTTTTTATCCATTTATTTATTATCTCTTTTAATTTGTTTTCTTTTTTAATTACTGTATGCTTGTTGTGCTTTTTTAATTTTTTTATAATTTTTCAATATTTGAAAAGTAAAGCCGTAATTTAGAACGGAACCGAAATTTTGATCGGATTGCGTTTTGGTTACGAGTAGAACCAGAACGGAATATTATCGGAATAACCAGAATTACACCAAAACTTTTAGCCATGGTTTATTTGTTTTGATATAGTACAACTCACGATGAATCAAACATTATAAACAGTTTTGGTCTTGGATTCAACATTAAAGTCGAAGCGAGGACCAACTAAGAAAATTTTCAAGTACCAACCACCAATACCAAGGAATAAAGATAGATAGGATGGAAAAGCTTACCGTCTATAAAGCTAAAGATTCATCATCTACCTATATTTTTGTGTATTAAATTTATGGTTTCCATTGGTGCAAATCCAATCACGTCAGTTTGATATGAGAAGTAATTCCCCATTGGTATCAAATAGTTATCTATTAAGCGGAGGAAAGAGTACTATAAATGACTAATGTAATGTACAAATATGAACTAATATTACACATAGTATTGCGATAGAACCGGCATTGCTATGGAAAGTAGATGTGGAGCATGCAGCATAGCAAATGACATCATAGAAAAGAGTGGACTTAGGAGTCGGTAATACTGTTTTGATGTTAAGTCTAATTCCTCAACCTACTGTGAATGCAAGTGCCATGCACGTGCTTAGGTGTCTAGATGATTCGACTAAGATGTACGCTTATGCCATGCAGGCTTACGTGATTGATCATGGTTGGATGGATTGACCACCATCAGGACCAGCACCTAGAGAAGACGACTGAAATTTTTTGTTTGATATCTAGTTATGGCTTTTTTACTTCAAAAATTGTGAGGCATTTGTATATATACCGTTGGATATGATTTCCATTTAGACTTGCTAATATGACACTAGCTTAAGTTCTATCGGATAAAAATATAAAAGTGTGTGATAAATGAATGTTTCGTTGACTATGTAATTGTTTTTTGTTGGTTTATATTGTTGTTAGTGGTATTATTTTGTTTAATTGAGATACATATGTTTCATTGTCTATTTGGCATTGTCATAATGAATGTATTTTATGTGGAGTTTGGGGGTTGGAAATACAACAAAAATGCTGCAACATTGCTTCAAAAAAGATATCCGAAAATCATGGAAAGATTCAAAAATCCTATTTTAAAAGTGACGTCAATATGACATGGAAAATATGTCACGACGACATCAGAAAAAAGGTGTCGAAAACACCCATCGCAGGAATTTTTGATTTTCCACTCTAGTTTTTCCAACATCAGAAAAAAACAATTTTCTGCTATTATAACGACCCACTATTTTGGACCATTCAAATCGACAATAAAACCATACATATCCGACTTGAATAATTCAAAATACCGAATTGTTAATTAAAATTTGGCAAAACTTAAAATATACAGTAAATAAATCAATCACAGATCACAGAGTAATATAATGCAGCGGAATAGATAAAGAATAGTAGTTCATGAAGCTACTATATACATCAGAGTTAGAAAAATACAACCGAATAGTTCAAATGCAGTGAAGTCTCCAATGCAACAGATGACTTCTCTGAACCAATCAACTGGAAAGGCTGGAATCTGAATCGATAGTTGGATTTCCTAATGAAGCTCCGAACTCCAAAGGTGAGTCTCAAATGTTGTATCACTCAGTCTGACCCGAGCGTAAAGCAAAACACAAAACACTCGAGTCAGGATTAACATTCTTATATCAATAAATCCAACACAAGTGAAATATCAACTGAAATACAAATAATTTAAAGGATGTTTGGGATAACCATCCTGTAACAACCCGAAATTTCCTAACCCGAAAATTCCAGATAGTTATGAAAAGGAAGAAAGAGATAGAAGAAGAAGAAGAAGAAGATCAGAAACACCAACATCTCACATTCGCAGCAGATAAAATATAAAAATAAATAAATACAGTTTACAAAAGAATACTATATCTGTCCATTACATTTAATATACATCAGAATTTCACAGTCACAGAATATACACTATTATCATGTCTCAGATACACAATAATATACTACAACGGAAATACTCTATACGTTCTCGCCATCCAGCTCCCTCCTGAGCTCCAAAACGTCCTACCTGAAAATCTGTAATACTCGGTCTGACCCGAGCATTACATCAAAGTAACACCCGGGTCAGGCTGGAAACCAGCGTGAGTAAACCCATCTAACATGATTAACTAGACAAACAAACCACTTATATAAACCCGGGGTCCCTTTTATTAATTTAACAAATTCTCAATTTACTATAGACAACACTTATCCCACACATCAATTTCTAAGTATCAAACTTAGATAAAATAATCCAATTCACTTAAATCATTTCATTCCAGGCCATTGATTTCACACATCAATTTATTTATTTTCTATTTTTTTTCAAATTATTTTCGGGTATTTCCTAATACCCGATCCCGGTCTCCTCGGATCTCATGTCATCCTAACCCAAATTATCCAAATGAAATACACAACATTTCATATCAGAGATATCAACTCATTCAAAGCATCCAATACCATTCAATCATCCATAAGCAAAACTTGATTGCTACCAAGATTCATTTAATTCGTTCTAATTAAATTTCTAATCTAAATTACTTATATTTCTTCACTCGTCATTAATAAATTTTCAATCATTAAATCAATCATCCGTTCATTAACTCATCTTAATCAATTACCTTGGATTAATTATACTTCAAATTTTACTCAAGAAATTACCCTTAATTAACTTCACAATATAATTATGTTTCAACAAAAATCAATAAGTAATCTTTAATTACCTCGTAATTAACTAACTATATTAGGCTCATTTATCCTTCCTTGCTTATATTAGTTCATTGCACATAAGTCACTTATTTTGGATTAATCAATCTTAATTAATAAATCTTTGATTACATCCTTAATTATATAAATTACGGATCTCCAATTTTATTTTAAATTTATTCTAATCAAATTTAATTACATTAATTCAAACCACGATATTAGTCATTTCGATTAATCCCAAACTGTATTTAACATTCCTTTATTTATCTCACTAAATAAATCAATTATTTCTTAATTCATCATCTTAATATAATTCACAAAGTAATTTTATTTTATCAATTACATTTAGTAATTAATTATCAAACCATCCAATGGTTATTCTGAATTACTTACACTTACTTAATTCACATAAACTAAATTAATAAATCCAAACCCTTACTTCTTATTGTAATTAACCCAATTCATTAATTTATTGAATAACTTATTTATCCATTTTAATTACCCTATAAATTAAACAAATCACAAATCATTAAGTCCTTGCCAACATTAAAATTAAAACATTTTCTTATTTATGATTTGAGTATAAACAATTTAAAACCCCATCACTTTGAGTCAAACAACAATTTACTCGCGAACCATTCAACAAACCAAAGTCACCAAATCATCAATTCTCAGCACACACCAAATCAATTCAACCATTCAAACATTCATTTAAATTTGACTAGCGAAATTTAATAATAACTCAGCTGAGTGAGATTTACTCACCTTTGATTTTAATTTGCAGTCCCAACCAACCCGCTTGTTTCCTTCACGATTCAGACCTTGTATAAACATCATATAAATTAACTACCACTTGAATTTTTAAATCAACAATTTATTATTATTTACTTATTTAATTTAATTTAACTTATAAATGGACTTAAATTCTTAAACTGAAATTTCCTTAAACATATAATTTTAGTCCAAAAATTAATTAAGTTAATGGAAACAGTTTAATCCACCACATCCATCATTTTTAAATTCAAATCTTATATTTTCAAAATCTATAGTAACTTCTGTTACTTAAATATGTATATACACTATATGGATTCATTTAAATTTTATAGCATTTAAAATCTTTCTCCTTGTTCATATCTATATTTCAGTTTTAAGCCTTATAAAACAAAGTGTTCGGAAAATCACAATTTCAACTTGCATTTCCAAAAATTTACCTTACTGTATACACCCCTTTTTTTTATAACATGTATTGTTTTCTTCTTACTTCAGTAATAGCACAAGAATAAACATTTCAGATCTCAAATCTAAGAAGAAATAAGAAA
Source organism: Allium cepa (assembly GCA_030765085.1). Lineage (NCBI taxonomy): Eukaryota > Viridiplantae > Streptophyta > Magnoliopsida > Asparagales > Amaryllidaceae > Allium > Allium cepa. Next base: position 569,216,035 of record CM060931.1, on the reverse strand, counting down.
CACGAATACTGCTCACCTCACCATGCTGTCGCCGCCGCAGCCCTCCTAGTCGCGAACAGGAAACCCTCACCTCAGTTCGACGCGCCGCCATCATCGGCCACAATCCAAATCCATGCTCGACTTCCCTTCCCAACATCAGCAATTATCACCAACTCAAGCTATCAATGTCATTCCAGATCGAGCAGCCTTCTACTGTGATGTCGCTGTCGCAAAACTCCAAGCGCCTCCCTGCCCGTACGCGCGTGTGCTTCCCTGACATCGAGTACCTCGCTTCGTTCCCTCACTGCCAAAATCGAGAACACCTGGAACCGCCGCTGCCTTCCCCCCTCCTCCGGCCTCGCAACCAAACCCTAACGCCACTTGCGAGCTCGTCGCTCGAGCTACTTCGAATTCCCAGCCTTTGACGAGTTGCCGAACTCGATCTGATCATACGAGATTCGAACGAGAATTCGTTCATTCGTTAATTCGATTTGGTTTAAAGAAGGGAGCGGCCATGATTTACTTTGCAGCGAAAATTCCTTTCGAAAATGAGGAGAGAGGGAGCAGTGTTTCAACTGGAAGAAGAAATAGGGATATCGTAGAAAGAAGAAGGGCTCTCGGCCATTCTTTTTTTTTTCTTTTTCTTTTATAAGAGTTTAATTTTGATTTCAGCTGTGGGATTAGAGAGGAAGACGGAGATAAAATATCGGTTGGGAAGCTTCACGAGTACGCGTTAGATAAAAATATCTCTGACTGTTTGTACTTCAAAATTTTATTATATAATTAAATAGTGAAAATATCTCGCGTTGTATAACGCGAAATCCCGAACCCCGAATCAGACATGCCGACAGACGTTTATAAGATTTTATCCGCATTTCGAACACAATGGAACGTGTTCCGAAGGCTAATTTGATTATATGCACGAGTTACAGAAGTAAACGATTGATTTTAAATTAAACCGATTAAAATATTTCTAAGTGTTTTGAGCCGCCATGGTCAAACGACAACCCCGATTGCTATGAAAATTGAAATCAGATAATAACTAACTATTACGGATCCAATGGAACAGGTTTCGTCGAATTCCGAGACTGTGCCTCGGAAGGCTATTTTTAAATTCGAATTAAACGATATATTATTAAAATTAAACAAATTACCTTTAAATTAAATTTCAATCATTCAATTATCTTCAGTATCCTCATTAGATTTTACAAGCCTTCAAATTATTTTAAACGGGCTTAGAATCTCAAATTCAACAATTTACCCAATTTCAATTATATAATTCAATACTTTAATTATCTAATAAATATTAATATTTGGAATTCAAGCTAAAATTAACCTTTCAAATGTTAAAAATAATTTGTTATTCCATTTAAATCGTTAAAATTCCCGGGTCGTCACATTCCTCCCCCCTTAAAAGAATTTCGTCCCCGAAATTACTAGTTAGGAAGAATGGACCAATACCCGTTTACCTTCTTCAAAACTCACTATTCAACATCCTACCAACTATCCTCTATTAAAGATCCACTATCCCCTTAACCAACTTCCCAAAACCTCCTATAGTTTCAAACAACAACCCTCTGCTCATTCATCTAAATTTCAATTAAAAACCACATTTTGAATTATCAAAATTTTCTCAAAATTTTTCTAACTCCCTAAATTCCCGAAATTTTTTGCCAGCGTCTCCTTTGCGCGGCTAGCTCGGTACTACTACAAAAGGCCTCTACGGGCTTCCCAAATTCCAAAAAGAAAACAAAAGCCAAGTGGCTACATCAAAATCCCAATCCAATATCATACAGAATCAAAATACTTGCCTTTTTGTCGGGCAATACAAATTTATCTTTTAGAACCAAATCCAATTTCCTTTTTCCTTTATAACACCTGCATATTCTATTTAACAACAATATCCAATTGTAATCTTTCAAATCATTGTATACATTTTCTTACAAAAGCCTTCACATTACTTCTATTCCACTTAGTTTCCACCGTTTCATATGAATTCAATTTATTTTCGATTTCTAATATGGAGTTATATTTTTCATTTAAACTGATTCATATCAGTTTCACTTACTAGTTTATTTTAAGTTTCCCATTAGAAATTGTTTTGCCGTTAACCAAAATTTTCCAAAAATTTTCTAACTCCCAAAATTTTCAAAATTTTTTTGGCAGAGTCTCCTTTGTACGGAGGAGCTTTTGCAATTTGACAAGAGATATAAATATGTATACATGACCCACCCGGTCGGAAAAAGCAAAAACAGTTCATATTTCCTATTTTTATTGCGTAGGCGTACCTTATTTAGCATTTTAAGCAAGCAGCTTATTTAATTAAGCAGTTGGCGCAAATCCAAACCACCAAACAGCCTTCAGGTACCTGTACTATCTCAATTTAAATATGTAAGTGCCATATATATGAAGTTTTATTAGCATTTCACAAGCATTTCCAAAAACAACAAACACCAAACGCTTACCACAAGCGATTTATATAATTTAAAGCTAATCCAATTGCTTTTAACCAAATTTATATGTCATTACATTCAATTCTAATGGTTTACAAAGCAATTGTTCACATTTAATTCATTTTTAAGCAAAACAAACTCATATTCACTTTAATTGACTCAAAAATCAATTATATTTGCTTCCACTAATCCACAAAATTTAATTAAATCCAGTTTACGTTAAACAACAATTATTTCTACACAATTTGATAACCTCCATGTGAAAAAAATAATTACTTAAGTTTTATAACCTATTAAAATGGATTCCAACTCAATTTTATTTTCTTCAATCCCATTTTAACTTATTCACACTCATTCATTTAGTTTGCCACATTCCATTCTTATATACTAACCATTTCCAAATTACATCAATCCAAGCTTTTATTAATGGGCTTTCATTCTTATTCGAAGCCAAGCTTCCATGCATTTTAAACTCAAGTTAACTAGTTAAATTTTAATTTTAATTCACCTACTCAACTTATCAAAAAAAATATGCAACACATACTTAACTCATTTATACCTCAAATTAATGTCACCGAACTTAAATTCAGTCTAATAATCCAATTCCAATCACATCTTTGATTTAGTCTTTATTAAATCAGATTTCATCCATTATTATCTAATTCAATTAACTCATTTAAACTCTTTAATTTACCATTTAATTCATTATCGAATTTATTTTATTAATACAACGCCATTCTCAATTTATTTCTATTTACTTGAGTTTTGTTTGTAACTCAAATCAGTCTATTATAATTCACTGCATTTCATTCTACAACATTTCCATCATATCAAATTTACTTGCAAATTTCATTAAATATTATTCAAATCACACTTGGATTTTATTTGCAATTCAAACCATCACATTTTCCAATCCAACTCTATTTCATTTTTTTATTTTACAATATCTTCTCTTATTTAATTCATTATCAAACCCAAGTCGAATTCTATTTATAACTCGAATTCATTTCCAAACTTCATTATCTACTTACAATCCATTTTAGTTATCTAGGTTAAATTTTATTAACATTCTCTATTAAATAATTTATTTAGATAATTATCTTACTTCCACTTTTAATTCAACATTGGATTTTTAATTACAAAGAGTCACTTCATTAAAATTTTCCCGAGTTTCAATTTTATTTTACAATTTCAGTTTGAACTTCCCTTGATTTTCCAAAATTTCATCTCCTTTATTTTAAATTTTTTTAGAAATGCCTATAAAATATCATAATAATATTAAAATAGCTTTTATAAAATATTTCTTATAACTCGATGTCTCAACCAGTCCATCCTTGTTCTCACAGAAATTCAGTCATACGTTGATCAGGCGTAGGACCGAAAATCTATAAGTACTTGGTAAACCCGTTTTCAACATCCAGTAAAAGTATTTGGAAAATAATTTTATTGAAAATATTGAAAACATTTTGAAATAGAGGAAATATCCTTGGTGACAATGCTCTGAAAATCATCACCCCCATCCATGGTCACAGTTACATACCAGGGTTACGTTGCAGTCACAACAAAAGTCCATGTAACTGCAGGCTCTCCGCGGCCTCTCGATTACGCCATGGATCCCACACAACAGATCACAGTTACATCCAGGGTTACGTTGCCGTCGCAGCAAAAGTCCATGTAACTGCAGGCTCTCAGCGGCCTCTGATTTTCGCTGATGAAATGAAACTTCTCCACTCCTACATAAGTCGCAGTCTACCGAGATAAACTCAACCGCAGACTGTTGGCTCTCAGCGGCACACACGACTTTCGCAATGTTACCATAGGTCGCAGTTACATCCTGGGTTACATTGCAGTCACAACAAAAGTCCATGTAACTGTTGGCTCTCCGCGGCACACACGACTTACGCTATGGTAACTCAACTCATAATCCTCAGGAACTAGTTTTGTCCGGACTCCTCACAGGATCAACTTTAGAACCCCCCCTTGGGGCTCAAGGCAGCACCACCCAGTGGCACTCCTGAGAAGTCCATTTCAAGGAAGCGCCTTTTTCCCCAGAGCTATCATCAAAACATTATATACTATACATATAGTATCTTCAAATCATACACCTAGTATGATATTATACAAAGCTTCTTTACACAAAATCTGTTATCCAAAATCGATAATTTTCAAACTAGGCTTTCCAAATTCAATATTGATTTTACCCAAAAATCAAAAGCCTTTTCAAATTTAAAGGTTTTCAAAACCTTTTCCAAAATTCTTATAGGATCCTTTATATATATATATAAATATAAAAATTTTAAAACTTTAGATCCTTTCAAACTTGTATAAAACTCCTTTTTATACTTCAAACACTTCCAAAATCCTTTTCTTCCAGCAATAGATTCAACAAAGAATATATAACAAAGATATAACTTTGTTTATCCAAAATCAAATATTCTCATTTGATTACTCTTCCCAATATCAATTTCCTTTCTATTCACATTCACTTATTCACATTTGCCTTTATCCCCATTTGGATTATTTCCTCAATCCTCATCCCAGTTGGGTATTAAATCATAAACAGTTTGAACTCCGACCAGTTTATATTTAGAAAATAGTTTGAAAATTTTAAAAATAGATAAGTAGTTGAAAAATAATCAATAGTTTGCAAAATTGTTGTAAGATGATTGACTAATTGTAAAAGAGTTGGAAAATAGTTAAACAGTTATAGAAATCTTAAATAATTGCGAAATAGTTGTAAAATAGAAATTAATTCATAACTTAGTTGAAAATTTGTAATTAGTGTATAAAAAGTTGTAAAATAGGTAAAGAGTTCCAAAAGTAGTGGCAAAACCAGTATAAAATAGTTTAGGTTTTAAAAAGAAAGTTGTATAGTAATTAGATCAGAAAATAGATTTAAAACTATTTATATTAAAACAATTTACATTGAAAATGGTCTAGAGTCAAATTTGTTCACTTCCCCAACAATTCTAATTTAAATTTCCACTCCATTCAAATTAACCCAGTTTCAATTTAATTAACTCCAATTTCCATTGGACTTAATTCATTCCCAACTCAATTTTTATTAATTCTCAACTCCTTTCTAACTTCAAATCAAATTTCATTTGGTCTTAACTAATTCCACTTTAATTACAATTCCAAATTATTCAGATAGATCTGGACTAATATCAATCGAACTCTCTTCAAGTTCCATATCATTTTCCAGTTAATCCAATACAAATTTTCCATTTGAATTTTAAACTTGTACAACTTTAATTATAATTTACATTTTTCAACTTCTATTTCAAATCAATTGCATTCACATTTGCTTTTAACTTGGAGTTATACATTTTATTTAGCCTATATATTTTATTATTCCATAAACATTTTGAATCCAGATTCCAGAGTTTAAACAAATTTCCAAGATTTCAATATCACCTTAGAATGCAACTATATCCAAAATTCTTTGGCAAATTCAATTACCCCTTTGAATTTCAAAATCAAACCCAATTCACAAACAATCCCAATTTAAAACAATTTGGTAGCAATTTCTCTTTTAGAAACTCGAAAATGAACATCGATAATGCTGCACTCATCACCGACGTTATTTTCCAGTGACCGAAAGAGTTCAATGCTTTTATCTCTTTAGAAACATTTCCAAATATTTTTGATTTCAAATCTCCCAAATTTAAAGTTCAACACAAAATATTTTTTTTTTTTTTTGAAATAATATTATTATTTCTCCAAAACCTTTGGAAACCACTTCCAAATCCTAAGGAATTTTAAATTTTCCCAAAATTCCAAATTCCCAACCCATCCAATTCATATTTAAAACATTACTCTGGAATTTTCATCTTACTCTATTTTCAAATATTCTTTGGAATTCTATTTCGGAATTCTACTTCAAATTATAATCTCATTTATTTATAGAGTTTATTTCAATTTATGAATTTCATTTACAATATATATTTCAAATTCTTTTTTTTTTCTAAACCAATTTCACTTAAATTACAATTCCAAAATTATTCCAATTACTTTGGACTAATATCCATTCAATTGAACCCACTTCAATTTCAATCATTTCAATTCAATCCAATTCCAATCTTCCATTAAATTTTTGAACTTATACATCTTCCATCCAAATCCAATTAATTCAAATCGGATTCAATTTTGAATGAGTTCAATTCCAACTTCACATTTAAACCATCTCGAATTATATAATTCGAGCCTAATTCTCAAAGATTGGTTTAAACTTTTTAAACCAAATTTAACTTTGTTCATTTAAAGTTTCAAACAATTCTAGTTTCTGAGTTCTAATTCTAGAATTTCATTTTTAATTAATTTAATTTTAATTTGGTTGTATTATAGTCCTTAACTTAATTCCAATAATTTAACACCCAATCACCTTAATATTTATTAGAAGAAAATAATGTTTATATATCAAAATATACTTTTATATAAAACCATTTAAAACCTTTATATAAGAAAATAACAAGTACGCGCTCATATATATATATATATATACACTTAACTCATTCTAGAGTACTACAGACTCTATTTAATGAGTAATCCCCACCAGAGCCAAGGTTCTCGCTTAACCTTTCTGCTCTGATACCAAATGTAACAACCCGAAATTTCCGAACCCGAAAATTCCAGATAGTTATGAAAAGGAAGAAAGAGATAGAAGAAGAAGAAGAAGATCAGAAACACCAACATCTCACATTCGCAGCGGATAAAATATAAAAATAAATAAATACAGTTTACAAAAGAATACTATATCTGTCCATTACATTTAATATACATCAGAGTTTCACAGTCATAGAATATACGCTATTATCATGTCTCAGATACACAATAATATACTACAACGGAAATACTCTATACGTTCTCGCCATCCAGCTCCCTCCTGAGCTCCAAAACGTCCTACCTGAAAATCTGTAATACTCGGTCTGACCCGAGCATTACATCAAAGTAACACCCGGGTCAGGCTGGAAACCAGCGTGAGTAAACCCATCTAACATGATTAACCAGACAAACAAACCACTTATATAAACCCGGGGTCCCTTTTATTAATTTAACAAATTCTCAATTTACTATAGACAACACTTATCCCACACATCAATTTCTAAGTATCAAACTTAGATAAAATAATCCAATTCACTTAAATCATTTCATTCCAGGCCATTGATTTCACACATCAATTTATTTATTTTCTATTTTTTTTCAAATTATTTTCGGGTATTTCCTAATACCCGATCCCGGTCTCCTCGGATCTCATGTCATCCTAACCCAAATTATCCAAATGAAATACACAACATTTCATATCAGAGATATCAACTCATTCAAAGCATCCAATACCATTCAATCATCCATAAGCAAAACTTGATTGCTACCAAGATTCATTTAATTCGTTCTAATTAAATTTCTAATCTAAATTACTTATATTTCTTCACTCGTCATTAATAAATTTTCAATCATTAAATCAATCATCCGTTCATTAACTCATCTTAATCAATTACCTTGGATTAATTATACTTCAAATTTTACTCAAGAAATTACACTTAATTAACTTCAAAATATAATTATGTTTCAACAAAAATCAATAAGTAATCTTTAATTACCTCGTAATTAACTAACTATATTAGGCTCATTTATCCTTCCTTGCTTATATTAGTTCATTGCACATAAGTCACTTATTTTGGATTAATCAATCTTAATTAATAAATCTTTGATTACATCCTTAATTATATAAATTACGGATCTCCAATTTTATTTTAAATTTATTCTAATAAAATTTAATTACATTAATTCAAACCACGATATTAGTCATTTCGATTAATCCCAAACTGTATTTAACATTCCTTTATTTATCTCACTAAATAAATCAATTATTTCTTAATTCATCATCTTAATATAATTCACAAAGTAATTTTATTTTATCAATTACATTTAGTAATTAATTATCAAACCATCCAATGGTTATTCTGAATTACTTACACTTACTTAATTCACATAAACTAAATTAATAAATCCAAACCCTTACTTCTTATTGTAATTAACCCAATTCATTAATTTATTGAATAACTTATTTATCCATTTTAATTACCCTATAAATTAAACAAATCACAAATCATTAAGTCCTTGCCAACATTAAAATTAAAACATTTTCTTATTTATGATTTGAGTATAAACAATTTAAAACCCCATCACTTTGAGTCAAACAACAATTTACTCGAGAACCATTCAACAAACCAAAGTCACCAAATCATCAATTCTCAGCACACACCAAATCAATTCAACCATTCAAACATTCATTTAAATTTGACTAGCGAAATTTAATAATAACTCAGCTGAGTGAGATTTACTCACCTTTGATTTTAATTTGCAGTCCCAACCAACCCGCTTGTTTCCTTCACGATTCAGACCTTGTATAAACATCATATAAATTAACTACCACTTGAATTTTTAAATCAACAATTTATTATTATTTACTTATTTAATTTAATTTAACTTATAAATGGACTTAAATTCTTAAACTGAAATTTCCTTAAACATATAATTTTAGTCCAAAAATTAATTAAGTTAATGGAAACAGTTTAATCCACCACATCCATCATTTTAAAATTCAAATCTTATATTTTCAAAATCTATAGTAACTTCTGTTACTTAAATATGTATATACACTATATGGATTCATTTAAATTTTATAGCATTTAAAATCTTTCTCCTTGTTCATATCTATATTTCAGTTTTAAGCCTTATAAAACAAAGTGTTTGGAAAATCACAATTTCAACTTGCATTTCCAAAAATTTACCTTACTGTATACACCCTTTTTTTTTATAACATGTATTATTTTCTTCTTACTTCAGTAATAGCACAAGAATAAACATTTCAGATCTCAAATCTAAGAAGAAATAAGAAACACGAATACTGCTCACCTCACCATGCTGTCGCCGCCGCAGCCCTCCTAGTCGCGAACAGGAAACCCTCACCTCAGTTCGACGCGCCACCATCATCGGCCACAATCCAAATCCATGCTCGACTTCCCTTCCCAACATCAGCAATTATCACCAACTCAAGCTATCAATGTCATTCCAGATCGAGCAGCCTTCTACTGTGATGTCGCTGTCGCAAAACTCCATGCGCCTCCCTGCCCGTACGCGCGTGTGCTTCCCTGACATCGAGTACCTCGCTTCGTTCCCTCACTGCCAAAATCGAGAACACCTGGAACCGTCGCTGCCTTCCCCCCTCCTCCGGCCTTGCAACCAAACCCTAACGCCACTTACGAGCTCGTCGCTCGAGCTACTTCGAATTCCCAGCCTTTGACGAGTTGCCGAACTCGATCTGATCATACGAGATTCGAACGAGAATTTGTTCATTCGTTAATTCAATTTGGTTTAAAGACGGGAGCGGCCATGATTTACTTTGCAGCGAAAATTCCTTTCGAAAATGAGGAGAGAGGGAGCGGTGTTTCAACTGAAAGAAGAAATAGGGATATCGTAGAAAGAAGAAGGGCTCTCGGCCATTCTTTTTTCTTTTCTTTTTCTTTTATAAGAGTTTAATTTTGATTTCAGCTGTGGGATTAGAGAGGAAGACGGAGATAAAATATCGGTTGGGAAGCTTCACGAGTACGCGTTAGATAAAAATATCTCTGACTGTTTGTACTTCAAAATTTTATTATATAATTAAATAGTGAAAATATCTCACGTTGTATAACGCGAAATCCCGAACCCCGAATCAGACATGCTGACAGACGTTTATAAGATTTTATCCGCATTTCGAACACAATGGAACGTGTTCCGAAGGCTAATTTGATTATATGCGCGAGTTACAGAAGTAGACGATTGAATTTAAATTAAACCGATTAAAATAGTTCTAAGTGTTTTGAGCCGCCATGGTCAAACGACAACCCCGATTGCTATGAAAATTGAAATCCGATAATAACTAACTATTACGGATCCAATGGAACAGGTTTCGTCGAATTCCGAGACTGTGCCTCGGAAGGCTATTTTTAAATTCGAATTAAACGGTATATTATTAAAATTAAACAAATTACCTTTAAATTAAATTTCAATCATTTAATTATCTTCAGTATCCTCATTAGATTTTACAAGCCTTCAAATTATTTTAAACGGGCTTAGAATCTCAAATTCAACAATTTACCCAATTTCAATTATATAATTCAATACTTTAATTATCTAATAAATATTAATATTCGGAATTCAAGCTAAAATTAACCTTTCAAATGTTAAAAATAATTTGTTATTCCATTTAAATCGTTAAAATTCCCGGGTCGTCACACATCCTCTAAGGGTCTATGGAACTTTCTACAGGGTAGAAATATACATTATAACACCGTGGTCATTTCAGCTTAATTTATACTTCAAAACCAAATCTCATTTTCACTTCAAATATCTCTATATTTCCCAAAATAGTATTTATATATATTAAATAATTTATATAGTAAAGTATTTTCAATTTCCTCAACTTAACAACTCGTTCCAACATCAACCCGACCTTCCCATTCAAATTAAATTCAATCTCAATTATCAATTTAAATTCAACTCAATTTCTAAAATAACCACTTAAATTTTATCGATCTCAAATTCGGATTTACAAACACAAATACCCCTTTATATTTCCATATATTTCAAAACTTTAAGTATTCAACGTTTCATCTAAATTTTCATTCAATTTAGTTTTCTAAATAATAAATTCAAATTTAGTTCAACCTAAATTTTCATTTTAATTCAATTTAGTTGCTAAATAACAAATTCAACTACGTTTATTTCAAATACCGATCCGAATCTCAACATAAACCATTTAAATTCCAACATAGTTCAAGGCTTTAATATTTAAATGTTCGATATAACAGTTTCATATAGATCTCAATTTAACCTCATTATTATTTAGTCTTCAAATACTCCCTTATTAGATTCAATATCATTTAAGTAACCTTAAATTACATTTTACTCAATATTTTCTTTAATTTATTTAAACGTGAAATATTAATTAAATCACTTAAATCAAAAATCCAGCTATAAAATCATACCGTTTAAATTTCCCATTCAAAAATTTCAAATCGATTTAATTAAATAAATCCTTACTTAAATACCATTTTTATAAACCCAAATTTATCTCCCAATCTTAATTATTCAATTTTTTACAAGAGAATCTATTTGAAATATAGATTTACATAAATACTTAACCATATTATATATATTAAATCAATCTAATTTAAATCAAATATTACTACTAAATCTATATATACAATTTTCCTTTATATAATATCTTAAGAATCAAATTTATTAAACCATGTATTTTTTTCCAAAATTATAGAATTTATTTTCAAAATATTTATATGGACCAACGGTGTCTGTATATATTTCCTATCACATACTCAAGTGCTACGGATATTTATCATTTCAATCCGTATACTAAATATATACGGGTGGATATCATTTCAACCCGTAATCCTAAATTCAATTAAATGAAATCACTTGGGTTTATCATTTCAACCCATAACGATTTTCTCCTATTCTAAAGTCTGTTCGGGTATGTATCATTTCAACCCATAGTGATTTCTAAACTATAGGGAACTTGCAGGGTGATAAAAGAAAGTACAATAAAATAACAGGCATATATCATCAATAACAGTATAATATAAATAACAGGATATGGTGTCATATCCCGCAGGTGAACAGTTACAGATAATAGCATATATAACAAATTTAAATAACTACAACAGCATATTTCAATTGTCGTTTCAATTGAAATCAAATTTAATGAATAAAAAATGTTAATCGTGAGTGATTGTTCACCTTTCAAGGCTAGAGAATATAGAAGGAGACACGAATACGCACACTGATACAGACACTGAAATTAAATTTCAAATCCAAGCAGTGCAAAATCGGCACGAATTCAACGATCAAAGCTGATTGGCTCAAATTGATGAAACGGATCAGATCAGAACTGGAACGATGAAGATAAATGGTATAAGCAAACTTTTATAACCACCTATAACTATATATACACATATGAAATTTATATTCTGAGTTCAAACATCACAAATTTAATTTACATGTTTTTCAAACATATAAATAAATAAATAAATCAAGCTTACATTTTTTTTAAAAATCAACATATACTTAAATATATATATATATATTACACTAACACCTTTATACTAAACTTATATAACCAGTATATATATATATTCTCAAACAGATAAAATAAATGTTTAAATATGAATACCTAAAAGAAACATTTTTTATATATATAACTATATCTATATATATTAAATGTTATACATATATAATTTATATCCATCCATATTTTTACATTCAATAAAATATTATATTCAACCTATATAAATTTCCAAATTATATATGTGTAGTAAAATAATTTATAAAGTAGAGTATTTATAGAATCACCTTAAATCCAAAATAGTATAAATATAATATTGTAACAAAATATATACAATCATCAACTAAATAAGTCAGTACTACATAGAAACCCATATGGTAACAAACCGCATAATATACATATATTAAAGTATTTTATATAGTCTGTAACAAAACAAATATATGACTTACATAAGCGAATAACCATATTATAGGAAACCTGATATCAACAAATAGAAGCTGACCCATATTAAAATACAAAACACAATATATATATATATATATATATATATATATATATATATATATATATATATATATATTCTTATTAAAAATGAAAGATACTTATTTTATAGTATGTTCCCTTCAAAATGTCGCATACATAATTCAAAATATTAACATGACTTAAAAGCTGTGAGGAAGATCAAATAGAAACTATATATAAATATACGCTGTCATGTTATGAAAATAAACTTTTGAAAAAATAGTATTCAATACTTCTATAAATAGTATGTATATCACAACTAACAAACCAAAAAAAAAAAAAACCAAAAAAAAAACATGTAATTACGAATATAAATCAAAACATATATGTGCTTACACACATATACCTCACCGATCAAACAGAAGCAACCGAAAGGCGAGGTGATGGGTTTCATTTGATGAGGACGTTTGGAAGAAAGGTGAAGTGGTGGATGTAAATAATGGTGACAGCCGCATGCTTCAGTTTTTTTTTCAATGAAAAGTGGGGAGGGGAACGAACAGACCTAGAGAAAAGAGAAGTGAAAGAGAAAATAAATAGGGATGAACCGCATGTTTTCAGGCAAATATAACGAAAGAAAATGAATAGGCAACCAAATTTTAAGTGAATAAATAAATAAAAGTGATTGTAACGGTCAACCCCTGATTTGGTGAAAATAATTGTAGCAATTAATAAAAGAAATAAATAGCAACGGTCATGTTGCTTGATTCAGCTGACCCATAAAAGCAAATTATTTAAAATTTAAACGGTAGGAAACGTAAAAAAACGTACCACCATAAAATGAAATTGATAACGGCTGTGCATTAATTCTGCAATATTGATTAAAGCAATTGATTGATGCGCGTTTAAATTTGAACGGAAGGAAAGAGGAAAGTCATAATTAAAGGTAAGCTTTAAATTTTTAATAAATACAAAACGTTTCTAAGTTTATACGTTTATAACTTTCCAGCTGTATTGTATGTATATAATGAAGGGTCATAAAGAAAGAAGTGGAAACAGGGAGCGTAGGAAAGGTTAGAAAAATAAAATTTTGTTGAGAAATGAATATTTGCGTGAGTTATATAGGTTTGATCAGAGAGGTAGCGTGATTTAAGGAGAAGAAAGAATGGCAATAAATCAACTTGCTATGAAATGGAAAGGAAATTAAACTAGCGTTGATTTTTAATGAGCAGATATAGGCAAGAAATAAGATATTAATTTAAAAAAAGACCACGATTTTGATTGAGCACTGATTTTTCTTGTTATACACCGTTACTAGATTTTTAACAAATTTTAAGCAAATGGGTTTCGAAATTAAAGCAGAAGAAACGGTCAGCTAAGATTAGATTTTGGAATAAGATTTTTAAACAATATTGAATGCGTTTAAAATTTAAAGCTCGCATTGATGGGAACAATGGAAAAAATTAAAAAGGCGAACGGTTATAAAATTTGTAAATAACGTTCCTATTAAATCAGGAGAGTAAAAGGAAAGTGAATAAAATTAGAATGCGTACAATAGACGCGGTGATTTTTTTTCAAAAAAAAATGAAAATAACGGATTTAAATTTTATACGTTTTCTTGTATGTGTATATACATTATTTATTCCATCAAATAATGCGCCTTTTAAACGCGAAATTAAACCATTTATTTATACACAAAGTTTTGGAAATTTATTACTTATATAAAAATATGATTTGTTTACACATTTACTAAGAAATTTATATTCAAAAATGTATATAAGTAAAATATAAAATATTAAATTTTTAAAAGTATAAAATCAATTTTTCTTTAAAGAACAAAAGGTGAAATAAACGTTGTTACGAATATATTAAATTAAACCAAAAGATTAAAAATTAAAAATTTAAAGATTTATAACTTCAAAAAACATGTTAAGTTTTAACCAAAATAAGAATTTTAGAATTTTCACACTAAAAAAATCTTGGGTGATTATTAATAATTAAATTTAGAAAATCAAATTTTCGAAAAATAAAACCCCAGAGTTATATATAAAGAATAAAATATTGCTAAAATTTGGGCTTTTACACTCTCCCCCACTCAAAACTTTTCATCCCCGAAAAGGAAGGAGGTAGGAGAATTAAAACAACCAGAAAGAAAATAGATTGAAAGACAAGATAAACAATAAATTTTAAAATTATATAAATTTTACTCGAAATATTCATTTGAAAACTTCACTTGAAAATCTTAAGATACTTTCAACATTATAGATACATCAATAATCATTTTATTTAAACATGTTTTATTAAATTAATAACTTCAAAATACTTATAACACTAAAATTTTCTATTAAACAATGTAGTATACAAATAAGCAATATTTAGAAAGGATATATCCAACAAGAAAGGAAGGTAGATTTGGAAAACATAATCAAGGTGAATAACTAAACTGAGCAGATAAGGTAGATGCAAGGAATAGTATCGGGCACGAATAACTAATCTAGAACCATAAGAATTTAAATTTCAAATATTAATTCAAAATTTCTTTGTTGGGAAAAATACTTTTATAATAAATACCTTTATAATAATACTTTTATAATAAAATACTATTATATCGAAATAGATTCTCCTTTCGAAAATACTTTTATAACTCGATGTTTCAACAAGTTTATCCTCGTTCTTGCAGACTCTGGCCATGCGTTGATCAGGCACAAAGCTAGAATTCTTCAAGTACTTAGTAGACTTGTTTCAACACCCAGTGAAAATACTTGAAAAACCTTTAAAAACAGATATGGAAAGTGCAATCCAAACAAAACAACCAAACCAAAACTGTGACGACCGCTCATGACTCCTGCACTAAACAAGGAAATGGTGCGCTGAAAGGTGTGCCAGGCAGGCATGGATGATTGTCAGGGTAAGGTAAAAACAGCGGAATCTATCGTATTACTCACAGCGCATGGATAAAATACAATAGAGAAATATATATAGTGAAGCTACACAAAGTAGAATCTCATCCATTAAGCTTCATAATAGTTTGATACAAACATCTGAATAGTGATTACATCAAGCCTCACTACATATCACTCAGAGAATATACAAGCAGCGGAACATCCAGTACATATAGTAAGAAAATAATAAGCAAGCCTCCAGCTCGTCTTCGTCATCAACATCGCTGGTCACTAAGAACGGCACCTGTCACCTGCTACCTAGTCTGCCCATCCCAAAATGGATGAACAGCCCAAGGTAATAAGAGTTGAACATAAAACCTTGAGTCAGACAACAGTCATAGTGAGCAGTAAATTAACTAACAACATACCAAAAGAGCATAAAGGTAAAAGGAATAGGAACCCAACCCTCCCACTCCATCTCTTTCTACAGTGATAACCCCCAGGCACAATAAACAGAAATAAACATAGCAAATCAGACATTTAAAGTAAAGCAATTATCACTCGAGTCAAGGTCGATGTTTTCCAAGTACAAACCCCCAAGGCCTAAACCAAGATCAGATAAGCACCCAGAAAGCACCGCTCTTGAGACCGAATGATGATACAACCAAACATCCATGACTCTGGCTATCACTGTTATTATTGCTTCGATACCACCGTTAATTGAATGACCGGCGCATTCTTTCAGCCGTCCGTCAAGGGCTAATGGTAACCCCGGTTCTAGACAAAACTCCGCACGTCATCGCAGCCCGTGCCTAGGACTATCGAATCTGTCCAGAGTACTCGACCACCAACTGTAGTCTTTTGGGACTATCGAATCTACCCAGCGTACTCTTGCTTTGAGTCTTCTAGAACCTTCAATAACGATGAAATCTCAGCCTTCTAGTCATCCTCCTGGACGACTATTCTCCTACTAGCTCAAGCGCCTCTCGAGCCAACCATTATCAACGAACTCGAACCATCCCTCGAGTTATCAACATGCTTGGAATGATCCCGTCTGGATTATACCAAGGCTGCATCACATCATGCCTCGCCTCATCTCATCATGGCAAAGCCCATCTCAACATCATCATCAAATCTATCCATATGAGCTTCGTCATCTGCCACATGTGCCACGAGCAGCTTTCCTTATTCAAGAGCCTTTCCCTTAGCTTTTGAATCATCTTCAACCATACTTGTCCAAATTCAACCATAAATCAACTAATTCATAACAATCAATCAAGACAATCACTAATCCAAGTAATTAAGCATTCAAACATGATCTAAAAGCAGTTATAACAAAACTGGCAATCATGTAAATAAAGAGTTTAAATCTAACAAGCATAAATCATGAATAATACCCCACGACTTGATGGATGAACTTGCTTAGGTTAACACGTAGTAAAATGGATGTCAAATCTTCATGAACAATGGATCTATACTTAGATTTACGAAAATGCATGGAAATCACTATTTTTAACACAATCAAGCAACCGATCCAATATACTCCTTTGGGTCCGTGTGAGAGATAACCACCACTCACCGAATCACCTAAACACCTCAAAAGCAACACACTTCAGATCTGGACAGCGAAGGATCTAGCTTGATCCGCCAAAATTCCGCTTCAAACGATGAAATCTCTCTTCAATGGATGGAGATCTTCAATCTAAGCTCTTGGATCTTCGATTTGATCTTTAATTTGGATGGAAGGAATCACTAGATTAAAGATTAGAAAAGAAGTGAAGAAGTGAAGTGCTCGAGCTCTCAAAATTGCAGAACTTCGTCGCTTCAAAATCCGGATCCCAAAAAGAGAGGCAAAACCATGTATTTATAGGCCGAACCTTAGGTCACTCGCACGCTATTAGGTCGCTCACGACCTAACTAGGGCCGACCTACGACCTAACGGTTCCCCCGACCTACGGCCTAACGACTTAAGCCTACGTGCGACTTAAAACATACACGGCCTAGCTACACATAGAACCTAACGACTTAAGTACCCACGCGACCTAACATTGGTCAGTCACGACTTAACCCTCAACGTTTAAACACTCCTGCGACCTAACACCATCACAACTAAGCGACTTAACAAATGTCGCGACCTAACTACTACAGAGACCCAACACAAACGACTTAACGATCTAATCCTCCAACGCTGCAGCCTAACACCAACGCGACTTAGCGACTTAACGCTACACGACATAACTAAACACGACTTAGCGACTTAGCTAAACACAGCGACCTAATATAGGTCGCTCACGACCCAACTATACACACATGATCTCACGACCTAACTATAACGACTTAACCTATTATCCTTAAGTCATTAACCCGCTTAGTTC
Source organism: Allium cepa (assembly GCA_030765085.1). Lineage (NCBI taxonomy): Eukaryota > Viridiplantae > Streptophyta > Magnoliopsida > Asparagales > Amaryllidaceae > Allium > Allium cepa. The sequence continues at coordinate 569,197,761 of CM060931.1, read as the reverse complement.
CTTCGGTCATTAACTCGCTTATGCCGTTAACTCCTAGGTTGTTGTCGCTAATCCTTAAGTCGCTATGCTCCTTAAGTCCCTAACTACTAGGTCGTTAACTGACTTAAGTCTCTATCTTTCTTAGGTCGCTCCAATCCCCTAAGCCGCTCCACCGACCTAAGCTACTATACGACCTAACTCTGGACGACTTAAGCTCTGGGCGACTTAACAACACTAACGACCTAATAACAACGGTTTTACGATCTTTCGATACGTAAAATACGGGACGTTACATTCTCTCCCCCTTAGGAATTTCGCCCCTGAAATTCCAAACAAACAAGAGTACCTAAAAACTATTTTGCATGCCTACCATCCATAGCAATCAACAAACCATACATCCAATTACTAGCCTACCATGCAGAATTCTAAGACTAGAACAAGTTACAATGTCATGAGATGACATGACGCATTATGGTCATACCTCGAAGAGTTCAGGATGAGCTGCCTTCATCCTCTCTTCCTCCTCCCATGTACAGTCGTTAACATCATCACTCCATTGTACCTTGAGCAACCTAACTACCTTCCTCCTAAGCTGTTTCGTGTCAGTTTCCACAACACGAAGCGGCTTACGAGGTCTCTTTCCAACTGAATTAACCTCAAAATCTTCACGGCTATCAGCAGAAACCACTATATTCAGGTCATGCACATACTTCCGTAGATACGATACATGAAAAACATTGTGCACACCTGACATCTTTTCTGGTAACTCCAATTTATATGCGAGCTTTCCAATTCGCTCGATGATCGGAAATGGTCCAACTAATCTCGGAGTCAATTTTCCTTTCCTCCCGAATCGAATAACATTCTTCAGTGGAGAAATTTTCACAAAAACCATATCACCTATGTCGAATTCCAAATCCTTACGACGCTTATCGGCATAACTTTTCTGACGGTCTTGGGCTGCCTTCATTCATTGCCGAATGATCTCTATGCAATCCGAAGTCTGTTGAATCATTTCTGGCCCAAGTATCAACTTTTCTCCTGTTTCCAACCAACATGTCGGAGAGTTACACGGTCTTCCATACAATGCTTCATATGGAACCATACCAATGCTTGACTGGTAACTGTTATTATATGAAAATTCCACCAAATGAAGATGATCTTCCCATGATCCTCCGAAGTCCAAAACACAAGCTCTGAGGAGATCTTCCAAAACTCGGTTGACTCTCTCGGTCTGACCATCTGTTTGGGGGTGATAAGATGTACTTAAACACAACTCGGTTCCCAAAACTTACTGGAAGCTCTTTCAAAATCTACTAGTGAACAATGGGTCTCGACCGCTCACTATACTTTTCGGAATACCATGGAATCGAACTATCCACTTAACATATAGCTCAGCCAATTTCGATGCAGTCCTAGTTGATCGAACAGGAATAAATCTTGCACTCTTAGTCAAACGATCTATGATGACCCAGATCCCTTCATTACCCGCTCTTGTTCTAGGTAGTCCATCGATAAAATCCATCGATATTTGCTCCCACTTCCATGTAGGAACTTTTAATGGCTGAAGTAATCCACCGGGCTTCTTTTTCTCGGCTTTTACCAATTGGCAGTTCATGCATTTGGAAATAAAATTTCCGACATCCTTCTTCATACCTTCCCAGTAATAGGTTCTCTTCATATCCCGATACATCTTATTTCCACCTGGATGAATTGTCAGCTTCGAGTGATGACTTTCCTTCAGAACTTCATCTCTCAATTCATCTATATCGGGAACAACTAGTCGTCCTTGTTTCCGAAGCCAACCCTCTCGATCGACCTCGAATTTTTTATCCTTTTCTGGGTCCTATCCAGATTCCGAATCACGGATAATCTTGACAAGCTTATTATCTCGCTTTTAGCCCTCACCAATTCTTTCCACAAGAGTAGGTCTTATCGATAAGTTTGCCAACATCTCAGGTTCCAATTCACATCTAGGCCTGAAGTTAAATCCAGCCAAATACTCGAGACTCTTCCATTCTGAAACATGGCCCCCAATCCTGCATGTCTTCGACTTAACGCATCTGCCACTGCGCTACCCTTTCCCGGAGTATAGGCTATACCAAAATCATATGATGCTAAAAACTCTAGCCATCGTTGTTGCCGGAGATTCAAATCCTTTTGGGAGAAAAGATACCACAATGACTTATGATCTATAAACAACTCGAATCAAACTCCCAATAGGTAATGTCTCCACATCTTCAGAGCAAATACAATCGCCGCTAACTCCAAATCATGAGTCGGATAATTCCTTTCATACGGCTTCAGTTGTCGGCTTGCATACGCAACAACTTTATCCTTCTACATTAGCACTGCTCCAAGTCCAGTACCACATGCATCGGTGTAAACCACCATCTCATCATTTCCACTTGGAAGAGTCAAAACAGGAGCATTTGTCAGTCGCTCTTTCAGGATTCCGAAAGCTTGCTCACACTGAACATCCCATCTGAATTCTTGATTCTTTTTCGTCAATCCTGTTAATGGTGCAGCTACCTTGGAAAAGTCTTTGATAAACCGACGATAGTATCCTGCTAATCCAAGAAAACTTCTCACATCAGATGCATTCTTAGGTCTAACCCAATCCTGGACTGCTGCCACCTTTGTGGAATCAACCGCTATTCCACTTCCAGAGATAATATGGCCTAAGAACCTCACTTCGCTCTTCCAGAAGTGACACTTCGAAAACTTAGCCTTCAGCTGATGTTTCCGCAAGATTTCCAAAATAATACGCAAGTGCGTCTTGTGCTCTTCTTCATTACTGGAATAAATCAAAATATCATCCACGAACACTAGTACGAACTTGTTCAACTGATCCCTGAACACTCTATTCATAAGATCCACGAAATATGTTGGTGTATTGGTCAATCCAAACGGCATTACCAGCCACTCAAAGAAACCTGATGGTGTCCTGAAAGCAGTCTTCGACACACTATCCTTTGCCACTCTTAATTGGTGAAATCTCGTTGCCAAATCAATCTGGGAAAACACTTTGGCTTCGTGAAGCTGATCGAACAAGTCATCTATTCTCGGCAATGGATACTTGTTCTTCTTAGTCACTTTATTCAGTTCACGATAATCCACACACAACCTCAACGATCCATCCGCTTTGGTTACAAACACAACTGGTGCACCCCATTCGGACACACTACGCCAAACGAATCCTTTTTGTAAAAGACCATCAACTTGCACTTCAACTCTTGCTATTCCCTAGGCGCCATCCGCCTAAGAGGCATCATAACAGGTCTAGCTCCTTCAACTAGATCGATGCGAAACTCGATCTCTCTATGCGGCGGTAACCCTTTGACCTCGTCAAAGACATCCTCAAATCCATTTACGACTGGCACCGATGACAGTCCATCTCGTGGAACAACCGGCGAATACATGAAGCTCATGAAGATGCCTTCCTCATGCTTACATCGTATTACAACCTTTCGCCCTTCCACATTCTCGACTGTCACCTCCAGCCTTTCACAATCAACCTTTGCCGCATACTTCGTAAGCCAGTCCATACCCAAAATAATTCCAAACCCCGCAAAGTTCAGAACAAAACAATCACAAACAAAAGAGCAATCATGACTCGATACAACTAGACTACGACATATCATACACAAACAGGACGACCCCTAACTGGATTAGTCACAACCAATGGTCTATCAACAATATCCGGTTCTAAACCCAACCGGCCTAGTTCATTACAAACAAAAGAATGCGATGCTCCAGTATCAAATAACACTCTAACTTGAACACCATAAATGGAAAGAGTACCTTGTACCACCACACTCTTTCCTTTCTCTTCCGTAGTAGGGGCTTTTGATGATGATGGCACAGCCCCCAAAGCATAAGCTTGTACAACCTGCCTGTCCTTCCTTGGTTCTGGACAGTTCTTCTTGATATGCCCCAGCTTGTCACAGTTGTGGCACTTCACCGGCACCTTTGGATTCTTACAATCTTTGGATAAATGGCCCTTCTGCTGACAATTGTAGCAGGTCACTTCGCCCTTCGGCTTCTTCTGGCCATCCTTACCCTTCTGCTGCTGCTTCCTCTTCTTGTTTCCACCTTGCTGTGGTTTAGACTCTTCGTTGGTCACAGCAACAACAGATCCTTCTCTAGGAAACAGGTTCTCGTGCCTGAGAGCCTTCTCCAAAAGCTTCTCAAATGGATCGTCCAGATGATCCACAAACTGCCTCCTAAGATAAATGTCCAAGCCTGTCACAAACTTCTCGTTCTTCTGATATGGAGATTCAATATACGACCGAGCATACTGGTACAAGGCTTCAAACTCCGAAACATACTCAAGAACTGGTCTTCCACCTTGCTTGAGCTCCATAAACTTCTTGAACAGAATAGATTTCTGAGCTGTAGAAATGAACTTAGCTTCAAATCTGACTTGGAATTGCTCCCAAGTAATTTCTTCCTCTGTAGTATCAATGGTGATAGAGTTCCACCAGTCAGAAGCTCTTCCTTGAAGCTGTCTTGATGCGAGCTTCCTTTTGGTTGCATCCTCAATTCCCAAATCACCAAAGATTCTTCTACAAGCATCTATCCATCTCTGGACTTCAATGGTTGACTCTGTTCCCAAGAAAACCTTCCCTCCAAGAGCAATATAGTCTTTACACAGCTTAGCAAAATCCACCGGTTTTGGAGCTTGAATTTGAACTCCAACATCTACCATTGGCCCTGGAGCTGGCATCCTTCTCATGATCGAAGTCATCATGGCCTCGAACATAGCAGCATAATCAGCAGCCCCCTCAACAGCACGGCCTTCCCTAGCAGCTGGTCTCCCCCTTCGACTCATTCTTAATATCTATAAAGGAAATGATTAATACACCTTGATAAACAACTGCATAAGAAGTTCAAATCCTTCTAAGCTACTATATTATACATAGTAATCATCCATCGAAATACAATTACGTCTCTCATACGTAGTTACGTCAGCGAGCGTTGGCTAAAATCGATTAACCTGGCTCTGATACCAAATGTGACGACCGCCCATGACTCCTGCACTAAACAAGGAAATGGTGCGCTGAAAGGTGTGCCAGGCAGGCATGGATGATTGTCAAGGTAAGGTAAAAACAGCGGAATCTATCGTATTACTCATAGCGCATGGATAAAATACAATAGAGAAATATATATAGTGAAGCTACACAAAGTAGAATCTCATCCATTAAGCTTCATAATAGTTTGATACAAACATCTGAATAGTGATTACATCAAGCCTCACTACATATCACTCAGAGAATATACAAGCAGCGGAACATCCAGTACATATAGTAAGAAAATAATAAGCAAGCCTCCAGCTCGTCTTCGTCATCAACATCGCTGGTCACTAAGAACGGCACCTGTCACCTGCTACCTAGTCTGCCCATCCCTAAATGGATGAACAGCCCAAGGTAATAAGAGTTGAACATAAAACCTTGAGTCATACAACAGTCTTAGTGAGCAGTAAATTAACTAACAACATACCAAAAGAGCATAAAGGTAAAAGGAATAGGAACCCAACCCTCCCACTCCACCTCTTTCTACAGTGATAGCCCCCAGAACACTAAACAGAAATAAACATAGCAAATCAGACATTTAAAGTAAAGCAATTATCACTCAAGTCAAGGTCGATGTTTTCCAAGTACAAACCCCCAAGGCCTAAACCAAGATCAGATAAGCACCTAGAAAGCACCGCTCTTGAGACCGAATGATGATACAACCAAACATCCATGACTCTGGCTATCACCGTTATCATTGCTTCGATACCACCGTTAATTGAATGACCGGTACATTCTTTCAGCCGTCCGTCAAGGGCTAATGGTAACCCCGGTTCTAGACAAAACTCTGCACATCGTCGTAGCCCGTGCCTAGGACTATCGAATCTGCCCAGAGTACTCGACCACCAACTGTAGTCTTTTGGGACTATCGAATCTGCCCAACGTACTCTTGCTTTGAGTCTTCTAGAACCTTCAATAACGATGAAATCTCAGCCTTCTAGTCATCCTCCTCGATGACTATTCTCATACTAGCTCAAGCGCCTCTCGAGCCAACAATTATCAACGAACTCGAACCATCCCTCGAGTTATCAACATGCTTGGAATGATCCCGTCTGGATTATACCAAGGCTGCATCACATCATGCGTCGCCTCATCTCATCATGGCAAAGCCCATCTCAACATCATCATCAAATCTATCCATATGAGCTTCGTCATCTGCCACATATGCCACGAGCAGCTTTCCTTATTCAAGAGCCTTTCCCTTAGCTTTTGAATCATCTTCAACCATACTTGTCCAAATTCAACCATAAATCAACTAATTCATAACAATCAATCAAGACAATCACTAATCCAAGTAATTAAGCATTCAAACATGATCTAAAAGCAGTTATAACAAAAATGGCAATCCTATAAATAAAGAGTTTAAATCTAACAAGCATAAATCATGAATAATATCCCTACGACTTGATGGATGAACTTGCTTAGGTTAACACGTAGTAAAATGGATGTCAAATCTTCATGAACAATGGATCTATACTTAGGTTTACGAAAATGCATGGAAATCACTATTTTTAACACAATCAAGCCACCGATCCAATATAATCCTTTGGGTCCGTGTGAGAGATAACCACCACTCACCGAATCACCTAAACACCTCAAAAGCAACACACTTCAGATCTGGACAGCGAAGGATCTAGCTTGATCCGCCAAAATTCCGCTTCAAATGATGAAATCTCTCTTCAATGGATGGAGATCTTCAATCTAAGCTCTTGGATCTTCGATTTGATCTTCAATTTGGATGGAAGGAATCACTAGATTAAAGATTAGAAAAGAAGTGAAGAAGTGAAGTACTCGAGCTCTCAAAATTGCAGAACTTCGTCACTTCAAAATCCGGATCCCAAAAAGAGAGGCAAAACCATGTATTTATAGGCCGAACCTTACGTCACTCGCACGCTATTAGGTCGCTCACGACCTAACTAGGGCCGACTTACGACCTAACGGTTCCCCCGACCTACGGCCTAACGACTTAAGCCTACGTGCGACTTAAAACATACACGGCCTAGCTACACACACAACCTAACGACTTAAGTACCCACGCGACCTAACATAGGTCGGTCACGACTTAACCCTCAACGTTTAAACACTCCTGCGACCTAACACCATCACGACTAAGCGACTTAACAAATGTCGCGACCTAACTACTACAGCGACCCAACACAAACAACTTAACGATCTAACCCTCCAACGCTGCAGCCTAACACCAACACGACTTAGCGACTTAACGCTACACGACATAACTAAACACGGCTTAGCAACTTAGCTAAACACAGCGACCTAATATAGGTCGCTCACGACCCAACTATACACACAGGATCTCACGACCTAACTATAACGACTTAACCTATTATCCTTAAGTCGTTAACCCGCTTAGTTCCTTCGGTCATTGCCGCTAATCCTTAAGTCGCTACCCTCTTTAAGTCCCTAACTACTAGGTCGTTAACTAACTTAAATCGCTATCTTCCATAGGTCGCTCCAATCCCCTAAGTCGCTCCACAGACCTAAGCTACTATACGACCTAACTCTAGACGACTTAAGCTCTGGGCGACTTAACAACACTAACGACCTAATAACAACAATTTTACGATCTTTCGATACGTAAAATACGGGTCGTTACAAAAACCTTTGTCCGACCATGGTTCGCAGATACACAATGGTTACGCCTGGATCCCCCAAGAAACAATCTGTATCCGTAAGCTTTCTCAGCCCTGCGAGTTACGCCATGATGACTAGTAGAGTGCAGGATACACAATGGTTATGCCTGGGTCCCCCAGGAAACAATCCGTACCCCAAGGCTGTCTCAGCCAGGCAGTTTCGCTACTATTCGCGACCTACACAGACAGCAGGATACACAATGGTTACGCCTGGATCCCCCAGGAAACAATCTGTACCCCTAGGCCAGACTCAGTCAGGCAATTGCGCTATGCAGTCGCAAGAGAAAAAAAAGGGTTATGCCACTATGGGAACACTCGAGTATTACATCTGGAAAACCAAAAATCAGAGAGAATAATATCGATAGAATGAATCCACGATGTGGCCACAAAGCGGATATCAAGCAGAATGTACTTTCCGTACCTTTACTTCGAAATAACATATCATATAGTACCTTTTCAAATCACTTTCAAATATCGTACTTATATAAAGTCCATATATATATGATTCCATTTTCCCCAAATCGAATACTTTCCAAAATCAATAGTAGATCAAACAATACTTATATAGACTTCGATTATATAAAATCTCTTTCCAAATTGAGTACCTTTCAAATCAATAGATTTCAAATCAACTTCATACTTATACAATCCATTTTATATAAGTTCGACCACTCCTAAATCAAGTGCTTAATAATATAAGGTTCTTAAATTTCAAATCATTTCAATATCAATTCAGTTTCAAAATCATATATGATTTAACCAAATTTTCTTCCAAATTAAATATCTAAATTTCAAAGTTCCTAAAATAATAGGTTTAGAAAATTATCCCATTTTCCAAATTAAAATAATTCAAGTCAAACAAATTCATTTCCAAAAATCACCATATAAGTACTGGTTTTTAATTCCAATTTAATTTCAAAACCAAATATTTTCCCAAAATCAATTATACTCGAAATGGTTTCTAAATTTATAATTATCCCTTTTTTTAAAACTTTTAAACTATCTATTTCTATGTGAAATATCCAATTTACCTTTCTAAAAACCATTATTCAACTATTTTTTTTCAAAACATTTCAAAACTAAATTTATATTCTTTATCAAACATTTTATACTCTTCGAATATCTTAGCTTTGAAAATTTAATCTCAATTTGGAAGTGTTCCAACATTCAAAATAGTTAGGGAAATCAAATTTTCAATTCAAGAGTTGAAAATAACCAATAAATCAATTATTAAATCCGAAACTCGAGGACTGAACACCGGTCTCATTTTAAATTGTTTCAAATATATACTTATATCTTTCTAAAATATCAAATTATACTTCGAAATTTGAAATCAAAAACGGTTTTACAAAATCACTTACATAGCGAAGCTATTAAAGTGGCCTCTCACCCACTCTGAAACTCGAAAATCAATGTCGATGATGCGTGCACTCATCACTATTTTCCAGCGACATAAGTGAGTTCTGGACTTCTATTTTCTTGAAAACTTCTTTGAAATTTCTTCAAAATTAGTGGAACTCATTTGAACTCATTTGAACTCATTTGAAACATTTCTTATTTGGAAAAATACTTTTAAATCGTATTATTTTTATATATTTTTCAAAATATTAAAACCAATTTCAAAATACCGGAATTCATTTCTTAAATTTCAAATTTAACTCTACAGTTATAAATCATTTTTATATAAATCAATTTCTTATAATTTTTCAAAATTTCAAATCCTTTCAAAACCTTTTTATATAGAATAACATTTCTTATTTGCTTTATATATATAGGTATATAATCCTTATAGAAAACATTTTCACTTTTATATATATAAAAAAATCATAGTTATCAAAATAAAATTTCGGTATAAACAATTTCAAAAATACAAACAAAACCCGATTTTCAAAGGATAATTCAAGAATGGATTTCAGAACAAAGATAGCGATTCAATTTAGAGGAACTCCAATCAATAGAATCCTGATTCGAAGATAGACTCGATCGAAGATGAGATAATTAAATTACAAAATAGAAGATGGATATACTTCTATAAATCATGGGCGACCTTTACCGGTCAACCGTGATTCCAAAATTAGATCGGTGTAGAATTCTGAGGCAATTCGACATTCGATCGCCAAAGATATAGAATTCGGCATAACAAGATATAGCAGCATCGTAAACCGAGGATACAGAAATCTTTGGTGAGTCAATGCCAATTTAAAAGGAGTTTTCACCCCCTTTACAAATCATTCAGTGGAGTTATGGGATACTCCGGAATCAAACGAATATAAATAGGGAGAGACAGAATGAATTTCGAAACCGAGGGACATTCCAAAATTCAAAGGAAATCAATTCAAAAGGAAGAGATTCAACTCGAGCGAAAGTGATTCTGTAAATAAATTTACCACATATGCTAAGTTTTGCCTTGAGCCAAAGCTCTGATACCAACTGTAACGACCCGCTATTTTGGACCATTCAAATCGACAATAAAACCATACATATCCGACTTGAATAATTCAAAATACCGAATTGTTAATTAAAATTTGGCAAAACTTAAAATATACAGTAAATAAATCAATCACAGATCACAGAGTAATATAATGCAGCGGAATAGATAAATAATAGTAGTTCATGAAGCTACTATATACACCAAAGTTAGAAAAATACAACCGAATAGTTCAAATGCAGTGAAGTCGCCAATGCAACAGACGACTTCTCTGAACCAATCAACTGGAAAGGCTGGAATCTGAATCGATAATTGGATTTCCTAATGAAGCTCCGAACTCCAAAGGTGAGTCTCAAATGCTGTATCACTCAGTCTGACCCGAGCGTAAAGAAAAACAAAAAACACTCGAGTCAGGATTAACATTATTATATCAATAAATCCAACTCAAGTGAAATATCAACTGAAATACAAATAACTTAAAGGATGTTTGGGATAACCATCCTCTGAGGGTCCATGGAACTTTCTACAAGGTAGAAATATACACTGTAACACCGTGGTCATTTGAGCTTAATTTATACTTCAAAACCAAATCTCATTTTCACTTCAAATATCTCTATATTTCCCAAAATAGTACTTATATATATTAAATAATTTATACAGTAAAGTATTTTCGATTTCCTCAACTTAACAAATCGTTCCAACATCAACCCGACCTTCGCATTCAAATTAAATTCAGTCTCAATTTATCAATTTAAATTCAACTCAATTTCTAAAATAACCACTTAAATTTTATCGATCTCAAATTCGGATTTATAATCACAAATACCCCTTTATATTTCCATATATTTCAAAACTTTAAGTATTCGACGTTTCATCTAAATTTTCATTCAATTTAGTTTTCTAAATAATAAATTCAAATTTAGTTGAACCTAAATTTTCATTTTAATTCAATTTAGTTGCTAAATAACAAATTCAACTACGTTGATTTCAAATACAGATACGAATCTCAACATAAACCATTTAAATTCCAATATAGTTCAAGGCTTTAATATTTAAATGTTATATATAACAGTTTCATATAGATCTCAATTTAACCTCATTATTATTTAGTCTTGAAATACTCCCTTATTAGACTCAGTATCATTTAAGTAACCTTAAATTACATTTTACTCAATATTTTCTTTAATTTATTTAAACGTGAAATATTCATTAAATCACTTAAATCAAAAATCCAGTTATAAAATCATAGCCTTTAAATTTCCCATTCAAAAATTTCATATCGATTTAATTAAATAAATCCTTATTTAAATACCATTTTTATAAACCCAAATTTATCTTCCAATCTTAATTATTTAATTTATTACAAGAGAATCTATTTGAAATACAGATTTACATAAATACTTAACCATATTATATGTATTAAATCAATCTAATTTAAATCAAATATTACTACTAAATCTATATATACAATTTTCATTTATATAATATCTTAAGAATCAAATTTATTAAACCGTATATTTATTTCCAAAATTATAGAAATTATTTTCAAAATGTTTATATGGACCAAAGGTGTCTGTATATATTTCCTATCATATAGTCAAGTGCTATGGATATTTATCATTTCAATCCGTATACTAAATATATACGGGTGGATATCATTTCAACCCGTAATCCCAAATTAAATTAAATGTAATCGCTTGGGTTTATCATTTCAACCCATAATGATTTTCTCCTATTCTAAAGTCTGTTCGGGTATGTATCATTTCATCCCATAGTGATTTCTAAACTACAAGGAACTTGCAGAGTGATAACTAAAAATACAATAAAATAACAGGCATATATCATCAATAACAATATAATGTAAACAACAGGATATGTTGTCATATCCCGCAGGTGAACAGTTATAGATAATAGCATATATAACAAATTTAAATAACTACAGCAGCATATTTCAATTGTCGTTTCAATTGAAACCAAATTTAATGAATAAAAAAATGTTAATCGTGAGTGATTGCTCACCTTTCGAGGCTAGAGAATATAGAATGAGACACGAATACGCACACTGATACAGACACTGAAATTAAATTTCAAATCCAAGCAAAGCAAAATCGGCACGAATTCAACGATCAAAGCTGATTGACTCGAATTGATGAAACGGATCAGATCAGAACTGGAACGATGAAGATAAATGGTATAAGCGAACTTTTATAACCACCTATAACTATATATACACATATGAAATTTATATTCTAAGTTCAAACATCATAAATTTAATTGACATGTTTTTCAAACATATAAATAAATAAAGCTTACATTTTTTTTAAAAATCAACATACACTTAAAAAAAAATACACTAACACCTTTATACTAAACTTATATAACCAGTATATATATATATATTCTCAAACAGATAAAATAAATGTTTAAATATGAATACCTAAAAGAAAACTTTTATATATATATATAACTATATATATATATTAAATATTATACATATATAATTTATATCCATCCATATTTTTACATTCAATAAAATATTATATTCAACCTATATAAATTTCCAAATTATATATGTGTATTAAAATAATTTATAAAGTAGAGTATTTATAGAATCATCTTAAATCCAAAATAGTATAAATATAATACTGTAACAAAATATATAGAATCATCAACTAAATAAGTCAGTACCATATAGAAACCCATATGGTAACAAACCGCATAATATACAAATATTAAAGTATTTTATATAGTCTGTAACAAAACAAATATATGACTTACATAAGCGAATAACCATATTATAGGAAACCTGATATCAGCAAATAGAAGCTGACCCATATTAAAATATAAAACACAATATATATATATATATTCTTATTAAAAATGAAAGATACTTATTTTTTAGTATGTTCCCTTCAAAATGTCGCATACATAATTCAAAATATTAACATGACTTATAAGCTGTGAGGAAGATCAAATAGAAACTATATATAAATATACACTGTCATGTTATGAAAATAAACTTTTGAAAAAATAGTATTCAATACATGTATAAATACTATGTATATCACAACTAACAAACCAAAAAAACAAAACAAAAAAACAAAAAAAAACATGTAATTACGAATATAAATCAAAACATATATGTGCTTACACTCATATACCTCACTGATCAAACAGAAGCCACTGGAAGGCGAGGTGATGGGTTTCATTTGATGAGGAGGTTTGGAAGAAAGGTGAAGTGGCGGATGCAAACAATGGTGACAGCCGCATGCTTCAGTTTGCTTTTTTTCAATGAAAAGTAGGGAGGGGAACGAACAGACCTAGAGAAAAGATAAGTGAAAGCGAAAATAAATAGGGATGAACCGCATGTTTTCAGGCAAATATAACGGAAGAAAATGAATAGGCAACCAAACTTTAAGTGAATAAATAAATAAAAGTGATTGTAACGGTCAACCCTTGATTTGGTGAAAATAATTTTAGCAATTAATAAAAGAAATAAATAGCAACGGTCACGTTGCTTGATTCAGCTGACCCATAAAAGAAAATTATTTAAAATTTAAACAGTAGGAAACGTAAAAATAACGTACCACCATAAAATGAAATTGATAACGTCTGTGCATTAATTCTGCAATATTTATTAAAGCAATTGATTGATGTGCGTTTAAATTTGAACGGAAGGAAAGAGAAAAGTCACAATTAAAGGTAAGCTTTAAATTTTTAATAAATACAAAACATTTCTAAGTTTATAAATTTATAACTTTCCAGCTGTAGTGTACATACATAATGAATGGTCATAAAGAAAGAAGTGGAAACAGGGAGCGTAGGAAAGGAAAGGTTAGAAAAATAAAATTTTGTTGAGATATGAATATTTGCGTGAGCTATATAGGTTTGATCAGAGAGGTAGCGTGATTTGAGGAGAAGAAAGAACGGCAATAAATCAACTTGCTTTGAAATGGAAAGGAAATTGAACTAGCGTTGATTTTTAATGAGCAGTTATAGGCAAGAAATAAGATATTGATTTAAAAAAAAGAAGACCACGATTTTGATTGAGCACTGATTTTTCTTGTTATACACGGTTACTAGATTTTTAACAAATTTTAAGCAAATGGGTTTCGAAATTAAAGCAGAAGTCGGCTAAGATTAGATTTTGGAATAAGATTTTTAAACAATATTGAATGCGTTTAAAATTTAAAGCTCGCGTTGATGGGAACAATTGAAAGAAATTAAAAAGGTGAACGGTTATAAAATTTGTAAATAACATTCCTATTAAATCAGGAGAGTAAAAGGAAAGTGAATAAAATTAGAATGCGTACAACAGACGCAGTGATTTTTGTCCAAAAAAATGAAAATAACGGATTTAAATTTTATACGTTTTCTTGTATGTGTATATATATTATTTACTCCATCAAATAACGCGCCTTTTAAACGCGAAATTAAACAGTTTATTTATACACAAAGTTTTGGAAATTTATTACTTATATAAAAATATGATTTGTTTACACATTTACTAAGAAATTTATATTCAAAAATGTATATAAGTAAAATATAAAATATTAAATTTTCAAAAGTATAAAATCAATTTTTTTTAAAGAACAAAAGGTGAAATAAACGTTGTTACGAATATATTAAATTAAACCAAAAGATTAAAAATTAAAAATTTAAAGATTTATAACTTCAAAAAAAATGTTAAGTTTTAACCAAAATAAGAATTTTAGAATTTTCACACTAATAAAAATCTTGGGTGATTATTTATAATTAAATTTAGACAATCAAATTTTCGAAAAATAAAACCCCAGATATAAATGAAGAATAAAATATTGCTAAAATTTGGGCTGTTACACTCTCCCCCACTCAAAACTTTTCGTCCCCGAAAAGGAAGGAGGTAGGAGAATTAAAACAACCAGAAAAAATATAGATTGAAAGACAAGATAAAAAATAAATTTTAAAATTATATAAATTTTACTCGAAATATTCATTTGAAAACTTCACTTGGAAATCTTAATATACTTTCAACATTATAGATACATCAATAATCATTTTATTTAAACATGTTTTGTTAAATTAATAACTTCAAAATATTTATAACACTAAAATTTTATATTAAACAATGTAGCATACAAATAAGCAATATTTAAAAAGGATATATCCAACAAGGAAGGAAGGTAGATTTGGAAAACAGAATCAAGGTGAATAACTAAACTGAGCAGATAAGGTAGATGCAAGGAATAGTATCGGGCATGAATAACTAATCTAGAACCATAGGAATCTAAATTTCAAATATTAAATCAAAATTTCTTTGTTGGGAAAAATACTTTTATAATAAATACCTTTATAATAATACTTTTATAATAAAATACTATTATATCGAAATAGATTTTCCTTTCGAAAATACTTTTATAACTCGATGTTTCAAAAAGTTTATCCTCGTTCTTGCAGACTCTGGCCATGCGTTGATCAGGCGCAAAGCTAGAATTCTTCAAGTACTTAGTAGACCTGTTTCAACACCCAGTGAAAATACTTGAAAAACCATTAAAACAGATATGGAAAGTACAATCCAAAAAAAACAACCAAACCAAAACCTTTGTCCGACAATGGTTCGCAGATGCACAATGGTTACACCTGAATCCCCTAGGAAACAATCCGTATCCGTAAGCTTTCTCAGCCTTGCAAGTTACGCCATGATGACTAGTAGAGTGCAGGATACACAAAGGTTACGCCTGGGTCCCCTAGGAAACAATGTGTACCCCTAGGCTGTCTCAGCAATGCAGTTTCTCTACTATTCGCGACCTACACAGACTGCAGGATACACAATGGTTATGCATGGATCCCCCAAGAAACAATCCGTACCCCTTGGTCAGACTCAGCCAGGCAATTGCGCTATGCAGTCGCGAGGGAAAACAAAACCATGGGATATGCCACGGTGGGAACACTCGAGTATTACATCCGGAAAAAAAATCAGAGAGAATAATATCGATAGAATGAATCCACAATATGGCCATAAAGCGGATATCAAGCAGAATGCACTTTCCATATCTTTACTTCGAAAATATATATCATATAGTACCTTTTCAAAATATCGTACTTATATAAAGTCCATATATATAGGATTCCATCTTTCCCAAATCGAATACTTTCCAAAATCAATAGTAGATCAAACCATACTTATATAGACTTTGATTATATAATATCTCTTTCCAAATTGAGTACCTTTCAAATCAATAGATTTCAAATCAACTTCATACTTATACAATCCATTTTATATAAGTTCGACCACTCCCAAATCAAGTGCTTAATAGTATAAGGTTCTCAAATTTCAAATCATTTCAATATCAATTCAGTTTCAAAATCATATATGATTTCACCAAATTTTCTTCCAAATTAAATATCTAAATTTCAAAGTTTCCAAAATAATAGGTTTAAAAAATTATCCCATTTTCCAAATTAAAATAATTCAAGTCAAACAAATTCATTTCCAAAAATCACCATATAAGTACTGGTTTTTAATTCCAATTTAATTTCAAAACCAAATATTTTCCCAAAATCAATTATACTCAAAATGGTTTCTAAATTTATAATTATCCCTTTTTTTAAAAACTTTTAAACTTTCTATTTCTATGTGAAATATCCAATTTATCTTTCTGAAAACCATTATTCAACTCTTTTTTTTCAAATCATTTTAAAACTAAATTTATATTCTTTATCAAACATTTTGTACTCTTCGAAATTTCTTAGCTTTGAAAATTTAATCTCGATTTGGAAGTGTTCGAACATTCAAAATATTCAGGGAAATCAAATTTTCAATTCAAGAGTTGAAAATAAATAATAAATCAATTATTAAATCCGAAACTCGAGGACTGAACACCGGTCTCATTTTAAATTGTTTCAAATATATACTTATATCTTTCTAAAATATCAAATTATACTTCGAAATTTGAAATCAAAAATGGTTTTACAAAATCACTTGCACAGCAAAGCTATTAAAGTGGCCTCTCCCCCACTCTGAAACTCGAAAATCAATGTCGATGATGCGTGCACTCATCACCGAAATTATTTTCCAGCGACATATGAGAGTTCTGGACTTCTATTTTCTTGAAAACTTCTTTGAAATTTCTTCAAAATTATTGGAATTCATTTGAACTCATTTGAAACATTTCTTATTCGAAAAATACTTCTAAATCGTATTATTTTTATATATTTTCCAAAATCTTAAAACCAATTTCAAAATACCGGAATTCAATTCCCGAATTTCAAATTTAACTCTACAGTTATAAATCATTTTTATATAAATCAATTTCTTATAATTTTTCAAAATTTCAAATCCTTTCAAAACCTTTTTATATAGAATAACATTTCTTATTTGCTTTATATATATAGGTATATAATCCTTAGCGAAAACATTTTCACTTTTATATATATAAAAAAAATCATAGTTATCAAAATAAAATTTCGGTATAAAGAATTTCAAAAATACAGACAAAAATCGATTTCTAAAGGATGATTCAAGAATGGATTTCAAAACAAAGATAGCGATTAATTTAGAGGAACTCCAATCAATAGAATTCTGATTCGAAGATAGACTCAATCGAAGATGAGATAATTAAATTACAAAATAGAAGATGGATATACTTCTATAAATCGCGGGCGACCTTTACCGGTCAACCGTGATTCCAAAATTAGATCGGTGTAGAATTCTGAGGCAATTCGACATTCGATCGCCAGAGATATAGAATTCGACATAATGAGATATAGCAGCATCGTAAACTGAGGATACAGAATTCTTCGGTGAGTCAATGCCAATTAAAAAGGAGTTTTCACCCCCTTTACAAATCATTCAGTGGAGTTATGGGATACTCCGGAATCAGGCGAATATAAATAGGGAGAGACAGAATGAATTTCGGAACCGAGGGACATTCCAAATTTCAAAGGAAATCGATTCAAAAGGAAGAGAATCAACTCGAGCGAAAGTGATTCTGTAAATAAATTTACAACATATGCTAAGTTTTGCCTAGAGCCAAAGCTCTGATACCAACTATAACGACCCGCTATTTTGGACCATTCAAATCGACAATAAAACCATACATATCCGACTTGAATAATTCAAAATACCGAATTGTTAATTAAAATTTGGCAAAACTTAAAATATACAGTAAATAAATCAATCACAGATCATAGAGTAATATAATGCAGCGGAATGGATAAAGAATAGTAGTTCATGAAGCTACTATATACACTAGAGTTAGAAAAATACAACCGGATAGTTCAAATGCAGTGAAATCGCTAATGCAACAGACGACTTCTCTGAACCAATCAACTGGAAAGGCTGGAATCTGAATCGATAGTTGGATTTCCTAATGAAGCTCCGAACTCCAAAGGTGAGTCTCAAATGCTGTATCACTCAGTCTGACCCGAGCATAAAGCAAAACAAAAAAACACTCGAGTCGGGATTAACATTCTTATATCAATAAATCCAACTCAAGTGAAATATCAACTGAAATACAAATAACTTAAAGGATGTTTGGGATAACCATCCTCTCAGGGTCCATGGAAATTTCTACAAGGTTGAAATATACACTTTAACACCGTGGTCATTTCAGCTTAATTTATACTTCAAAACCAAATCTCATTTCACTTCAAATATCTCTATATTTCCCAAAATAGTATTTATATATATTAAATAATTTACACAGTAAAGTATTTTCAATTTCCTCAACTTAACAAATCGTTCCAACATCAACCCGACCTTCCCATTAAAATTAATTTCAATCTCAATTTGTCAATTTAAATTCAACTCAATTTCTAAAATAACCACTTAAATTTTATCGATCTCAAATTCGGATTTATAATCACAAATACCCCTTTATATTTCCATATATTTCAAAACTTTAAGTATTCAACGTTTTATCTAAATTTTCATTCAATTTAGTTTTCTAAATAATAAATTCAAATTTAGTTCAACCTAAATTTTCATTTTAATTCAATTTAGTTGCTAAATAATAAATTCAACTACGTTGATTTCAAATACAGATCCGAATCTCAACATAATCCATTTAAATTCCAATATAGTTCTAGGCTTTAATATTTAAATGTTCGATATAACAGTTTCATATAGATCTCGATTTAACCTCATTATTATTTAGTCTTCAAATACTCCCTTATTAGGTTCAATATCATTTAAGTAACCTTAAATTACATTTTACTCAATATATTCTTTAATTTATTTAAACGTGAAATATTCGTTAAATCACTTAAATCAAAAATCCAGTTATGAAATCATACCCTTTAAATTTCCCATCCAAAAATTTCAAATCGATTTAATTAAGTAAATCCTTATTTAAATACCATTTTTATAAACCCAAATTTATCTCCCAATCTTAATTATTCAATTTATTACAAGAGAATCTATCTGAAATATAGATTTACATAAATACTTAACCATATTATATGTATTAAATCAATCTAATTTAAATCAAATATTACTACTAAATCTATATATACAATTTTCATCTATATAATATCTTAAGAATCAAGTTTATTAAACCATATATTTCTTTCCAAAATTATAGAAATTATTTTCAAAATATTTATATGGACCAACGGTGTCTGTATATATTTCCTATCATATAGTCAAGTGCTACGGATATTTATCATTTCAATCCGTATACTAAATATATACGGGTGGATATTATTTCAACCCGTAATCCCAAATTCAATTAAATGAAATCGCTTGGGTTTATCATTTCAACCCATAACGATTTTCTCCTATTCTAAAGTCTGTTCGGGTATGTATCATTTCAACCCATAGTGATTTCTAAACTACAGGGAACTTGCAGAGTGATAACAGAAAATACAATAAAATAACAGGCATATATCATCAATAACAATATAATATAAACAACATGATATGGTGTCATATCCCGCAGGTGAACAGTTCCAGATAATAGCATGTATAACAAATTTAAATAACTACAGCAGCATATTTCAATTGTCGTTTCAATTGAAATCAAATTTAATGTATAAAAAAAATGTTAATCGTGAGTGATTGCTCACCTTTCGAGGCTAGAGAATATAGAAGGAGATACGAATACGCACACTGATACAGACAATGAAGTTAAATTTCAAATCCAAGCAAAGCAAAATCGGCACCAATTCAACATCAAAGCTGATTGGCTCGAATTGATGAAACAGATCAGATCAGAACTGGAACGATGAAGATAAATGGTATAAGCGAACTTTTATAACTGTAACGACCCAGAATTTTATTTAATTAAAATTCGAATATTTAATTAATTTTAAATATTAATAAGTGAATTTATAAGTCGAATAAATTCTATTTCGAATAATTGGATTTAATTGGATAATTAAATCGATAATTTAATATGTTAAATTATGGAAATAATTGAAAATTGGGTTAAATATGATTGAAAATGATTTGTAAAATTTTATTTTATCATGTTGGAGTTAGAATGATATTTTAGAACTTTTAAAATCGAATTAAAAGTTAATTTGTGAAAATTGAATATTTTAATATTTAAATCGACAAGTGAAAATAGTCAATTTTTGAACAGTCTCGGAATTGGACGAAACTAGTTCCATTGGATCCGTAATAGTTTGTTATTACCGGATTTCAATTTTCGTGTCAATCGGAGTTATCGTTTGGTCGTGGCAACTCGAAACGCATCGAATTATTTTTAATATTAATTTGGCGAGTTAAAATAGCCATTTTTCAAACTGTCTCGGATTTCGACGAAACCAGTTTCATCGGATCCGTAATATGATATTATTGTAAGGTTTCAAATTTCGTGTCAATTGGATTTACCGTTTGTCCGGTACAAATTAAAACGCCTAGAAAATCGTTTAAATCGGTTTAATTTAAATTGAACGTTTATTGCCATAACTCGCACAGATGTCCGAATTAGCTTCCGAAACCTATTCCATTGTGTCCGGAACGCGGGATAAACCTTAGGAACGTCAGTTTCGGCGCGTGAATCTGAGTTTGGAAAATCCGGGATGAATAGTGTCGTTCGTTTTCCTATAAATAGCCACCTTCACAAGAGAAAAAAAAAAACCTAACCCTAGTTTATACGCAGCCGCCACCCCCTAAACCTATGGCCGAAAATGATTCTTGTTTCTCCCTCGTTTTCTTCAAATCCAAGCGTCGTTTCAAGAATCCTTCAACACGAAACTTGTAGAGCTCGTCGAGAGCAACATTATCAACGGTTGTGATCTAAATCGATGCGGTGGATCGTCAGAAAATCAGGCTCAAAGGCCATACGGTCGGCCTTGAAATACGTGCCAAGATGGAGGCCGAGTTCGACCAGGCTCCAGCCGAGTGTCGTGCTCGAGATGCTCTTCAACATGGCGCTTCCTGATCGAATTATCGTCGAGTGTTGGTGGCGCAAGAATTAACCCTAAATTCTAAGGATGGGTTCGGTTTCCCGTTGATGGCCTGGGGATGGAGTCGCGTGAGAAGGAAGATGCAATGCATGGCCCTGATGCAAGCAAGTGAGATCCAGTGGCTAGGAATGGTTGTAGGTTTATAATTATAATTAATTGTTGTAAATTTTATATAAAAAATCGTGTAACTTCATAAATGCATAACTTTTTCATACGAGGTCGAAAACGCGCGAAACCAGTTGCGTTGGAATCGTATGGACGAGCACTACGCGATGGAATTTGATTGGAGTCGTTTGGAGTTAGTGAGAATTTTGGATAAAATTAAACGTCCGTTTAATTTTATTCGAAATAAATCGCTAAAACGAAATTGAAATCAAGGTGAGAACTTCTCACTCAATCGAATCAGTTTCGATTTTAATTTTAAATAGTTAGATTTGAATGCATGTTTGAATGATGATTGTTATCTATTGATTGTTAAAATAGACATTATGCACCGTTAGTAAGCAGATGTTATTTATTAAAAACATATACCGCGAATATTTCATAAACAGTGAAATTGGTATTATATATAATAGCAATATATATATATATTGGCATATGTATATATTGCAGCCATTGATTTCCCGCATTTGTATAGCGGATGAGACCCTATTGCGCCGTCTATTAAGCGGATAATATTTTAAATCCCATATACCGCGATAATTTCGTATTGGAACGGAATTGGTATTGTGCTAACATCTTTGGATGCAGGAAAACAGGTTGGAGGGATCCAACTGGATTCCTCAACGGTATTTATTTGATTTTGAATATTTTGATATTCATTGATTATCATATACGATATATGATGTCGTTGTTGTCGTGATTGACTATTTGGTATGTAGCATCTTTGGGCCAAATTTTGGAATTTTAAAAATGATTTTTAAAGTGATTTTTGAAGAGTATACGTTTATAAAATATTTTTTGGAATTGATCCTTTATAAATAAATAAATGATATAATATTAATGTTACAAAAATTATGGTTTTTGAGAAATATAGTTAAAGGTTGATTTTTGAAAATATGAGGCTATTATAAAATAGTTTAATCGGGATTTTTGAATTTATTATAAAGAAAGTTTAAATATAGGGTTTATAAAAATTTGATTATTTTATAAATCAAAGAAAATGGTGAAATTTATAAAGGACTTTAAAGACGTTTTGAAATAATAATGTAAATTGATTTATATAAGGGATTTATAAATTGATATTTATAAATTAAAATATTTGAATTGTAAAACAAGTTTTATAAGTGTTAGAATGAAGTGAGAATGAATTTCATAAATGAATGAAATTTATAGAATTATAAACGGTGAAGTTAGAAATAGAATTTTATAAACAGTAGGTTTATAAAATTTGTAAAGTTATTTGAAGAATAGGTTTGGATAAATAAACGAATCTTATAAGTTATAAGATTTATAATTATGAAGTTTCAAAGGAACGATTTTTGCAAACAAATAAATTATAAGTATTTCACTTATAATATGAATTTCTAGTATATCATTGAGTTATAAATCGAATAGGTTAATAAAGGAAATTTATAAAAGGAAGTTGTTATAAAATAAATAGAAATGGAATTTATAAACGTTGTTTTATAAATTCGCAAACGACTTATTTTAAGAAGTAAATTGTTGTAACCTATTAATGGAGTTATATTCACGTTTTTGAATAGTGAATAATATGTTAAAGAAATTGTTTTGAATGTGATGTTTTAAATAGAATTAAAACGATCTAACGATGTTTTTAAAATGCGTTGAGATTCGAAACCATAGATTTCAACATTCATTGTTGAAATAAACGTTTTCGAGAAATAGAAGGAAATGGTGGACTATAACACTGTTGTTATAGTAAATGATTTCCGAAAGGAAATGTTTTGTATAGTATTGGGATTTATATATCTATTTTAATTTCGAATCCCTATACTAGTGATTTTGGGTTGTCGTAACGATGTTTTACGCAACATTCGTTTTGGCCCAAATAAATATGTTTAAGAGAATGATTTCCTTAAAGAATGAAATATATACTTAATCTTGATTTAAGTATATTGAATATTTTCCAAGTGTTGAAAATAAATGGATTTGTGAATTACTTATTAATAAACAAGTATGGAAATATTTTCCAATATAAAGTGAATATTAGAGAATTTATCTTTTTGAAGATAAATTGAAATGAATAATTGAAATCGTATATGCATGGATATTTTGGAATGAAAATTCACTATGGAATTTATAAAACAAAGAGGAATTTGTTTAAAAATAAATATTGATTTATTTTTGAAGTGTGAAAATTATTTATCTTGTAAAGATATTTTTGGGGAATAAATAATTTGGAAAATTATTTGGAATCTGGTGATGTTGTGCATATCCATTGATAGTTCAATAACCGACTATCAATATTTACCTTTGAAAGGTATTTGTTGTGATTTGCTTGGATTTGAATGCTACACTTATTTTTAAATTATTGCGCTCGTTATTCGGATTACCCATTCCGAATAGTGATACGACGTAATGGATAGCATTGAAGATCGGTGTTGAAGACCCGGTATTTGCGAGAGCGATAGGATGACCTGTCGATTGACTCTGCACCGAGTAGCTACGGTATAGAGTTCTCCATATGTGATGGGAAATCCGATCAGGATTGTGGATATCCGGATTGCAAGGACTTCTTTGTAAGTGCCTTCGGTTCTGTTCGATCCCGGAACAGACTTGTATGGATTGTATGTCTGACATTACAAATTGAGATATAAAGCAGATTTCTTTCAAATATATTTCTGTTGGTGGCGGAGAATTTATTCTTTTAGCTTAACACCCTTCTTTGAGACATACGAGCTCAGAGGTTATGTAGTTGAAGGTTATCAGCGATATATTCCCAATTTGGTAATGTGACATGCTGAGTGTTGCTGTTAAATGATCATTGTGTTGATTGTTTGTGATAGGATCATTTATTTGATCGTCTATCCTGGTGATCATTTCTATGATCATTTGTTGACCCAAAGCATGGCTTTTGTATAAAGTATGTTTTTGTGGACGTGACTTCGTCGAGCCTCACACCTCGGGAATGGTCAAAACAGGAAAGATGCGGCAAGGTTATGAGGGGTAGCGCCCTTTAGGGTATGTGCATTTCCTTCTGGAAAAGGGTGGTATCATGGTATGGAGCCCAGATACTTACTCATGTTGAAAACACTTTATGATTGTGTGAATTGATTACGAGCGCTCGGTTAAAGGTCCCAAAGGACCAGGGGATGGCATACTCGGTCAGTTGTTACTCAGTTAGGGGTAACCCGGCCTTGTGTTGGCAGAGATCCGGTTTGGTTCTCGGGGATGTCCATCTAGAGGCATTCTCATGTGGCAATGGGAAGTTCCTTGGCCTGATCATTCGTTGGAAATCCAAAGAAACAATACGAGACTTGTACGGTTTTAGTTGTATAACCTGCTATGGAATGTGGCGGTAACCTGCTATTGAACATAGTTAGCTATAGTAGGCATACGATAATGGTCGTATGTTGGCTAAGATTTATATCTTTATTTTCGAAATGATTTTCTCTACACTATGCACTAGTAATAATATCAAATGTTCTTTTAAATGCGTATCAAGCATCTTTGACTATCATAAGGAGAAATCTCCTCCGATTCTGCGTTTGCATTATGTGTGTGTGTGGGAGGCCTTATGGTAGTCTCATTTTTAAAAGCATTGCGAATTGACTTTAAAAATATTCATCTATTTTGTTTTCAAAGATAAATAAACTGTTTTGAGTTCTCACACCAGTCACATGACTGACTCGGAGTTTATTGTTTCCTTCCTAAACTCTGGGTGCCCACCAATTTCCACACGGGCAGTCAAGAGTTAAGGTTTATCAGGATATTCTGGATATTCTGGAGTTGCTGGAGGCAAGATGGATGGCATGGCGTATTATTAGTATATAGTATTTCTTTTCCGCTGTTTGTTGTTGTTGTTGTACACTCTGATGATATGATGTAATGTAATGTAATGTAATGTAATGTAATAACTGATATAGTTCTTTATTTAAAGATAATTCATTTATCTATTATATGTTGTTCCGCTGCGAATTGTGAGATTCTGATGTTGTTCAGTTGTTTTCTGTTCCGTTCTATGTAACGACCCGTATTTTACGTGTCGATGGATCGTAGAATTTACAGGTCGTTAGTGTTGTTTGTGGTGTTCCTAGCCTGAGTCGTATAAGGAGATAACTCGTGTGGTTAGTGTTGAGTCGTGACCGACTCATAGGATAGGTCGTGTACAAGTTACGACTCATAGGATGGAAGGCTTGGGAGTTAGGTCGTTTGAAGGATAGGTCGTAGGTAGGGGTGAGCGACCTAAGGAGCTAACGGGTTAGGATGTTAATGTGTTGAGAGTTAGGTCGGTTGAGCGACCTAGGATAGAGGAACGACCTAAGAAAGTGACCGACCTAGTGGAGAGCGACCTAAGAGGGGGTAGCGACCTAAAGGTTAGGCGACTTAGAGATGGACCGACCCAGGAAAGTAGCCGACTTAGGGTTTAGAGAGGCATGCTTGAGTCGTTGGTAGATGAGTCGTTAGGTCGCTAGCGCGACCTAAAGGAAATAGGTTGAGTCGTGAGTCGGCTATGTTGTTAGGTCGTAGCATGATAGGTCGGCAACGACCTAAGTTAGGTCGGAGGCTTTTGTATTGTGTGTTTGTTAGGTCGTTGGGGACATAGGTCGGCAGGGGTTTGAGTCGGCACTGGTATTAAGTCGTAAGTCGGCATGGTGGTTAAGTCGTCATACGACTTAGGACTTGGGATATGCGGCCTGTGTTTTAGGTTATGTCTGGGTTGTGTCGTAGGTCGTTAATGTTATAAGTCGTTAGGTCGGCCTTGGGCTTAAGTCGGCCTTGTTTGTTAGGTCGCAGGGGGTTTAGGTCGTGAGACCCTGTGTGTTTGGATAAGCCGTAGGTCGCTAGGGCGGGCTGGTTTTAGGTCGTAGGTCGTTGGAGTGTTAGGTCGGGGACGACCTAAAGGGCGACGACCTAAGGGTTGTTCAGCCTATAAATAGAGGGGTTTGGCTCACTTTTTGGCACCGGTTTTTGAAGCGACGAAGTGCTGCCATTTTGGGAACTCGACTACAACATTTCTTCATCTTCTTTTCTCCATTCCAATCTAATTCTAACATCCATCCAAGATCGAAGATCGAGATTGAAGATTCAAGCGCCAAAGTTGAAGATCTTCATCCAACAAAGCTAGATTTCATCGATTGAAGCGAGATGTTGCCGGATCAAGCCTTGATCTCCGCTGTCCAGATCTGAAGTGTTTAGTTTTTGAGGTGTTTGGGTGATTTGGTGAGTGGTAGTTATCTCTCACGCGGATCCAAAGGAGTATATTGGATTGGTGGCATGTTTGGGTGTTAAAGTTAGAGATTTCATGCATTTTTCTTAGATCTAAGTGTAGATCCATGGTTTTTGAAGATGTTTACTTATGCAAGTTTATTTAATAAGTGTTAGAGACAAAACCCATGTTTTATATTTGATAGATCTATGCTAAAAACCATGATTTCACATATGTTGGACTTTTGCTCGTTTATTTACGAAATTCCCATTATAGTTGATATTGCTTAAACTGCTTAATAGATCTTGTTTGAATGATTGATTATTTGAATGTATGGTTGATTTGATTGTTTCCAAGTTAGCTAGTAGTTGATTTGGAACAAGATGATGAAAGAGGATTCAAAAGCTATGGAAGAAGGCTCTTGAATGGTGAAAGCTGCTTAAGGCATATGTAGCGGATGTTGAAGCTCATATGTATAGATTGGATGATGTTGAGATGGGACTTTGCCATGATTTGATGAGGCAAACCATGTTGTTGAGTTGAGACTTTGCTTTGATGCGATGAAGCGAAGTATGATGTGAGTCTTGGCTTAATCCAAGCAGGGATCATTCCAAGCATGTTGATAACTTGAAGAGTAGTTCAAGTTGGTTGATAATGGATTGTTCAAGAGGTAGCTTGAGCTTGTATGAGGATAGTCGTCAAGAAGGATGGCTAGGAGGCTTGGATTTCATCGTTGTTGAAGGTTCTAGCATGCTCAAAAGCAAGAGTACATGGGGCGCCCATAACGACTACAGGTAGGTAGTCGGGACACCCAAAAGACTACAGGTAGGTAGTTGAGTACTCTGGGCAAAGTAGATAAGTCCTAGGCACAAGGCAGTGTGCGGAGTTATGGTTAGAACCGGGGTTACCATTAGCCCTTGACAGATGGTCATTCAACTAACGGTGAAATCGAGGCAAGGATGACAGTGATAGCCAGAGTCATGGATGTTTGGTTGTATTATCATTCGGCTTCAAGAGCGGTGTTTTCTGGGTGCTTATCTGATCTTGGTTTAGGCCTTGGGGGTTTGTATTTGGAAAACATCGTCCTTGACTCGAGTGGTATTCGCTTTACCTTAATTGTCTATGTTGTTATGCTTGCTTCTCCTTAGTGTATGTCTGGGGCTATCACTGTAGAAAGAGGTGGAGTGGGATGGTTTGGTTCCTATTCCTTTTATCCTTTATGCTCTTTTGGTATGTTGGATAGTTAATTTACTGCTCACTAAGACTTTGTCTGACTCAAGGTTTTATGTCTCCTCTTATTACCTTGGGCTGTTCATCCATGTTTGGGATGGGCAGACTAGGTAGCAGGTGACAGGTGCTGTACTAGGAGTTCTACGCTGAAGATGACGAAGACGAGCAGGAGGCTTTGCATATTAGTTTTCTTACTATATGTACTGGGTATCCGCTGCTGTATTTGGTTGAGTGATTTGTAGTGAGGCTTTCATGTATGGATTTGAGTAGATGATTGTACAAAACTACTGTGATGCTTATATGATGATGTTCTGTTCTATGGAGCTTCACTATATTATATTTCTCTATTGTATTTTATCCATGCGCTGTGAGTTATGCGATAGAGATTCTTTTGTTTTGTTTTACCCTGACTATCGTCCATGGCTGCCTGGCACGCCTTTCAGCGCATTATTTCCTTGTTTTGGTGCGGGAGTCATGGGCGGTCGTCACATTTGGTATCAGAGCATTGGTTAATCGATTTCAGCCAACGCTCGCTGACGTAACTACGTATGAGAGACGTAATTGTATTTTGATGGATGATTACTATATATAATATAGTAGCCTAGAAGGATTTGAACTCCTTATGCAGTTGTTTCTTAAGGTGTTCTAATCATTCTTATACAGATATTAAGGATGAGTCGTAGAGGGAGACCAGCTGCAAAGGAAAGCCGTGCTGATGAAGGAGCTGTTGATTATGGAACTATGTTCGAAGCGATGATGACTTCGATCATGAGAAGGATACCAGCTTCAGGATCATCAGTGGATGTGGGAGTTCAAGTTCAAGCTCCAAGACCGGTGGATTTTGCTAAGCTTTGCAAGGATTATACTTCTCTTGGAGGAAAAGCTTTCTTGGGGACGGAGTCGACTATTGAGGTGCAGAGATGGATTGATGCATGTCGAAGGATCTTTGGTGACTTAGGGATTGAGGATGCAACTAAGAGAAAGCTTGCATCGAGACAGCTTCAGGGAAGAGCTGCTGATTGGTGGAATTCTATCACCATTGATACCCCAGAAGAAGAGATTACTTGGGAGCAATTCCAAGTTAGATTTGAAGCCAAGTTCATCTCTACGGCTCAGAAGTCTGTTTTGTTCAAGAGGTTT
The DNA here is from genome assembly GCA_030765085.1 of Allium cepa. Classification (NCBI taxonomy): domain Eukaryota; kingdom Viridiplantae; phylum Streptophyta; class Magnoliopsida; order Asparagales; family Amaryllidaceae; genus Allium; species Allium cepa. The sequence continues at coordinate 569,168,532 of CM060931.1, read as the reverse complement.
GTAGAGCTCAAGCAAGGTGGGAGACCAGTTCTTGAGTATATTTCTGAGTTTGAAGCTTTGTCCAAGTATGCCAGATCGTACATTGATTCTCCCTATCAGAAGAATGAGAAGTTTGTGACTGGTCTGGATGCTTATCTTGGGAGGCAGTTAGTGGATCATTTGGACGATCCATTTGAGAAGCTTGTGGAGAAAGCCCTTAGGCATGAGAGTTTGTTTCCTAAGGAAAGTTCTGTTGTTGCTGTAACCAGGGAAGTATCTAAACCACAGCAGAGTGGCAACAGGAAGAGGAAGCAGCAGCAACAGAAGGGTAAGGATGGCCAGAAGAAGCCGAAGAGCGAAATGACTTGCTATAACTGCCAGCAGAAGGGCCATCTTTACAAAGATTGTAAGAATCCCAAAGTGCCGGGAAAGTGTTACAACTGTGATAAGCTGGGACATATCAAGAAGGACTGTCCAGAACCGAGGAAAGATAGGCAGGTTGTGCAAGCCTATGCTTTGGGGGCTGTTCCATCGTCTTCGAAAGCTCCTACTGCTGAAGAGAAGGGGAAGAGTGTGGTTGTTCAAGGTACTCTTTCTATTTGTGGTGTTCCAGTTAGAGTGTTGTTTGATACTGGAGCGTCGCATTCTTTTGTTGTGATGATTTGGTAAGCCGGTTAGGTATGAAACCGGATATTGTTGATAGGCCATTGGTTGTGACTAATCCGGTAGGGGGTTCGTCATGTTTGTGTATGTTATGCCGTGGTCTAGTTGTGTCGAGTCATGATTGCTCGTTTGTTTGTGATTGCTTTGTTCTGAACTTTGCGGGGTTCGGAATTATTTTGGGCATGGACTGGCTTAGGAAGTATGCGGCTAGGATTGATTGTGAGAGGCTTGAGGTGACAGTCGGAAATGTGGAAGGGCGAAAGGTTGTGATACGATGTAAGCATGAGGAAGGCGTCTTCATGAGCTTCATGTATTCGCTGGTTGTTCCACGGGATGGACTGTCATCAGTGCCTATTGTGAATGAGTTTGGTGATGTCTTTGAGGAAGTCAAAGGGTTACCGCCGCATAGGGAGATCGAGTTTCGTATCGATCTAGTTGAGGGAGCCAGACCTGTTGTGATGCCTCTTAGGCGGATGGCACCGAGGGAGCAGCAAGAGCTGAAGGTGCAAGTTGATGACCTTTTGCAGAAAGGATTCATTCGGAGAAGTGTGTCCGAATGGGGTGCGCCAGTTGTGTTCGCAACCAAAACGGATGGATCGTTGAGGTTGTGTGTTGATTATCGTGAGCTGAATAAGGTGACTAAGAAGAACAAGTATCCATTGCCGAGAATAGATGACTTGTTTGATCAGCTTCACGAGGCTAAGGTGTTTTCTCAGATGGATTTGGCAACGGGATTTCACCAGTTGAGAGTGGCGAAGGATAGTGTGCCGAAGACTGCTTTCAGGACACCATCCGGGTTTTATGAGTGGCTGGTAATGCCGTTTGGATTGACTAACGCACCAGCATATTTTGTGGATCTTATGAATAGAGTGTTCAGAGATCAGTTGAATAAGTTCGTGCTTGTGTTCGTGGATGATATTTTGGTTTACTCCAGAACCAAGGAAGAGCACAAGACGCACTTGAGGATTGTTTTAGGAATCTTACGGAAACATCAGCTGAAGGCTAAGTTTTCGAAGTGTCACTTCTGGAAGAGTGAAGTGAGGTTCTTAGGCCATGTTATCTCTGGAAATGGAATAGCGGTTGACCCCGCTAAGGTGGCAGCGATCCAGGATTGGGTTAGACCTAAGAATGCATCTGATGTGAGAAGTTTTCTTGGATTAGCAGGATATTATCGTCGGTTTATCAAAGACTTTTCCAAGATAGCTGCACCGTTGACAGGATTGACGAAGAAGAACCAAGTGTTCAGATGGGATGATAAGTGTGAGCAAGCTTTCGTAATCCTGAAAGAACGACTGACAAGTGCTCCTGTTTTGACTATTCCGAGTGGGAATGATGAGATGGTGGTTTACACCGATGCATGTGGCACTGGACTAGGAGCGGTGCTAATGCAGAAGGATAAAGTTGTTGCGTATGCTAGTCGACAACTAAAGCCGCATGAAAGGAATTATCCGACTCATGATTTGGAGTTAGCGGCGATTGTGTTTGCTTTGAAGATGTGGAGACACTATCTATTGGGAGTTAGATTCGAGTTGTTTACAGATCATAAGTCGTTGAAGTATCTGTTCTCCCAAAAGGATTTGAATCTTCGACAGCAAAGGTGGCTAGAGTTCTTAGCATCGTATGATTTTGGTATAGCCTATACTCCAGGGAAAGGTAACGCAGTGGCTGATGCGTTAAGTCGAAGACATGCAGGTTTGGGAGCCATGTTTTCGGAATGGAAGAGTCTTGAGTGTTTGGCTGGATTTGATTTCAGGCCTAGATGCGAATTGGAACCTGAGATGTTGGCAAACTTATCGATAAGGCCTACTCTTGTGGAAAGAATTGGTGAAAGCCAAAAGAGAGATGATAAGCTTGTCAAGATTATCCGTGATTTGGAATCTGGATTGGAACCAGAGAAGGATAAGGGATTCGAGGTCGATCGAGAGGGTTGGCTTCGAAAGCAAGGACGATTGGTTATTCCCGATGTAGATGGATTGAGAGATGAAGTTCTGAGGGAAAGTCATCACTCGAAGTTGACAATTCATCCAGGTGGTAATAAGATGTATCGGGATATGAAGAGAGCTTACTACTGGGTAGGTATGAAGAAAGATGTTGGAAGTTTTATTTCCAAGTGTATGAATTGTCAGTTGGTAAAAGCTGAGCAGAAGAAGCCCAGTGGATTACTTCAGCCATTAGAGGTTCCTACGTGGAAGTGGGAGCAAGTGTCGATGGATTTTATCGATGGTCTACCTAGAACTAGGACAGGGAATGAAGGGATTTGGGTCATAGTAGATCGTTTGACCAAGAGTGCAAGGTTCATTCCTGTTCGATCGAATAGGACTGCATCGAAGTTGGCTGAGCTTTATGTGAAGTGGATAGTTCGTTTCCATGGTGTTCCGAAGAGTATAGTGAGCGATCGAGATCCATTGTTCACCAGTAGATTTTGGAAGAGCTTCCAGGAAGTTTTGGGAACTGAGTTGTGTTTGAGTACAGCTTATCACCCTCAAACAGATGGTCAGACTGAGAGAGTCAACCGAGTTTTGGAAGATCTTCTTAGAGCATGTGTTTTGGACTTCGGAGGATCATGGGAAGATCACCTTCATTTGGTGGAGTTTGCTTATAATAACAGTTATCAGTCGAGTATTGGTATGGCACCATATGAGGCATTATATGGAAGACCGTGTAACTCTCCGACATGTTGGTTGGAAACTGGAGAAAAGCTGATACTTGGGCCAGAGATGATTCGACAGACTTCGGATTGTATAGAGATCATTCGGCAAAGAATGAAGGCAGCCCAGGATCGTCAGAAAAGTTATGCCGATAATCGTCGAAAGGATTTGGAATTCGACGTAGGTGATACGGTTTTTGTGAAGATTTCTCCTTTAAAGAGTGTTATTAGGTTCGGGATGAAAGGGAAATTGACTCCGAGATTTGTTGGACCATTCCCGATTATCGAGCGAATTGGAAAGCTCGCTTATAGACTGGAGTTACCGGAAAAGATGGCGGGTGTGCACAATGTTTTTCATGTGTCTTATCTACGGAAGTATGTGCATGACCCTACTACGGTGGTTTCTGCTGATAGCTGTGAAGACTTAGAGGTTGATCCCGTGGTTACAAGACCTCGTAAGCCGCTTCGTATTGTTGAAACCGATACGAAACAGCTTAGGAGGAAGACGATTACGTTGCTCAAGGTACAATGGAGTGATGATGTTAACGACTGTACGTGGGAGGAGGAAGAGAGGATGAAGGCAGCTCATCCCGGACTCTTCGAGGTATGGCCCTAAAGTGTCGTGACATCTCATGAATTTGTAGCTTGTTCTAAGTTTTAGAATTCTGCATCCTAGGCTAGAATTGGTTGCATGGTTTGTTGATTGCTTTGGATGGTAGGCATGCAGAATATCTTTGATTTCTGATTGTTTGCTTGGAATTTCGGGGGCGAAATTCCTAAGGGGGAGAGAATGTAACGACCCGTATTTTACGTGTCGATGGATCGTAGAATTTACAGGTCGTTAGTGTTGTTTGTGGTGTTCCTAGCCTGAGTCGTATAAGGAGATAACTCGTGTGGTTAGTGTTGAGTCGTGACCGACTCATAGGATAGGTCGTGTACAAGTTACGACTCATAGGATGGAAGGCTTGGGAGTTAGGTCGTTTGAAGGATAGGTCGTAGGTAGGGGTGAGCGACCTAAGGAGCTAACGGGTTAGGATGTTAATGTGTTGAGAGTTAGGTCGGTTGAGCGACCTAGGATAGAGGAACGACCTAAGAAAGTGACCGACCTAGTGGAGAGCGACCTAAGAGGGGGTAGCGACCTAAAGGTTAGGCGACTTAGAGATGGACCGACCCAGGAAAGTAGCCGACTTAGGGTTTAGAGAGGCATGCTTGAGTCGTTGGTAGATGAGTCGTTAGGTCGCTAGCGCGACCTAAAGGAAATAGGTTGAGTCGTGAGTCGGCTATGTTGTTAGGTCGTAGCATGATAGGTCGGCAACGACCTAAGTTAGGTCGGAGGCTTTTGTATTGTGTGTTTGTTAGGTCGTTGGGGACATAGGTCGGCAGGGGTTTGAGTCGGCACTGGTATTAAGTCGTAAGTCGGCATGGTGGTTAAGTCGTCATACGACTTAGGACTTGGGATATGCGGCCTGTGTTTTAGGTTATGTCTGGGTTGTGTCGTAGGTCGTTAATGTTATAAGTCGTTAGGTCGGCCTTGGGCTTAAGTCGGCCTTGTTTGTTAGGTCGCAGGGGGTTTAGGTCGTGAGACCCTGTGTGTTTGGATAAGCCGTAGGTCGCTAGGGCGGGCTGGTTTTAGGTCGTAGGTCGTTGGAGTGTTAGGTCGGGGACGACCTAAAGGGCGACGACCTAAGGGTTGTTCAGCCTATAAATAGAGGGGTTTGGCTCACTTTTTGGCACCGGTTTTTGAAGCGACGAAGTGCTGCCATTTTGGGAACTCGACTACAACATTTCTTCATCTTCTTTTCTCCATTCCAATCTAATTCTAACATCCATCCAAGATCGAAGATCGAGATTGAAGATTCAAGCGCCAAAGTTGAAGATCTTCATCCAACAAAGCTAGATTTCATCGATTGAAGCGAGATGTTGCCGGATCAAGCCTTGATCTCCGCTGTCCAGATCTGAAGTGTTTAGTTTTTGAGGTGTTTGGGTGATTTGGTGAGTGGTAGTTATCTCTCACGCGGATCCAAAGGAGTATATTGGATTGGTGGCATGTTTGGGTGTTAAAGTTAGAGATTTCATGCATTTTTCTTAGATCTAAGTGTAGATCCATGGTTTTTGAAGATGTTTACTTATGCAAGTTTATTTAATAAGTGTTAGAGACAAAACCCATGTTTTATATTTGATAGATCTATGCTAAAAACCATGATTTCACATATGTTGGACTTTTGCTCGTTTATTTACGAAATTCCCATTATAGTTGATATTGCTTAAACTGCTTAATAGATCTTGTTTGAATGATTGATTATTTGAATGTATGGTTGATTTGATTGTTTCCAAGTTAGCTAGTAGTTGATTTGGAACAAGATGATGAAAGAGGATTCAAAAGCTATGGAAGAAGGCTCTTGAATGGTGAAAGCTGCTTAAGGCATATGTAGCGGATGTTGAAGCTCATATGTATAGATTGGATGATGTTGAGATGGGACTTTGCCATGATTTGATGAGGCAAACCATGTTGTTGAGTTGAGACTTTGCTTTGATGCGATGAAGCGAAGTATGATGTGAGTCTTGGCTTAATCCAAGCAGGGATCATTCCAAGCATGTTGATAACTTGAAGAGTAGTTCAAGTTGGTTGATAATGGATTGTTCAAGAGGTAGCTTGAGCTTGTATGAGGATAGTCGTCAAGAAGGATGGCTAGGAGGCTTGGATTTCATCGTTGTTGAAGGTTCTAGCATGCTCAAAAGCAAGAGTACATGGGGCGCCCATAACGACTACAGGTAGGTAGTCGGGACACCCAAAAGACTACAGGTAGGTAGTTGAGTACTCTGGGCAAAGTAGATAAGTCCTAGGCACAAGGCAGTGTGCGGAGTTATGGTTAGAACCGGGGTTACCATTAGCCCTTGACAGATGGTCATTCAACTAACGGTGAAATCGAGGCAAGGATGACAGTGATAGCCAGAGTCATGGATGTTTGGTTGTATTATCATTCGGCTTCAAGAGCGGTGTTTTCTGGGTGCTTATCTGATCTTGGTTTAGGCCTTGGGGGTTTGTATTTGGAAAACATCGTCCTTGACTCGAGTGGTATTCGCTTTACCTTAATTGTCTATGTTGTTATGCTTGCTTCTCCTTAGTGTATGTCTGGGGCTATCACTGTAGAAAGAGGTGGAGTGGGATGGTTTGGTTCCTATTCCTTTTATCCTTTATGCTCTTTTGGTATGTTGGATAGTTAATTTACTGCTCACTAAGACTTTGTCTGACTCAAGGTTTTATGTCTCCTCTTATTACCTTGGGCTGTTCATCCATGTTTGGGATGGGCAGACTAGGTAGCAGGTGACAGGTGCTGTACTAGGAGTTCTACGCTGAAGATGACGAAGACGAGCAGGAGGCTTTGCATATTAGTTTTCTTACTATATGTACTGGGTATCCGCTGCTGTATTTGGTTGAGTGATTTGTAGTGAGGCTTTCATGTATGGATTTGAGTAGATGATTGTACAAAACTACTGTGATGCTTATATGATGATGTTCTGTTCTATGGAGCTTCACTATATTATATTTCTCTATTGTATTTTATCCATGCGCTGTGAGTTATGCGATAGAGATTCTTTTGTTTTGTTTTACCCTGACTATCGTCCATGGCTGCCTGGCACGCCTTTCAGCGCATTATTTCCTTGTTTTGGTGCGGGAGTCATGGGCGGTCGTCACATTCTATTTTCTATCTTTTTCTCTCTTCTTCTACCTCTTTCCTTTTCTTAAACCATAACATTTCGGGTTTCCGGCCTTTGATTTCTCGGCAGTCGATAAAGTGAGTATCGATGTTGAATTTTCGAAAGTTGAAAATTTTCGGGACGTTACATCTGGTATCAGAGCATATGGTTAAGCGACAACCATGGTTCTGTTGTGTATTACTCATTAGAGATAGAGTCAGTAGTACTCTAGAATGAGTTTGAGTGTAATAATAGCTATGAGAGCGTATTTGTTAGTGAATATATAAAATTGTTTTATATTGTGATGATTGGTTTATTGAGTGGCATATGAACTTTCGTCAGCACGGTCTCGACAACTATTCCGAAGGGGTTTCTAAACACTTGTACAGAACAATTCGACACAATATTGTTTTAAAATTGGGTACATGAAATAATTTTACCTTGAGTATATTTTATATATAAAGGAATAACTTTTCAGAATTATTAAAGTGTATATAAGTTGATTGTTTAGTTGTTTGAATAATCTAAATAAAAGAAGAATTGTATAAGCAAATGAATTATAAGAAATGGAATTATAATTAAAGTGATTTATAATTGTGAAATAAACTTATATATATGAGAAGTGAAACTATATGAATATATTTATGAATATGAGTTGTAAATAAAAATGAATTTAAAGTTAAATGGAAATTTACTTTAGAATTTGGAATCTGAGTTGATTTATAAGTGGGAATTTAAGTTATGTAAAACCAAGTGATGTCTATAAAAAAAATATAACTTAAGAGATGTTGAATGAAGTTGATATTGGTATCAAAGTAAATTAATAAAGTTATGTGATAAATGTGAACTTGAGTTATATAAATGAAATTCAACTTTTGTAATTGAATTGAATTAATGGATTAAATGTTAATCAATTGAATGAAAATAATTGATATGAAATAATGAATGTAAGTGTTAATTCATTAAAATTTAATGTTATTGGAAGTTGAATAATTGAATGCAAATCAATTTAATTAAACCAAAATGAATGAATATAATAAGCAAAGGAATTTGGTTGTAATTGATATACATTGGTTGTTATATGGTTGTTAGTTGATTGTATATAATTCATTAAGTGTTAATGAAATTGAAAGCTAAAGTAATTGAAATTCAATTGGAAGTTAAGTGAATCTTAAATAGAATTGAATTTGAATTGGAAGTGAACCAACCTGAATATGAATTAGTGAATGCAAACTAATTAAAATTGAAAATGAATGTTAGTAAGAACATCCACTGTATATGAATCAAATATGATTAAATTGAAAACCAATTCATTGGATATGAATGAGAATATGAATATTTATTAGTTATGACAGTTGGTTGATGGTTGAATATATTGCTTTTATTGCATTTGCTATGTTGGTATATATAGTTATTATGTTGCTATATGTTGTATATCGATACTATTGTCTATATACATGATTCTCATGTTGTTTGTTGAGTGTTTAGTAGGTGTGGATCGCGTTTGCTTCGCATTTGGAGCTCGCTTTCGCGCTATATTAGCCGTATATGCTTGCTAATAAAATATAAGGCACATATCTCGGATTAAATATCGTACTTTTACACTTTTTTCCCTGCGGGATGCCTCATTACTTGATGAAATGTATATTTGTGATATATATACTGTCATTTTATTCGGATCGAGCCGCGCAAAGGAGACTATGGCGAATTTTTCTGAAAATTTAAGGCGTTAGAAAAAATTTGAGAAAATTGAAAAGTTGTGAAAACTTTAACTTTGATTTGGAATTGAAAGTTAAACAACAGTAGTTGTTTTTGAAAAGATAACTAAGTATGATTTGAAAACTTAGTAAAGTTATTGTAAGAAATTTAATTATGAATTTTGGAAAATTAATAGATTATGTAACTTTTCTTACTTGATAATTTCGAGGACGAAATTCTTTTAAGGGGGAAGATTGTAACGACCCAGAATTTTATTTAATTAAAATTCGAATATGTAATTAATTTTAAATATTAATAAGTGAATTTATAAGTCGAATAAATTCTATTTCGAATAATTGGATTTAATTGGATAATTAAATCGATAATTTAATATGTTAAATTATGGAAATAATTGAAAATTGGGTTAAATATGATTGAAAATGATTTGTAAAATTTTATTTTATCATGTTGGAGTTAGAATGATATTTTAGAACTTTTAAAATCGAATTAAAAGTTAATTTGTGAAAATTGAATATTTTAATATTTAAATCGACTAGTGAAAATAGTCAACTTTTGAATAGTCTCAAAATTGGACGAAACTAGTTCCATTGGATCCGTAATAGTTTGTTATTACCGGATTTCAATTTTCGTGTCAATCGGAGTTATCGTTTGATCGTGGCAACTCGAAACGCATCGAATTATTTTTAATATTAATTTGGCGAGTTAAAATAGCCATTTTTCAAACTGTCTTGGATTTCGACGAAACCAGTTTCATCGGATCCGTAATGTGATATTATTGTAAGGTTTCAAATTTCGTGTCAATTGGATTTACCGTTTGTCCGGTACAAATTAAAACGCCTAGAAAATCATTTAAATCGGTTTAATTTAAATTGAACGTTTATTGCCATAACTCGCACAGATGTCCGAATTAGCTTCCGAAACCTATTCCATTGTGTCCGGAACGCGGGATAAACCTTAGGAACGTCAGTTTCGGCGCGTGAATCGGAGTTTGGAAAATCCGGGATGAATAGTGTCGTTCGTTTTCCTATAAATAGCCACCTTCACAAGAGAAAAAAAAAATAACCTAACCCTAGTTTATACGCAGCCGCCACCCCCTAAACCTATGGCCGAAAATGATTCTTGTTTCTCCCTCGTTTTCTTCAAATCCAAGCCTCATTTCAAGAATCCTTCAACACGAAACTTGTAGAGCTCGTCGAGAGCAACATTATCAACGGTTGTCATCTAAATCGATGCGGTGGATTGTCAGAAAATCAGGCTCAAAGGCCATACGGTCGGCCTCAAAATACGCGCCAAGATGGAGGCCGAGTTCGACCAGGCTCCAGCCGAGTGTCGTGCTCGAGATGCTCTTCAACGTGGCGCTTCCTGATCGAATTATCGTCGAGTGTTGGTGGCGCAAGAATTAACCCTAAATTCTAAGGATGGGTTCGGTTTCACGTTGATGGCCTGGGGATGGAGTCGCGTGAAAAGGAAGATGCAATGCACGGCCCTGATGCAAGCAAGTGAGATCCAGTGGCTAGGAATGGTTGTAGGTTTATAATTATAATTAATTGTTGTAAATTTTATATAAAAAATCATGTAACTTCATAAATGCATAACTTTTTCATACGAGGTCGAAAACGCGCGAAACCAGTTGCGTTGGAATCGTCTAGACGAGCACTACGTGATGGAATTGGATTGGAGTTGTTTGGAGTTAGTGAAAATTTTGGGTAAAATTAAATGTCCGTTTAATTTTATTCGAAATAAATCGCTAAAACGAAATTGAAATCAAGGTGAGAACTTCTCACTCAATCGAATCAGTTTCGATTTTAATTTTAAATAGTTAGATTTAAAATATTTGAATGCATGTTTGAATGATGATTGTTATCTATTGATTGTTAAAATAGACATTATGCGCCGTTAGTTAGCGGATGTTATTTATTAAAAACATATACCGCGAATATTTCATAAACAGTGAAATTGGTATTATATATAATAGCAATATATATATATATATATATTGGCATATGTATATATTGCAGTTATTGATTTACCGCATTTGTATAGCGGATGAGACCCTATTGCGCCGTCTATTAAGCGGATAATATTTTAAATCCCATATACCGCGATAATTTCGTACTGGAACGGAATTGGTATTGTGCTAACATCTTTGGATGTAGGAAAACAGGTTGGAGGGATCTAACTGGATTCCTCAACGGTATTTATTTGATTTTGAATATTTTGATATTCATTGATTATCATATACGATATATGATGTCGTTGTTGTCGTGATTGACTATTTGGTATGTAGCATCATTGGGCCAAATTTTGGAATTTTAAAAATGATTTTTAAAGTGATTTTTGAAGAGTATACGATTATAAAATATTTTTTGGAATTGATCCATTATAAATAAATAAACGATATAATTTTAATGTTATAAAAATTATGGTTTTTGAGAAATATAGTTAAAGGTTGATTTTTGAAAATACGAGGCTAATGATTTTATAAAATAGTTTAATCGGGATTTTTGAATTTATTATAAAAAAAGTTTAAATATAGGATTTATAAAAATTTGATTATTTTATAAATCAAAGAAAATGGTGAAATTTATAAAGGACTTTAAAGACGTTTTGAAATAATAATGTAAATTGATTTATATAAGGGATTTATAAATTGATATTTATAAATTAAAATATTTGAATTATAAAACAAGTTTTATAAGTGTTAGAATGAAGTGAGAATGAATTTCATAAATGAATGAAATTTATCGAATTATACACGCTGAAGTTAGAAATAGAATTTTATAAACGGTAGGTTTATAAAATTTGTAAAGTTATTTGAAGAATAGGTTTGGATAAATAAACGAATCTTATAAGTTATAAGATTTATAATTATGAAGTTCAAAGGAACGATTTTTGCAAACAAATAAATTATAAGTATTTCACTTATAATATGAATTTCTAGTATATCATTGAGTTATAAATCGAATAGGTTAATAAAGGAGATTTATAAAAGGAAGTTGTTATAAAATAAATAGAAATGGAATTTATAAACGTTGTTTTATAAATTCGCAAACGACTTATTTTAAGAAGTAAATTGTTGTAACCTATTAATGGAGTTATATTCACGTTTTTGAATAGTGAATAATATGTTAAAGAAATTGTTTTGAATGTGATATTTTAAATAGAATTAAAACGATCTAACGATGTTTTTAAAATGCGTTGAGATTCGAAACCATAGATTTCAACATTCATTGTTGAAATAAACGTTTTCGAGAAATAGAAGGAAATGGTGGACTATAACACTGTTGTTATAGTAAATGATTTCCGAAAGGAAATGTTTTGTATAGTATTGGGATTTATATATCTATTTTAATTTCGAATCCCTATACTAGTGATTTTGGGTTGTCGTAACGATGTTTTACGCAACATTCGTTTTGGCCCAAATAAATATGTTTAAGAGAATGATTTCCTTAAAGAATGAAATATATACTTAATCTTGATTTAAGTATATTGAATATTTTCCAAGTGTTGAAAATAAATGGATTTGTGAATTACTTATTAATAAACAAGTATGGAAATGTTTTCCAATATAAAGTGAATATTAGAGAATTTATCTTTTTGAAGATAAATTGAAATGAATAATTGAAATCGTATATGCATGGATATTTTGGAATGAAAATTCACTATGGAATTTATAAAAGAAAGAGGAATTTGTTTAAAAATAAATATTGATTTATTTTTGAAGTGTGAAAATTATTTATCTTGTAAAGATATTTTTGGGGAATAAATAATTTGGAAAATTATTTGGAATCTGGTGATGTTATGCATATCCATTGATAGTTCAATAACCGACTATCAATACTTACCTTTGAAAGGTATTTGTTGTGATTTGCTTGGATTTGAATGCTACACTTATTTTTAAATTATTGCGCTCGTTATTCGGATTACCCATTCCGAATAGTGATACGACGTAATGGATAGCATTGAAGATCAGTGTTGAAGACCCGGTATTTGCGAGAGCGATAGGATGACCTGTCGATTGACTCTGCACCGAGTAGCTACGGTATAGAGTTCTCCATATGTGATGGGAAATCCGATCAGGATTGTGGATATCCGGATTGCAAGGACTTCTTTGTAAGTGCCTTCGGTTCTGTTCGATCCCGGAACAGACTTGTATGGATTGTATGTCTGACATTACAAATTGAGATATAAAGCAGATTTCTTTCAAATATATTTCTGTTGGTGGCGGAGAATTTATTCTTTTAGCTTAACACCCTTCTCTGAGACGTACGAGCTCAGAGGTTATGTAGTTGAAGGTTATCAGCGACATATTCCCAATTTGGTAATGTGACATGCTGAGTGTTGCTGTTAAATGATCATTGTGTTGATTATTTGTGATAGGATCATTTATTTGATCGTCTATCCTGGTGATCATTTCTATGATCATTTGTTGACCCAAAGCATGGCTTTTGTATAAATTATGTTTTTGTGGACGTGACTTCGTCGAGCCTCACACCTCGGGAATGGTCAAAACAGGAAAGATGCGACAAGGTTATGAGGGGTAGCGCCCTTTAGGGTATGTGCATTTCCTTTTGGAAAAGGGTGGTATCATGGTATGGAGCCCAGATACTTACTCATGTTGAAAACACTTTGTGATTGTGTGAATTGATTACGAGCGCTCGGTTAAAGGTCCCAAAGGACCGGGGGTTGGCATACTCGGTCAGTTGTTACTCAGTTAGGGGTAACCCGGCCTTGTGTTGGCAGAGATCCGGTTTGGTTCTCGGGGACGTCCATCCAGAGGCATTCTCATGTGGCAATGGGAAGTTCCTTGGCCTGATCATTCGTTGGAAATCCAAAGAAACAATACGAGACTTGTACGGTTTTAGTTGTATAACCAGCTATGGAATGTGGCGGTAACCTGCTATTGAACATAGTTAGCTATAGTAGGCATACGATAATGGTCGTATGTTAGCTAAGATTTATATCTTTATTTTCGAAATGATTTTCTCTACACTATGCACTAGTAATAATATCAAATGTTCTTTTAAATGCGTATCAAGCATCTTTGACTATCATAAGGAGAAATCTCCTCCGATTCTGCGTTTCCATTGTGTGTGTGTGCGGGAGGCCTTATGGTAGTCTCATTTTTAAAAGCATTGCGAATTGACTTTAAAAATATTCATCTATTTTGTTTTCAAAGATAAATAAACTGTTTTGAGTTCTCACACCAGTCACATGACTGACTCGGAGTTTATTGTTTTCCTTACTAAACTCTGGGTGCCCACCAATTTCCACACGGGCAGTCAAGAGTTAAGGTTTATCAGGATATTCTGGATATTCTGGAGTTGCTGGAGGCAAGATGGATGGCATGGCGTATTATTAGTATATAGTATTTCTTTTCTGCTGTTTGTTGTTGTTGTTGTACACTATGATGATATGATGTAAAGTAATGTAATGTAATGTAATGTAATGTAATGTAATAACTGATATAGTTCTTTATTTAAAGATTATTCATTTATCTATTATATGTTGTTCCGCTTCGAATTGTGAGATTCTGATGTTGTTCAGTTGTTTTCTGTTCCGTTCTATTTTCTATCTTTTCTCTCTTCTTCTACCTCTTTCCTTTTCTTAAACCATAACATTTCGGGTTTCCGGCCTTCGATTTCTCGGCAGTCGACAAAGTGAGTATCGATGTTGAATTTTCGAAAGTCGAAAATTTTCGGGACGTTACAATAACCATCTATAACTATATATACACATATGAAATTTATATTCTAAGTTCAAACATCACAAATTTAATTTACATGTTTTTCAAACATATAAATAAATAAATAAATCAAGCTTACATTTTTTTTTTAAAATCAACATACACTTAAAATATATATATATATATATATATACATACTAACACCTTTATACTAAACTTATATAACTAGTATGTATATTCTCAAACAGATAAAATAAATGTTTAAATATGAATACCTAAAAGAAAACTTTTTTTATATATATTACAATTTCTGTATATATTAAATTTTATATATATGTATATATATATAATTTAAATCCATCCATATTTTTACATTCAATAACATATTATATTCAACCTATATAAATTTCCAAATTATATATGTGTATTAAAATAATTTATAAAGTAGAGTATTTATAGAATCATCTTAAATCCAAAATAGTATAAATATAATACTGTAACAAAATATATACAATCATCAACTAAGTAAGTCAGTACCACATAGAAACCCATATGGTAACAAACCGCATAATATAAATATATATAAGTATTTTATATAGTCTGTAACAAAAAAAAATATGACTTACATAAGCGAATAACCATATTATAGGAAACCTGATATCCGCAAATAGTAGCTGACTATATATATATATATATATATATATTTATATATTCTTATTAAAAATTTAAACGGTAGGAAACGAAAAAAAACGTACCACCATAAAATGAAATTGATAACGTCTGTGCATTGATTCTGCAATATTTATTAAAGCAATTGATTGATGCGCGTTTAAATTTGAACGGAAGGAAAGAGAAAAGCCACAATTAAAGGTAAGCTTTAAATTTTTAATAAATACAAAATGTTTCTAAGTTTATACGTTTATTACTTTCCAGCTGTAGTGTATGTATATAATGAATGGTCATAAAGAAAGAAGTGGAAACAGGGAGCATAGGAAAGGAAAGGTTAGAAAAATAAAATTTTGTTGAGAAATGAATATTTGCATGAGTTATATAGGTTTGATCAGAGAGGTAGCGTGATTTAAGGAGAAGAAAGAACGGCAATAAATCAACTTGCTTTGAAATGGAAAGGAAATTAAACTAGTGTTGATTTTTAATGA
Organism: Allium cepa; assembly: GCA_030765085.1. NCBI lineage: Eukaryota > Viridiplantae > Streptophyta > Magnoliopsida > Asparagales > Amaryllidaceae > Allium > Allium cepa. The sequence goes on along the minus strand of CM060931.1, from coordinate 569,152,982 downwards.
GCAGATATAGGAAAGAAATAAAATATTGATTTAAAAAAAAGGCCACGATTTGATTGAGCACTGATTTTTCTTGTTATACACGGTTACTGGATTTTTAACAAATTTTAAGCAAATGGGTTTCGAAATTAAAGCAGAAGAAACGGTCAGCTAAGATTAGATTTTGGAATAAGATTTTTAAACAATATTGAATGCGTTTAAAATTTAAAGCTCGCGTCGATGGGAACAATGGCAAGAAATTAAAAAGGCGAATGGTTATAAAATTTGTAAAATAACGTTCCTATTAAATCAGGAGAGTAAAAGGAAAGTGAATAAAATTAGAATGCGTACAACAGACGCAGTGATTTTTGTCCAAAAAAAATGAAAATAACGGATTTAAATTTTATACGTTTTCTTGTATGTGTATAAACATATTTATTCCATCAAATAACACGCCTTTCAAACACGAAATTAAACTGTTTATTTATACACAAAGTTTTGGAAATTTAGTACTTTTATAAAAATATGATTTGTTACACATTTAATAAGAAATTTATGTTCAAAAATGTATATAAGTAAAATATAAAATATTAAATTTTTAAAAGTATAAAATCGATTTTTTTTTAAAGAACAAAAGGTGAAATAAACGTTGTTACGAATATATTAAATTAAACCAAAACATTAAAAATTATAAATTTAAAGATTTATAACTTCAAAAAAAATGTTAAGTTTTAACCAAAATAAGAATTTTAGAACTTTCCCACTAATAAAAATCTTGGGTGATTATTTATAATTAAATTTAGACAATCAAATTTTCGAAAAATAAAACCCCAGAGTTATAAATAATGAATAAAATATTTGTGACGGCCCGGAATTTTTAAGCAATTTAAAATTGGAATATTTAATTGATTTTAAAAACTCAATATAATAATTTTAACTTGAATTACAAATATCGCTATTTATTTGATTATTAAATAATAGAATTTAATAATTAGAAGTTGAGTAAATTGTTGAATCTAGAATTTTAAGCCGATTAAATAATTTGAAGGCTTATAAAATTTATATTGTTGATAGTGAAAATAGTAATGGTGCTAAAGTTGAATTTAGAAGTTGTTTGTTCAGTTTTGAAATTTGTATCGTTTAAATTGGATTTAAAAATAGCCTTCCGGGGCATAGTCTTGGAATTCAACGAAACCAGCTCCATTGGGTCCGTAATATTGAATTATTACCGTATTTCAAATTTCGTATTAATCGGAGTTAGTGTGTGAGTGTACGATATGTAAACGCGCTGAAAATTTAATTGATGATAATCTAATGAAATTTAATTTAAATTAGTCAAGCTTCTTGTGTACGCCAAGTCTTCTCTTATCTTCTCGTATACTTCAACACTCGCCTCTTTTTTATCAAAAGCCCCTTCTTCATGTTAAAAAAAAACTTTCATTCTTTTCGTTCGAAAATAAAAAGGGGCCGCCTCCTCTATTTTAGGCAATCGAAATCAGAAACCTAAAAATAAAAATAAAAAAAAGGCGACTACACCCACTTACTAAATCACGTCTCCCTCCACAGTCGTCTTTCGATCCGACTTCGAAGCTGTTCGAATCAATTGGAGTGTGGCAACTTTCGATTTAAGGTTTCGCGTCATTAGATTCAAGGCCAGATCGCGATGCTTTGGCGCGCGCGAGGGGTTCGAATGGTCGAACAATTTGGAGCATCGGTGGCTGTCGTGGGGCAACGCGTCGTAGGGGGTGCTTGGACTAGAGGTAGGGAAGGTGAATCGCTCGATTCGAGCAGTGGTGAACTCGAACTTGAGCACGCGATTTGGGGGAACTGGAGATTAGGGTTTGGGGTTGTTCGTGTGGTCGTTGGGGGTTCGTGTTGGGGAGATGTTGCGATTTCAATCTGTGTGCGACAGGGCTTGGGCTTCTCGAGTTCACCTGAGTCAGTGAGGTGAGCATGTTTTAGTTTCAATAACATACACATAGATATGTATACGTATATGATAAAAGAAACCTTGCTGAAAAATTTGAAAAGCTGAAAATTTTTTTAGGTATATACAGGTAGGAGCTTATGCATATGTTTATATATTTAGCCAATATGTGTTATATATTGAAAACAGTAAATATTTGTTTTAGTGACTGAAATTTAATTGAAGAATTAACATATATAGCTTGTCCTTGAATTTATAAATTAGGCAGAAAGGAAATGTAAACTAAGTTAGGCTAACAATCATTTGGAATTTCATAAATTAAATTAATAAATGATAAATTGATTCCTTCAAGTTATTTAAGTGATAAGTGATCATTCGATTTGTTCGAATATTAATAAACATAAAATGTTGTACAAGGTTTTAAATCATGGAAGCAAGCCAGTTTTGAAATAGACTGCAAATCAAAAGCAAAGGTGAGTTAAGCTCACTCAGTTTAAATATAAATATAAATTTAAATGATTAAATTTAAATAATTGTTGGATGGTCAAACTGATTGATGAGATATCGTATGATATTTTGAAATTGGTGTATTATGTTGTGCTAACATCTGTGGATGCAGGGAAAACAGGTTGGAGGGATCCAACTGGACCCCTTAACTTTATTTAATTTTTAATATTCTCTGTTCTGAATATTTGATATCCTGTAATGAATTATGTGGAAATATTGAATGCTATGGCTTGATGGTTATAATCGGGCAATACTGAATTACCAAATATATAATTTGAGTTTGGGGATGGAAATAAAAGAAGTGAAATTGTAAGTAAAGTAATTATAGAAAGTTGAATAATTTATGAATGAACTGGAAAGGAAATAAGTGACTTTAAAATTTTAATAAATAAATATTGTGTATGGGAAGAAAAATTTAAATAAACAGAGAGCTAATGAAAACTTAAATTTCAATGTTATTGTTTAAAAGAATAAAACATTTATTTTAAATTAAGGATTTAAATTATTTAATAATAATAAATAAGAAAATATTTCAGCTAAAGGATTTAAAAATCAAACTGAAAATAATAATAAAGTCCATAATTAATGAATTTCGAAATGAACTGATAAGTGAAGAAATTTATTTTCAAATGAAATACGAAATCAATCTGGATAATTGATTTGAGTGATTGAGATTGGGAATTTCTCTCTGAATAACCAAGTACGTTTTCAAAGTAAATTTTTAATATAAATTAAAAGTTTAAAGTTGTTTTAAGAAGTATGTTTTGAAAAAAAAATACTATTTCTAAATATTTAAATTCTTAAGTAAGTATTCCCTTTTAATCTATTATAGTAATAATTATTTTAATTTATTATAGCAATTATTATTTAAAGAGTGACTTAGTATTTTATTTTTAAAAGTGAAATCTAGTTTCTATTTTATCTAGTAACATTATTTTCAAATATTCATATAATATGTATTTTTAACAAATCATTGAAGTAGTTTTAACTTAAATGTTATAAAGTATATTTCTAAGTAAAGTGTTTTAAATTATTTTAAAAATCGAGTTTGTGCTTGGTGATTTCAGAGTTTGTGCTTGGTGATTTCAGAGGAGACAGAAATATTTGGGAAAGTTTATTCTGAAAATAAAGATGGTTTTGAAACTGTTTTCAAAGGATTGAAAATAGAAACATATCTTGTGAAGATATTTTTGAGATTAATAAATAATTTGGAAAATTATTTATTGGTTGATGGTTGTTTGTGAATATTAATTGATAGTTAAATCACCGACTATCAATATTGGCCAAATACGTTGATCGTTTCGAAGAGACCGGGATCGAGATTAATTTCTCGAAAACCACTTCGATACAGTCTGTACGTTTCGTGAAAATGATTTTGGATTCGAAGATGGAGCAGTGAAGTGCAAGGGCTAGTCGCTACTAATCCTGAGGATATTTCCAAAATGGATGTAGTAGGAATAGTGCCTTCGGTTCCGTTCGAATCCGGGATGGACTTGTATGGATGAATGCTTGCGAAAACATCGTCAGGTGGACGATGGGCATTCTAAGGGATATTGTTCTAAAAGGTAACGCTTAGCCTCAAGCCTCATCAAATGGGAATGGCTGAAAATCAGGGGTTATGCAGCAAGGCTAGGTGGGTAGCACCCAAGCAGGGTGAGGTCATTCCAGTCTAGTTGTCCCTATTTATTTCGGCTTAGTGGGCGGTTGTTGATCCCAACCGCGGGGTGAACTCACTCGGGATTTTCCAGTAAGGGGTAGTCCCGGCCTTGTGTTGCAGGGGAGAGGGCGTACTCCTCGGTACGGTGATCTAGGCCCCGTACTGTGACGGTGGTACCCCAGTGCCTAGTCATTAGTTGGAGATCTATTCTCCCTACGAGCCTTGTACGAGTTTTGTTTGTATTACCCACTCTGTGGCTATTAGCTGGAATTTAATGAATGTAACAATTTCGGCTATTTTATAAGTATTTGTATATAGACCCTATTATAATATCAGAGGATTTCTATAAAAAGTGTTTTAGCTGTCGTAAGGTAAAAACCCGACATGTTTATTTGTGGCGTGGTCTTACGAGACGCTTTTGTTTTCAAAGGAATTTTGAAACTTTAATAATCAATTGGGTGTGATTTTCTCACGCTGGTATTCCATACTGACTCGGGTGTTATTTAACTGTAATGCTCGGGTCAGACCGAGTAATATAGAATACATGATACGATGCTGTGGAGCTCAGGAGACGAGTTGGATGACGATACGTACTCTCGTACTTGTTTATATATATATATATTCCGCTGTTTGAGTTGTTGTGCATCCATTGTATGTTATTGATGTGAGCTGTGATTGATGTACGCTGATGATGTAATATATAAACAGAGATATTTGATTTTTGAGTAAAGATCGTTATCATCTATTATATTTTATTCCGCTGCGATGGTTAGATTCTGGTGTTGTTTTCTATTTTCTTCTTCTACCTCTTCTTCTTTTACCTAAATGGTTCGTATTTATGTACAACTTGAGTTGACTGTTGTAGAATAGTGTTGGCTCAAGGGGTACGGATTTGCGGGCTGTTCCAGTTGGTATCAGAGCTCAGGTTGGTGATAACCTTGGCTCTGGTGGGAATTACTCGTTTAAATTAGAGTCCGTAGTACTCTATAATGAGTTTGAACGTATTAATAGATATGAGCGCGTATTTGTTAGTGAATATAAATTGTTTTAATATTGTGTTGATTGGTTTATTGAGTGGCATATGAACCTTCGTCGGCACAGTCTGGACCACTATATTGAAGGGGTTTCTAAACACTTGAATAGAATAATCGACACGGTATTGTTTTAAATGTAGATGAATGAAATAATTTTACCCAAATGTATTTTGATATAAATAAAAGTTTTGTAAACTATTTTAGCTAATATATGGTTTTTTGGATGTTAGGATGAATAATATCTAAGTATTATCATTGTTAAGTGAAAATTTAACTAGAAATTGAAATATAGCTAAAATTTAAGGGAATAAATTCATTATGAAATGGAATTTATAAATATGAATTATAAATGTAATTTAAATTGGAATATAATCAAATGAGTATTTATATGAGCATAAGCCGTGCAAATAAAGTATAGTTAAAACTGGTTTAAGCAGGATTTGGAAATTTAAATCCCGGAGATTTTGGAAGTGTTTTGAAGAGAAATGATAGCATTATTGTTTTGGAGATATTTCTGAAAGGAAATTGTTATAAATGGATTTTGGAAGTAATATAGCATTGAAATCACTAGGATTATTGGAAAATATTTCTGATGATGACGGCCGCATAATCAGTATTCATTTTCGAATTTCTAAGTGAAGAATTGCTACCAAATTGATTTGTTTAGAAAAGAAAGTTGTTTTTTAAAATTTCAAAGGAATTTTGTGGAAATAAAAGCCACGATTGGTTTAAATTTTTTGAGAAATGTGATTTGAGATGTTGGGGGTTTCAAAATGATTTGAAACCAAAGCCGGGAGTTTAAAAATCTTGATAGGATGGGTTGTAAGCTTATACATTAAGATGATTTTTAAATCAGGAATGGAATATAAGCTTTGAGGGTTGGAATTCAAATTTAAAGAGAAAAGTTGAAAATGAAATTAACTTGGATTTGGAAATAAAAATTTGACTGGATTGAAATTAATTGAATAAGCTGAAATAATATCCAGTTGTATTCGAATTTAGTTGAAATCGAATTAAGTTAAATAAATCCGAGTTAAAGTAAAATTGAGTTGGGATGAGAATTCAATTGATTAATGAATGGAATTAAATTCTTAGCTGAACGAATGGGAAATAAATTGGATAAGGATTGGAAATTGAAGTAAATAAATTAGAATAACTTAAAAAAGAATCAGAATTAAATTGCATAGAATAAAAATATGCTTGGGATATAAATGAGCATAAGGCTTGAGTTAAAATAAAAAGATAATATATTCAAGCCTATAATGGATGGAATTGTGTAAATAATAAGTTGTGGCTTATAAATTTTGAAAGTGGAATAGAAAATCCAAAATAAATATTGTTTGATGTTTTGGATAAAGAAAAGAAAATTCAAACTTGAAGTATAAACTAAATTGGACTAAGAAAAATTTATTGGAGTGATATTTAGGATTAAAATTCAAGTGTTGAATTATAAATAGGAGAGAACTAATTTTATAATAAATTAGTTAATAAAATGTGTAAATGGGAACGTAATATAGTTTAATAGAAGCTGAATTGTGAATTTATGATGAAATTTGGAAATAAAACTCAAGTTATAAATTAAATTCGACTTAACTTGTCGATGAAGTAAATATAATTGAAGAAGTGTTAACAAAGTAAATATAATTGGGAATGTATAGAATAAAAATGAATTTGGATTGAAATAGTAATGGTTTGAATTGCAAATAAAATCCAAATAAGTGAAGATAAATTGGAAATGGCCATGTAATAAATTGGCTGAATTGAATCTGGAAAGTTAAGTTTTATAGTAACTAATCAAATGAAATTGTAAATTTTAAAATGAGATTTAACCGCAATAGAATTAAGTTGAATGGAAGAGAAAGATTTACTTGAAACAAAATGAGCTTAAGTATAAATTGGAGTGAATAAACTTAAGCTAAAAGATGGAAAGGAGTTGAATTGAATTCAACTTAAAATTAAGTTTAATAATAGTGGATTGGATTTAAATCAAGTAAAAATGGATTTTAATTGAAGTAAAATTCGGTGAGTTGCCGATAATATTTAATGGAATGAAATTTCTTAAATAAAAAAAAGTGTAAACCATTTAAAATGTTAAGGAATTGAAATAACTTGGAGTCTATAAGAAAAATTGGAACGGTTATTGAATGAAATAGCTTAGATTGTCTTTGAGCTAAATAAAACAGTTTGGAATGTAAATGAATGGATTGGGAATAAAATTGAAATCAAATGTGTTGAGCTAAATAAATGGTTGTGAACGAACTTAAATAAAAAGAAAATTTAATTGGTAATGAATATGAACCTAAATTGATAATGGTTTGAATGAACTGGTTTGGTTAATAAAATGAAATGTAAGTGAATGTATTCAAGACAAGCACCATTGTCCAAGTGGTTAATTGATTCGGCTTTAGTGCAAGAGGTCACAAGTTCGAAACTTGCTTTCGAACGTTTACTGACATGGGATATGTTGTCGCAATGATTTGTTGTATATAAAGTACCATTTCAATAAAAATAGTGAATGTATTCAAAATTTAAAATGCAATGTAAATGAGAATATATGGATTGTGAATAAATTGAAAATGGAATAGCATTGTGTATAAATTGAGTTGAAATCCATTTAAATTGATTATAAAACTCAAGTGCTTATTTATTCACATAGATCTCGTCAAATTGCAAAGAATAAATTGTTATTAAATGTAAATGGAAGTTATTATAATTCTATGTGTTGATAGAAGTAAAATAAATTGATTTTGAAAGCAATTGAATTAAATATGAGTTCAGTTTGCTTAAGAATAAATTAAATATAAGCGATTGAGTTTTATACCATTCAAATTGATGAAGATTGTAACAGCCCTAGTTTTTAGCTATTTATTTCTTTTAATTTTTTTGTTTTTAGGAATATAATTTATATAAATTGTGTTTACCAATATTGTTTAAATAGTTAATTTAGAGAATTAAACTCGTTAATTTAATATGATTTTTGTAACTAAATTTAAGAAGAAGAAAAAAAAAGGAAATTTTTATAATGTATAATGAAGTGTGTGGTAACTAAATGTTTTGGATATTATCATAATATCTGTTGTTATACCCATTCCCTAAAAATAATGAAAAGGAGAAAATTTGTAACATATTAAAGTAGTTAATTAATTATGTTAATTTGGTAGGTTATGACATGCAAATCATGTTGGTGGAATATTCTCAATTTTGACATATTAATTATGTTAGCAGTGAACATTGTTAAGCAATTTAAAACAATGAAACTTACAATCAATTTATTTGATAAATCTACCTTATTCCTAGTTAGCAATTCAAAACTTGAATAAAGGCACATACGGATATTTTAAAATGGAGTTAATGACAATTAATAGATATTTCAAAAAGAAATTTATGACAATTAATAGAGAAATTAATTGTAAAATTTCAGTAGTTGACCAGAATTAATTTATTGAATAATTAATGCAAATTAATAAAATTGATGAAAGATAAATAAGTTAATTCTTTTGGTTAATGGCATGAGGACACGAGGTTAATCCCCATTTTGTAGGAGAAATCTGCCCGTGTAACCAGTCCGGCTACCAGTGCCTACAAAGCGGACGGATTAATGTGAGACGTCGCAGGATTGATAATTAACAAAAAGGGTTAATTAACTAATTAAGTTAGTAACCAAATTTGAGTATGTAATTAAAGGAGGATAATTAATTGGTAATATGGTAATTAATTGAAATCAATTAAGGAGGGTAATTAAAAGGGATAAGGTAATCAATTGAAATCAATTAAAGGCAATTAAAGGGGAATTAATTGATTAGAAGAATATGGAAATCAATTAGAGGGAATTAACTAATTTAAAAATTAAAAGTTTTGAAGTTTTAACTTTGTTAAAAGATAATTAAATTCGCAATATTAAAGTGAATATGGTATACATGTATATATGAAAACCAATTTAATTTTGTTAAGTAATAATGTTGAAGAATTTAGTAGGTTAATGAACTGTTAAAATTCGCGTTTAAAGGGCGCATAAATTTATGGTATAAGTAACGTAATAAACGTATAAATTAAAAACGTTATTTTTTTATAAAAGTTGGGTGTTTTGTATTACGTCAGTTTGGCGTAGTTTAAAAATCATATTTAAATATCTATATGGATTAAAAATATCAGTCAGTAGTTTTATAGCAAACGTTACCTTTTTCCACAGCTTTCTATTGGGTTTCAAATTTTGATTCCAAAATCTTTGCCAATTCTTGCCGTTTCATTTAATTCAATCAAATTGGAAATCAAATTTGCCTTCCTTTGCGCGTGACACAAAATTTTATTCTTTTAACATTTTGACATTTGCCTCTTACCATTTGTTTCTTGAGCATGTCACTATATTCATTTATTCACGCAGCCTTATCCACAAAAATATCAACTCTTCCAATTGCCATTTTTCCTCTCACATAAATTAAATGCATTCAAAATTTAATCTTGCCTATCTTTGCAAATTTTCGCATACCCATTATATCTCTCTGTTTCCACTGCGTTTGTTTTGCAATAAATAAATTTTTCGAACCATTGATCAAGTAAATATTTATGTAAGCATTTATTACTTTTGCCTTTTCAGTTAAAAGCTTTTTCATTGCTTACCATAAATCACGCAAGAGCTCAAGTTTTGCTTCCTCAATCAAATCTGTTCAAATTTGCAGTAACGCATGCTTTAAATTTAGATTATAACTGGTATAAATCATGCAAGCTATCTAAAAAAAAATCCAAAAGAGTGATATCGTTCAAACATAAAACTGGAAAGAGAAATCAACGCATGCATTTATCACAATTTTCGTGTAGCGTTCAAACAAGAAGAACTGGAAATAAATCTCTTGCCTAAACGCATGCACTCAAAAATCAACGCTTGCATTTATTTCTTACGTTTTCAAACCTGCCTATTTATCTCCCCTTTTTATTTCGCAAGTTTATCTATAAATACTTTGCCTCATTCACATAAGTTTTCATATCTCCTTGTTTGTCCCTCTCTGGTACAAGCTTCTATCAGGTAAATAATTTGCATTGTTTATTTCTTTGCTTCTTCCAATTTTCCTTCCTCCTTCTTGTGTTCTCTGATTTCCTTGCTCGGCTACTTCCCCATCATGCCGTGCCATTTATAAATACATATAGAACTTTGTTAGTAGTAGGCTGGAAGAAATGATATAAATTGATTGTAGGAAGCTAGACTATGGAATTAGTGTAGTTATGATGTAGTTAGTGGTATTGTGGATTTGGATAAGTGCAGTTTGAAGAGGAAGGCATAGAAAGAAAAAAAAAAAGAATTACAATTTAATAATGGAGAAGATAAATTGATAAGGAGAAAATGATATGAAATGTTGTTTAATTCAAATAAACAATATTGTATGAATAAATCTTGGGTGAATATAATAAAATGACATTTATTTCAATTTTTAATGGTTGAAATAAATTTAAGATGGTTAAAAATAAATTTAACTACTTATTTGAGAATTTGGGTGGATAAATATCAATGGATTGTATTTATTATGGTTAATAAAAGGATATTGGTGATGTATACCAATAATCACCTTTTAATGTTTAATAATAAAAGTAAAAGAAGAAATAATTTGCCTAAACATGATGAACATGTATGTGAAATAAAGTATTATTTAATGAATTCGAATGTAGTTAGTGGCTACATTTGATTAAATCGAATAATTTGAACAGTATTGTGTTTGTTGCCAATATTGTCATTTTATTTAAATAAATATATATGAGAATGAAAATAATTGATCATGATAAATATGATTAAAAATGTGAGAAATAATTTAATAATGTCTAAACATGTATTTGTTTTGTTTGGGTGCATAACATCTTTTTATTCAATCAATTGTATTAAATTTGCAATTTATTTTGCAATTTATTCAATTTATTTTATGCATGCGTACGGTTGAAGTATGGGCCTAGGATATGTTGAGACGGTTAGCGGGTTGTAGTAGTCGAGCAAGTTGAACTAAATTTCTTTTATTCTATTCGTTCCAGTTGTTCTGAAATTTTGCTTTGACCGTAATTTTTAAATTCGCATACTTGGTATTTGGATCTTATAGATTTAAGTCAAGGCTTTGCATCCGCCGAAGTTTGATCGTGCTTTCCGTTTTTTTTTCCGAAGTAGATACCGTGTTTGATTTAGATCCACTGCAGCGTTTAAGGTGAGTATTCCTCACCAGACATATGTACATATATTTTGTGAATTATCGCAAGTGTATGTGTAAAAATTTTATTTAAATATTATCTGTCTGTAGTATAACGTAGAATGATGAATCCCATTTAAATTGACACCTCATCAGTTATTATCTGTTGTATTATTTCTGCAGTTATATTATATTATTGTTTATTTACTGCTTAAATCACCACTGCAAGTTCCCTGTTAAATTTAGATTGTTGTGGGCTGAAATGATAGGCCTAAATGATGATTACTGTGCTATTATTATGTTAACTGTTTAACTGTTAACTTGGGATTACGGGTTTGAAATGATAGAACCCGGGGTTTGTAAATTACGGATTGAAATGATATAAATCCGTATCACTTGACCTAGGCTAGAAAACTATATACAGGCCCGTGGTCCTTATAATATTTTCTGAAATATTTAAAATTATTTTGGAAGTTAAATATTTGATTTAATATCTTTAAAGGATTTTATATTGATTTTGAATGAGTTATAAATGTTAATAAATAAATAAATAAATATTTGAATAAAATTTTGGAATATAACTTATTTTGGAAATTCTGGATTTTTGAAAGGATAAGATTTCAGTTAAGAAATATATATATAAGTTATATTTGGAAATATTTATTAAGTTAAACAATCTACTAAAGCATTTAAATGCTGTCTTTTGAAATTGGACTAGTTTTACCCGTAACTTTAGGTAGCATTTCCTAAGTGCTATAGAATCTGGAATTTGATTGTTTTGAAATTTAAGGAATTTGATAAATTATATTTATGTTTAAGTTTTGGAGACCTTTAAGATATGAGATTTATAACTGGATTTTTCTTAATAAATTTAAGATGAACATTCTAGTGTTAAGTAAAATTTGAAATTATTTAATGGCATAATTTTGGAGTTTTATCTATGGAATTTATGGGAATATTCAAGACGAAATAATAAACACTAATTTGTTGAAAGAAAAAAATATCCAACCTTAGTTTTGAATATTAATACTCCAATTGGATATATATATAGGAATTGAAATGGTCTTGGGAACATGAAGTGATATTTAAATTATGGTTTAAAATAAAGAAATATATTTGTAAAGCTATGTAAATTATCTTCTTTACAAAGTAACCATAAAGTTAAACCATTTATATCCAAACCATTTGTGTTTTGGGAGTTATGTTTTTTTTAAAGAAAAATTTCCAATATATTATGGTTTAAAGGTATAATTCAAATATTTGGTTTCCAGATATTATAAATTTTAAGCAGTATGGTTTTGGAAAAGAATTATATTTGAATATAACGATATCATGTTGTTTTGGGTTTTAAATGATATCGTATTTATAGTTTTGAAATGGAAATGTTTATACTGGTTTTAAAGTATAAATTGTTTTTAAATGACCACGGGTTATAATAACGATGGGTTGGCAAAGAGACCGGGATCGGATATGGACATACTCTCTGTCGATACCGAAAACCACTTTGACCAACCGTGTACGCGGTGGAGATTCCAGAATGAAGTAGGTCGGTGGTGGCGTTTCCTGTAAGGTAAATACGTGGACCCGACTCCCGTGAGTTGGCATAAGGTGGCTAAAACAGGAGCAATTCCAGGCCAATGAGGTCATTCCTCTGATCGGACGCTCCTCTTCGATATTATACTATGATTTTGGATTGATTCGGTGGCCACCTCTATATTTTGATTTTGGGGAGTTAGTCCGAGGTGGGCGGTAACTGCGGCTACGCGTTTCCACCAGCCTGGATAGCAATTGGTATATCTACCCTGGCATTGCCTAGTTGTGCCGTGTCATCTACCATACCGAGCCTTGTACGAGTTTAGATTTCTCCCGTAGCCCGTGTGGTATCCTCTAGTTGCTTCCCGATCAGGAGGAGCTATGATATTGGATGGACTACTGGGACTATTACGTGTTAAGGTGGAAAATGTAAAGCCTTAATGCTATTTAAAAGTATGTTTATTTTATAAATAGACACTATTATAATAGCGCAATATACTACATAGTAAATAGTTTGACGGATCCTTAGAGGATGGGCGGTCCCAAGCATCCTTTAAGTTACTTGCTCTATATTACAGTACACTTGAATTAGCTTACATTATATAAGTATGTATGTCCTGACTCGAGTGTTATGTTTTATTTTTCGCTCGGGTCAGCCTGAGTTGCAGCTTCAATTTCTTCTCCGTAGCTAGGACACTCAGTAGATCATTCGCGCTGCTGGAAGTTGTTTCAGCCTTTATCTTTTCTGGAATTCAAGACTTTGAAGACTCTATCTCTATTTATGTCTTAAAATTTGTATTGAGGATTATAGACAATGTAAGTTCTGTTTTGTTGAAGTTATATCAGTGGCTTCATGAACCACTAAATTTTTAATTTCCGCTGCGAGATTCTGATATCTGTGTATGTGATTCTGTGATCTATTTATTGCATATTCTGAGTTTTGCCAAATTTATTCTACAACGCAGTATTTTGAACAATTCAAGTCCGACAATGTGCGGATGCGAATGGTTGAAAATATTGGGTCGTTACATTTGGTATCAGAGCTTTGGTTCTAGGCAAAACTTAGAATGTATGGTAAATTTGATTTACAGAATCACGTTCATTCGAGATTGAACCACTCTCTTTTCGAATTTTGGAACATTCCCTACGGTTCCAAAGCTCATTCGTATCCCTCACTTTTTCATCTGCTTTAGATTCTGGAGTATCTCATAACTCCACTTCGGATGATCTTTATTGTAAATTGGCGGTCTCGCCATTATTCTAATAAAGGGGTGAAACTCCTTTACCATTAGCATTGATTCACCGGAGATTTATATTTATCCTCGGTTTATATGCTAGTATCTTTGGTTATTCCAAATTCTATCTCTTCGGATCAAATGTAGATTTACCCCAACCACATCGATATGGCTCTTTAAGTCACGGATGACTAGGTCAAGGTTGTCCGCGACTTATATAGACTTACCCAGTTTCCTTATTCTGATCTTCTGATTTCAATTTATCTTGAATTCTATTTGATTTGAGTTCATCAAATTTGAGTCTCTATCCTGGTTTGAGAAGTTTATTCCTATATTTGAAATTAAAATCTAATATTATATATATGAGTATAATTTTCAAAATTTTATAATTAATTTAACTAGTTGTCAAGAGATAATAGTTTTGATTTTATTTATGGTGTTGTAAGCCATGTGTTTGTCTAATAAATAAGTGAATATAAAACAATGGTTATAAATTAATTTGGAAACAGAAATGAATTTAAAACTAAAACTTGAGAATTAAATTTCTGATGATTTCAAACCTTGTGTTTAAATTTTAAAAGGATGTAATAAGTATTTTTGTATAGAAATTTGTTTCCAAAGAAATTTTAAAATTAGTGCTTTTCTCTTTGTCACTGGAAAATAATTTCGGTGATGACTGCAGCATCATCGACATTCATTTTCGAGTTTCGAAGTGAAAAGACCATTCTGTAGTCTGGCTACAGTGTTTCCTTGAGATTTTAATTGATTTGAATTTCTAAAGTATGACTTAATATATATAGATATATAATTTAAATTTGATTTGACATATTAGGTATATATATTTAGTTATCTCTAAATGGTTTGAAGGGAATCAGGAATTTAATTCTTAAAGTTATCTTGAGGAAGGAAAATAAATATAATAACAAAAATTTGAATAAAAAGGTTCCAATTGGAGATAATTAAATTGAAAGTTTTATTTGTATAACACCCAATTTCATTTAATATAACTTACCTTGATTTTCAAAAGTTAACATGTAATTGGATAATATACAATATAAAAGGATTTTATGAGTGGTTATAATAAATATTATACACTTAAATTTTAGTTATAAAAGATTAATGGGGATAAATAAGGAAAAGGAATTTAAGGAATTTTATTCAAATGTCTTAATAATCAAATTAATTTAATATGGATCCGTAAATCTAACCAAGAGATTTTAATAAAAGGTTATTTCCTGAAATGAATATGTTTGTGTAATAAACAAGGTATATTTGAATAAGGAAAATATATTTGAAAGGGATATTTTTGGAGTAAGGATTATATATCTTCAAATCATAGTTTAATTGATGTCTAAATAAATAGTTAAGACGTATTCTAATATCACTAAATTTTGATAATTGAGAATTGGTTTTCAAATGGAAATTCAAGGGTAACTTATTGAAGGAATATCTTATTTATAAGATAAGTATTTTTAATAAAGTGTTAGGTTATTTGTTAAAATTCAGAGTTAAGTACATAATAAACTGATTAGGAATACTATTATATCTACTATAGCATATTATGAGTGCTGCTGTTTCTAAAAATAAAATGTTTTGGAAATTTTTTTTATAAATGAACTTAGGAATATTTCAACCTTGAAATGAATATTGTTTGGCATTCAATTTAAAAGGTATAAATGAAGATTATTTTAAAGGTATTATGATTTTAGTAGCATGATTTCCAAATGATAATATTTATAAATTTAATGATTTCAAAGCATTATGATTGCAAATTTATTATCTTATTTGTTTTCAAACTATCTTTAAGTGTCCTTGGTTTCCCTATCTGCTACAGAATGAGGAGGCTATTGCTTATACCAGTCTATTTAGAAATCTTTTCTATAATCTTTAAAATTCTTTGTTACTCATCGGGGCCTGAGCACCGCTTACCACCCATAGACCGACGGTCGAACTGAAAAGAGTAAAACCGATTCTAGAAGATCTTCTTCGTGCTTCAAATCCGGAACTATTCGTTTAAAGTTCTTGTTTATCTAGCTTATCTTCCTTTGTTTCTTTTCTTTTGTTCCTTTTCGAGGACGAAAAGTTCTTAAGTGGGGGAGAGTGTAACAGCCCTAGTTTTTAGCTATTTATTTCTTTTAATTTTTTTGTTTTTAGGAATATAATTTATATAAATTGTGTTTACCAATATTGTTTAAATATTTAATTTAGAGAATTAAACTCGTTAATTTAATATGATTTTTGTAACTAAATTTAAGAAGAAGAAAAAAAAAGGAAATTTTTATAATGTATAATGAAGTGTGTGGTAACTAAATGTTTTGGATATTATCATAATATCTGTTGTTATACCCATTCCCTAAAAATAATGAAAAGGAGAAAATTTGTAACATATTAAAGTAGTTAATTAATTATGTTAATTTGGTAGGTTATGACATGCAAATCATGTTGGTGGAATATTCTCAATTTTGACATATTAATTATGTTAGCAGTGAACATTGTTAAGCAATTTAAAACAATGAAACTTACAATCAATTTATTTGATAAATCTACCTTATTCCTAGTTAGCAATTCAAAACTTGAATAAAGGCACATACGGATATTTTAAAATGGAGTTAATGACAATTAATAGATATTTCAAAAAGAAATTTATGACAATTAATAGAGAAATTAATTGTAAAATTTCAGTAGTTGACTAGAATTAATTTATTGAATAATTAATGCAAATTAATAAAATTGATGAAAGATAAATAAGTTAATTCTTTTGGTTAATGGCATGAGGACACGAGGTTAATCCCCATTTTGTAGGAGAAATCTGCCCGTGTAACCAGTCCGGCTACCAGTGCCTACAAAGCGGACGGATTAATGTGAGACGTCGCAGGATTGATAATTAACAAAAAGGGTTAATTAACTAATTAAGTTAGTAACCAAATTTGAGTATGTAATTAAAGGAGGATAATTAATTGGTAATATGGTAATTAATTGAAATCAATTAAGGAGGGTAATTAAAAGGGATAAGGTAATCAATTGAAATCAATTAAAGGCAATTAAAGGGGAATTAATTGATTAGAAGAATATGGAAATCAATTAGAGGGAATTAACTAATTTAAAAATTAAAAGTTTTGAAGTTTTAACTTTGTTAAAAGATAATTAAATTCGCAATATTAAAGTGAATATGGTATACATGTATATATGAAAACCAATTTAATTTTGTTAAGTAATAATGTTGAAGAATTTAGTAGGTTAATGAACTGTTAAAATTCGCGTTTAAAGGGCGCATAAATTTATGGTATAAGTAACGTAATAAACGTATAAATTAAAAACGTTATTTTTTTTATAAAAGTTGGGTGTTTTGTATTACGTCAGTTTGGCGTAGTTTAAAAATCATATTTAAATATCTATATGGATTAAAAATATCAGTCAGTAGTTTTATAGCAAACGTTACCTTTTTCCACAGCTTTCTATTGGGTTTCAAATTTTGATTCCAAAATCTTTGCCAATTCTTGCCGTTTCATTTAATTCAATCAAATTGGAAATCAAATTTGCCTTCCTTTGCGCGTGACACAAAATTTTATTCTTTTAACATTTTGACATTTGCCTCTTACCATTTGTTTCTTGAGCATGTCACTGTATTCATTTATTCACGCAGCCTTATCCACAAAAATATCAACTCTTCCAATTGCCATTTTTCCTCTCACCTAAATTAAATGCATTCAAAATTTAATCTTGCCTATCTTTGCAAATTTTCGCATACCCATTATATCTCTCTGTTTCCACTGCGTTTGTTTTGCAATAAATAAATTTTTCGAACCATTGATCAAGTAAATATTTATGTAAGCATTTATTACTTTTTCCTTTTCAGTTAAAAGCTTTTTCATTGCTTACCATAAATCACGCAAGAGCTCAAGTTTTGCTTCCTCAATCAAATCTGTTCAAATTTGCAGTAACGCATGCTTTAAATTTAGATTATAACTGGTATAAATCATGCAAGCTATCTAAAAAAAAAATCCAAAAGAGTGATATCGTTCAAACATAAAACTGGAAAGAGAAATCAACGCATGCATTTATCACAATTTTCGTGTAGCGTTCAAACAAGAAGAACTGGAAATAAATCTCTTGCCTAAACGCATGCACTCAAAAATCAACGCTTGCATTTATTTCTTACGTTTTCAAACCTGCCTATTTATCTCCCCTTTTTATTTCGCAAGTTTATCTATAAATACTTTGCCTCATTCACATAAGTTTTCATATCTCCTTGTTTGTCCCTCTCTGGTACAAGCTTCTATCAGGTAAATAATTTGCATTGTTTATTTCTTTGCTTCTTCCAATTTTCCTTCCTCCTTCTTGTGTTCTCTGATTTCCTTGCTCGGCTACTTCCCCATCATGCCGTGCCATTTATAAATACATATAGAACTTTGTTAGTAGTAGGCTGGAAGAAATGATATAAATTGATTGTAGGAAGCTAGACTATGGAATTAGTGTAGTTATGATGTAGTTAGTGGTATTGTGGATTTGGATAAGTGCAGTTTGAAGAGGAAGGCATAGAAAGAAAAAAAAAAGAATTACAATTTAATAATGGAGAAGATAAATTGATAAGGAGAAAATGATATGAAATGTTGTTTAATTCAAATAAACAATATTGTATGAATAAATCTTGGGTGAATATAATAAAATGACATTTATTTCAATTTTTAATGGTTGAAATAAATTTAAGATGGTTAAAAATAAATTTAACTACTTATTTGAGAATTTGGGTGGATAAATATCAATGGATTGTATTTATTATGGTTAATAAAAGGATATTGGTGATGTATACCAATAATCACCTTTTAATGTTTAATAATAAAAGTAAAAGAAGAAATAATTTGCCTAAACATGATGAACATGTATGTGAAATAAAGTATTATTTAATGAACTCGAATGTAGTTAGTGGCTACATTTGATTAAATCGAATAATTTGAACAGTATTGTGTTTGTTGCCAATATTGTCATTTTATTTAAATAAATATATATGAGAATGAAAATAATTGATCATGATAAATATGATTAAAAATGTGAGAAATAATTTAATAATGTCTAAACATGTATTTGTTTTGTTTGGGTGCATAACATCTTTTTATTCAATCAATTGTATTAAATTTGCAATTTATTTTGCAATTTATTCAATTTATTTTATGCATGCGTACGGTTGAAGTATGGGCCTAGGATATGTTGAGACGGTTAGCGGGTTGTAGTAGTCGAGCAAGTTGAACTAAATTTCTTTTATTCTATTCGTTCCAGTTGTTCTGAAATTTTGCTTTGACCGTAATTTTTAAATTCGCATACTTGGTATTTGGATCTTATAGATTTAAGTCAAGGCTTTGCATCCGCCGAAGTTTGATCGTGCTTTCCGTTTTTTTTTCCGAAGTAGATACCGTGTTTGATTTAGATCCACTGCAGCGTTTAAGGTGAGTATTCCTCACCAGACATATGTATATATATTTTGTGAATTATCGCAAGTGTATGTGTAAAAATTTTATTTAAATATTATCTGTCTGTAGTATAACGTAGAATGATGAATCCCATTTAAATTGACACCTCATCAGTTATTATCTGTTGTATTATTTCTGCAGTTATATTATATTATTGTTTATTTACTGCTTAAATCACCACTGCAAGTTCCCTGTTAAATTTAGATTGTTGTGGGCTGAAATGATAGGCCTAAATGATGATTACTGTGCTATTATTATGTTAACTGTTTAACTGTTAACTTGGGATTACGGGTTTGAAATGATAGAACCCGGGGTTTGTAAATTACGGATTGAAATGATATAAATCCGTATCACTTGACCTAGGCTAGAAAACTATATACAGGCCCGTGGTCCTTATAATATTTTCTGAAATATTTAAAATTATTTTGGAAGTTAAATATTTGATTTAATATCTTTAAAGGATTTTATATTGATTTTGAATGAGTTATAAATGTTAATAAATAAATAAATAAATATTTGAATAAAATTTTGGAATATAACTTATTTTGGAAATTCTGGATTTTTGAAAGGATAAGATTTCAGTTAAGAAATATATATATAAGTTATATTTGGAAATATTTATTAAGTTAAACAATCTACTAAAGCATTTAAATGCTGTCTTTTGAAATTGGACTAGTTTTACCCGTAACTTTAGGTAGCATTTCCTAAGTGCTATAGAATCTGGAATTTGATTGTTTTGAAATTTAAGGAATTTGATAAATTATATTTATGTTTAAGTTTTGGAGACCTTTAAGATATGAGATTTATAACTGGATTTTTCTTAATAAATTTAAGATGAACATTCTAGTGTTAAGTAAATTTTGAAATTATTTAATGGCATAATTTTGGAGTTTTATCTATGGAATTTATGGGAATATTCAAGACGAAATAATAAACACTAATTTGTTGAAAGAAAAAAATATCCAACCTTAGTTTTGAATATTAATACTCCAATTGGATATATATATAGGAATTGAAATGGTCTTGGGAACATGAAGTGATATTTAAATTATGGTTTAAAATAAAGAAATATATTTGTAAAGCTATGTAAATTATCTTCTTTACAAAGTAACCATAAAGTTAAACCATTTATATCCAAACCATTTGTGTTTTGGGAGTTATGTTTTTTTTAAAGAAAAATTTCCAATATATTATGGTTTAAAGGTATAATTCAAATATTTGGTTTCCAGATATTATAAATTTTAAGCAGTATGGTTTTGGAAAAGAATTATATTTGAATATAACGATATCATGTTGTTTTGGGTTTTAAATGATATCGTATTTATAGTTTTGAAATGGAAATGTTTATACTGGTTTTAAAGTATAAATTGTTTTTAAATGACCACGGGTTATAATAACGATGGGTTGGCAAAGAGACCGGGATCGGATATGGACATACTCTCTGTCGATACCGAAAACCACTTTGACCAACCGTGTACGCGGTGGAGATTCCAGAATGAAGTAGGTCGGTGGTGGCGTTTCCTGTAAGGTAAATACGTGGACCCGACTCCCGTGAGTTGGCATAAGGTGGCTAAAACAGGAGCAATTCCAGGCCAATGAGGTCATTCCTCTGATCGGACGCTCCTCTTCGATATTATACTATGATTTTGGATTGATTCGGTGGCCACCTCTATATTTTGATTTTGGGGAGTTAGTCCGAGGTGGGCGGTAACTGCGGCTACGCGTTTCCACCAGCCTGGATAGCAATTGGTATATCTACCCTGGCATTGCCTAGTTGTGCCGTGTCATCTACCATACCGAGCCTTGTACGAGTTTAGATTTCTCCCGTAGCCCGTGTGGTATCCTCTAGTTGCTTCCCGATCAGGAGGAGCTATGATATTGGATGGACTACTGGGACTATTACGTGTTAAGGTGGAAAATGTAAAGCCTTAATGCTATTTAAAAGTATGTTTATTTTATAAATAGACACTATTATAATAGCGCAATATACTACATAGTAAATAGTTTGACGGATCCTTAGAGGATGGGCGGTCCCAAGCATCCTTTAAGTTACTTGCTCTATATTACAGTACACTTGAATTAGCTTACATTATATAAGTATGTATGTCCTGACTCGAGTGTTATGTTTTATTTTTCGCTCGGGTCAGCCTGAGTTGCAGCTTCAATTTCTTCTCCGTAGCTAGGACACTCAGTAGATCATTCGCGCTGCTGGAAGTTGTTTCAGCCTTTATCTTTTCTGGAATTCAAGACTTTGAAGACTCTATCTCTATTTATGTCTTAAAATTTGTATTGAGGATTATAGACAATGTAAGTTCTGTTTTGTTGAAGTTATATCAGTGGCTTCATGAACCACTAAATTTTTAATTTCCGCTGCGAGATTCTGATATCTGTGTATGTGATTCTGTGATCTATTTATTGTATATTCTGAGTTTTGCCAAATTTATTCTACAACGCAGTATTTTGAACAATTCAAGTCCAACAATGTGCGGATGCGAATGGTTGAAAATATTGGGTCGTTACAAAGATGTATACGGATGGATTGAAAACCATTCGAATTGAATGAAAATGGTTATAAATAAATTGAAACAGTTGAATTAGTATGAAAGTTGTAAAAAAAAAATTGCTTACGGAAAATGTTGGATGTGCATTTCTTTAGAATTCATATGTTTTAACCATTGCAACTAAGTGAAATATAGTTAAACTGCATATATTTAGCACTTACATGTTTAAATTGAGTAAGTACAGGTACCTGGAAGCCGTGTGGCTGGGTTTGGTTGTGCTATTTGCTAAAAATAATAAACCGCGTGCTTAAAATGCTAAATAAGGAACGCTTACGCAATCAAAATAGGAAATATGAACTGTTTTTGGTTTTTCCGACCGTGTGAGCCAATGTATATATATTTATCTCTTTTGTCGAATTACAAAAGCTCCTCCGTACAAAGGAGACTCTGTCAAAATTTTCCAGAAATTTTGGGTGTTAGAAAAATTTTGAAAATTTTGGAAAAATTTGTTAACGACATAATAGTTTAAAATTGAAAATTGAAATAAGTTCGTAAATGAAACTAATTTAAAATAATGATATAAATTAGGTATCAATGGAAAATAGAATTCAATATTTAGAGTTAAAGATAAATTGAATTCGTATGGAAATGAAAGAATCAAAGTGAATAGAAATAGGTATAAACTAAAGTGGAAGATGAAAATAAATATAAGAAACATATAAAATACTTATACTAACTTAAGAAAGGAATGGTGAATTCTTGATAGGAAATTTATACTACAAATATAATCTAAATAGTATTGAAATGACTAAATACTGACATTTTGTAAGAAAGTTGACATGATGTTTTGGGAATATTGTGATTGGAGATTAGTACTAAGCAGGATATGCAGGTATTATATAAAGGAAAAAGGAGAATTGATTTTGATTTCAGAAAGATAAATTTGAAATGCTCGACAAAAAGGTATGTGTTTAAATTTCTGTGAAATTTGATTGGGATTTTGGATTGAGCCACTTGGCTTTTTGTTTTCTTTTTGGATTTGGGAGGCCGTAGAGCCATTTTGTAGTTGTACCCAGCTAGCCGCGCAAAGGAGACGCTGGCGAAATTTTTCGGAAATTTAGGGAGTTAGAAAAATTTTGAGAAAATTTTGATAATTCAAAATTTGATTTTAAATTGAAACTCGAATGATTAAAAAAATAGTATAGTTTGAAGCTATGGGAGAGTTGGGAAGTTAATAAGAATAATAATGGGTCTTTTATAAAATGATAGTTAGTAAGATGTTGAATTGTTTGGTTTTGGAGGTAAGTGAACGGGTATTGGACCATTCTTCCTAATTAGTAATTTCGGGGACGAAATTCTTTTAAAGGGGGAGGAATGTGACGACCCAGAATTTTTAAACAATTTAAAATTGGAATATTTAATTGATTTTAAAAACTCAATATAATAATTTTAACTTGAATTACAAATATCGCTATTTATTTGATAATTAAATAATATAATTTAATAATTAGAAGTTGAGTAAATTGTTGAATCTAGAATTTTAAGCCGATTAAATAATTTGAAGGCTTATAAAATTTATATTGTTGATAGTGAAAATAGTAAAGGTGTTAAAATTGAATTTAGAAGTTGTTTGTTCAGTTTTGAAATTTATATCGTTTAAATTGGATTTAAAAATAGCCTTCCGGGGCACAGTCGGAATTCGACGAAACCAGCTCCATTGGGTCCGTAATATTGAATTATTACCGGATTTCAAATTTCATATTAATCGGAGTTAGTGTGTGAATGTATGATATATAAACGCGCTGAAAATTTAATTGATGATAATCTAATGAAATTTAATTTAAATTAGTTAAGCTTCCTTTGTACGCTAAGTCTTCCCTTATCTTCCCGTATACTTCAACACTCGTCTCTTTTTTATCAAAAGCCCCTTCTTCATGTTTAAAAAAAAATTTCGTTCTTTTCGTTCGAAAATAAAAAGGGGACGCCTCCTCTATTTTAGACAATCGAAATCAGAAACCTAAAAATAAAAATAAAAAGAAGGCGACTGCACCCACTTACTAAATCACGTCTCCCTCCACAGTCGTCTTTCGATTCGACTTCGAAGCTGTTCGAATCAATTGGAGTGTGGCAACTTTCGATTTAGGGTTTCGCGTCATTAGATTCAAGGCCAGATCGCGATGCTTTGGTGCGCGCGATGGGTTCGAATGGTCGAACAATTTGGAGCATCGGTGGCTGTCGTGGGGCAACGCATCGGTGGGGGCGCTTGGATTAGAGGTAGGGAAGGTGAATCGCACGATTCGAGCAGTGGTGAGCTCGAACTTGAGCACGCGATTTGGGGGAACTGGAGATTAGGGTTTGGGGTTGTTCGTGTGGTCGTTGGGGATTCGTGTTGGGGAGATGTTGCGATTTCAATCTGTGTGCGACAGGGCTTGGGCTTCTGTAACGACCCAGAATTTTTAAAAATTAAAATATGAATATTTAATTAATTTTAAATATTTATAAGTCGAATAAATTTTTATTTGAATTATTGGATTTAATTGGATAATTAAATCGATAATTTAATATGTTAAATTATGAAAATAATTGAAAATATAGTTAAATATGATTGAAAATGATTTGTAAAATTTTATTTTATCATGTTGGAGTTAGAATGATATTTTAGAACTTTTAAAATCGAATTAAAAGTTAATTTGTGAAAATTGAATATTTTAATATTAAAATCGACTAGTGAAAATAGTCAATTTTTGAACAGTCTCAGAATTGAACGAAACCAGTTCCATTGGATCCATAATAGTTAGTTATTACCGGATTTCAATTTTCGTGTCAATCGGAGCTATCGTTTGATCGTGGCAGCTCGAAACGCATCGATTTATTTTTAATTTTAAATTTGGCGAGTGAAAATAGCCATTTTTCAAAAAGTCTCGGATTTCGACGAAACCAGTTTCATCGGATCCGTAATGTGATATTATTGTAAGGTTTCAAATTTCAAGTCAATTGGATTTACCGTTTGTCCTGTACAAATTAAAACGCCTAGAAAATCGCTTAAATCGGTTTAATTCAAATTGAGCGTTTATAGCCATAACTTGCACAGATGTCCGAATTAGCTTTCGAAACCTGTTCCAATGTGTCCGGAACGCGGGGTAAACCTTAAAAACGCTGGTTACGGCGCGTAAATCAGAGTTCGGAATTTCCGAAATGAATAGTGTCGATCGTTTCTCTATAAGTACACACCCACACCTCTTCATAATTTAAAAAAAAAAACCCTAAATTACAAACCCTAGCCGCCACCCACATAACCCACGGCCAGAAACACGCGACATTCATCCCTCCAAATCTTCAAATCCGTGCAACGATTCAAGAATCTTTCAACTGCAAACTTGTAGAGCACAACATGTTCTACGTATTCAACGGTGGAGATGTGATTTGGAGCTATAAATTGGGAGTTAGGGAGCCGCGTTCGTGGCCGTTCATCTTGCGTGCGCAAGTATCAAGGAGAGGCCGAGCTTCATTCTATTGATGGTGGAGGTAGCTCTCGCGAAGGGCTTCGACGTGGTATACTTGGATCGAGTTCTAAGTGTTCGGTTAGTTTGCAAAAATTCAAACCCTAATTGGAGCTATGGGTTGTTGTGCAGCCTGGAACGAACGTGAGGGGAGAAGAACAATGTGAGGCCTTGGATGCAGATCTCACGGCCAAGATTGCTTTGGGTATAAAATTAGTAAATTTATATTGTAAATTAGCAAGTTTAAATACATGTAACTTCAAAAATTCATATCTTTTTCATACGAGGTCCGTTTCGGACGAGATTTTTTGCGTTGGAATCATATGGACGAGCACTACGCGATGGAGTTGGTTTGGAGTCGTTTGGAGTTAGTGAGAATTTTGGGTAAAATTAAACGCCCGTTTAATTTTATTCGAAATAAATCGCTAAAACGGAATTTAAAATCAAGGTGAGAATTTCTCACTCAATCGAATCAGTTTCGATTTTATTTTAAATAGTTAGATTTAAAATATTTGAATGCATGTTTGAATGTTGATTGATATATATTGATTGTTAAAATAGACATTATACGCCGTTAGTAAGCGGATGTTATTTATTAAAAACATATACCGCGAATATTTCATAAACAGTGAAATTGGTATTATATATAATATCAATATATATATATATTGGCATATGTATATATTGGAGTTATTGATTTCCCGCATTTTTTTGTTTAGCGGATGAGACCCTATTACGCCGTTATTAAGCGGATAATATTTAAT
Organism: Allium cepa; assembly: GCA_030765085.1. NCBI lineage: Eukaryota > Viridiplantae > Streptophyta > Magnoliopsida > Asparagales > Amaryllidaceae > Allium > Allium cepa. Next base: position 569,126,722 of record CM060931.1, on the reverse strand, counting down.
AAGAACATATACCGCGATAATTTCGTACTGGAGCGAAATTGGTATTGTGCTAATGTTTTTGGATGCAAGAAACAGGTTGGAGGGATCCAACTGGATTCCTCAACAGTTTTTATTTGATTTCAGATATATTGATATTTGATGGATTTTCATATTGATATATGATATCGTTGTAGTCGTGATTGACTATTTGGTGTGTAGCATCATTGGACCAAGTTTTGGAATTTTAAAATGATTTTATAGTGATTTTTGAAAATATACTATATTTTTGGAATTGATTCATTTTAAATAAATAAACGTTATAATTTTTAAAAGTTATAAAAATTATGATTTTCGTGAAATACAGTTAAAAACTGAATTTTGAGAATATGATGCTAATGATTTTATAAAATAGTTAAATCGGAATTTTAGAAATTATTGTGAAAAGTTGAAATATAGGATTTATAAAATTTAATTATTTTATGAATCAAAAGGAAGAAGTTTTTAAAGGAATTTAAAGACGTTTAAAAAGAATAATATAAATTGATTTATATTAAGAGATTTATAAATGGATATTTATAAATTGAAATATGGACATTTTAAAACGAGTTTTTATAAGTGTTTGAATGAAGTGAAAATGAATTTCATAAATGAATGAAATTTATAGAATTATAAACTGTGAAGTTATAAATGGAATTTTATAAACAATAGGTTTATAAAATTTGTAAAGTTATTGAAAGAATGAATTTTGGATAAATAATTTAATCTTATAAGTTATAAGATTTATAATTATGAAGTTAAAAGAACGATTTTTGTAAAATAATCGTTTTATAAGTATTTAACTTATAATATGAACTTTTAGTTTATAATTGAGTTATAAACTGGAATAGGTTAATAAAAGGATTTATAAAAAGGAAGTTTTTATAAATAAATAGAAGTGGAATTTATAAACGTTGTTTATAAATTCGCAATGACTTATTTTGATAAGTAAATTGTTGTAACCTATTAATGGAGTTATATTCACGATTTTGACTGTGAATAATCCCTTGAAATAAAATGTATAAAAGAATGAAATGTGTTAACGTAGTATATTCACGTTTTTGAACTGTGAATAATATGTTAAAGGAAATGTTTTGAATGTGATATTTGAAATAGAATTAAAACGATCTAACGAAGTTTTAATTGTGTTGAGATTCGAAACCATAGATTTCAACATTTATTGTTGAAATAGACGTTTTCGAGAAATAAAAGGAGATGATGGACTATAACACCGTTGTTATAGTAAATGATTTCCGAAAGGAAATGTTTTGCATAGTATTGGGATTTATATATCTATTTAATTTCGAATCCCTATACTAGTGATTTTTTGAGTCGTCGTAACAATGTTTTACACAACATTCGTTTTGGCCCAAATAAATACGTTTAAGAGAATGATTTCCTTAAAGAATGAAATATATACTTAATTTCGATTTAAGTATATTGAATATTTTCCAAGTGTTGAAAATAAATAAAATTTGTGAATTACTTATGAATGTATAAGTATGGAAATGTTTTTCCAACGTGAAATGAAACGTTTAGAGAACTTATCTTTTTGAAGATAAATTGAAATGAATTATTGAAATCATATGCATGGATGTTTTGAAATATAAATTCACTAAGGAATTTATAAAAGGAAGTGGAATTGGTTTAAAAATAAATATTGATTTATTTTTGAAGTGTTGAAATAATATATCTAGTGAAGATATTTTTGGAAAAAAATAATTTGGAAAATTATTTGGAATCTGGTGATGTGTGCATATCCAGTGATAGTTCAATAACCGACTATCAATATTTCCCTTTGAATGGGTAATTGATGTGATTTGATTGAATGTGAATGCTACACTTATTTTTAAATAAGCGCTCACTATTCGGGTTAACCGGGAAAGGACCATGGGGTCGTATAACCCATTCCGAATATGTGATACGTCGTTATAAATTGCATTGAAGATCGGTGTTGAAGACTCGGTATTTGCGAGAGCGATAGGATGACCTGTCGATTTACTCTGCACCGAGTTGCTCCGGTATAGAGTTCTCCATATGTGATGGTGAATCCGATCAGGATTGTGAATATCCGGATTGCAAGGACTTCTTTGTAAGTGCCTTCGGTTTTGTTCGAGCCCGGAACAGACTTGTATGGATAGTATGTCTGACATTACAAGTTGAGATATAAAGCCAATTTCTTTCAAATATATTTCTGTTGGTGGCGGAGAATTTATTCTTTTAGCTAAACACCCTTCTCTGAGACGTACGAGCTCAGAGGTTATATAGTTGAAGTTATCAGCGATATATTCCCAATTTGGTAATGTGACATGCTGAGTGATGCTGAAATGATCATTGTGTTGATTATTTGTGATAGGATCGTTTATTTGATCGTCTATCCTTGTGATCATTGTGTTGATCATTTGTTGACCCAAAGCATGGCTTTTGTATAAAGATGTTTTTGTGGACGTGACTTCGTCGAGCCTCACACCTCGTGAATGGTCAAAACAGGAAAGATGCGGCAAGGTTATGAGGGGTAGCACCTTTTAGGATGTGTCCATTTCCTTCTGGAAAAGGGTGGTATCATGGTATGGAGCCCAGATACTTACTCATGTTGAAAACACTTTGTTATGATTGTGTGAATTGATTACGAGCGCTCGGTGATAAAGGTCCCAAAGGACCGGGGGATGGCATATTCGGTCAGTTGTTACTCAGTTAGGGGTAACCCGGCCTTGTGTTGGTAGAGATCCGGTTTGGTTCTCGGGGATGTCCATCCAGAGGCATTCTCATGTGGCAATGGGAAGTTCCTTGGCCTGATCATTCGTTGGAAATCAAATTCCCAATAGGAAACTTGTACGGTATTAGTTGTAGAACCTGCCATCTAATATGGTAGCTATTAGTAGGCATAATATAATGGTACCTATGCTGGCTAAGATTTATATTCTACTTTCGAAATGAATTTTATACACTATGCACTAGTAATAATATCAAATGTTCTTTTTAAATGCGTATCAAGCATCTTTGACTATCATAAGGAGAAATCTTCTCCAAGTCTGCGTTTGCATTGTGTGTGTGGCAGGAGGTCTTATGGTAGTCTCATTTTTAAAAGCATTGCGAATTGAATTTAAAAATATTCCTCTATTTTGATTTTAAAGATAAATAAACTGTTTTGAGTTCTCACACCAGTCTTGTTAAGCTTTGGGCTATGTGATGGGGGGTTCTTGCTTCGCGGTTAGGTGGCGAACGGGAGACTCTTACTCCCACACATCCTCTTTTAGGGGGTTGGTTAGGTGTAACCTGAGACAGTCGAGAGGCTGGCCGTAAAAGCAAGGTCTGGGGTACCAGTGTAAGCCACGGTGGGGATGGGATGGTTGAAAAGCCTACCGGTTGTGACTGCTGTCGACGGTTGAAAAGCCTAGGTCTTTACAGTTGGTATCGGAGCATATGGTTAAGCGACAACCATGGTTCTGTTGGGTATAATTCATTAGAGATAGAGTCAGTAGTACTCTAGAATGAGTTTGAGTGTAATAATAGCTATGAGAACGTATTTGTTAGTGAATATAAAATTGTTTTATATTGTGATGGTTGGTTTATTGAGTGGCATATGAACCTTCGTCAGCACGGTATGTACAACTATGCCGAAGGGGTTTCTAAACACTTGAATAGAACAATTCGACATAATATTGTTTTTAAAAATTGGGTAAATGAAATAATTTTACCTTGAGTATATTTTATATATAAAGGAATAATTTTTTGGAATTATTAAAGTGTATATAAGTTGATTGTTTGGTTGTTTGAATAATCTAAATAAAAGAATAATTGTATAAGCAAAAGAATTATAAGAATTGAATTATAATTAAAGTGATCTACAATTGTGAAATAAACTTATATATATAAGAAGTGAAACTATATGAATATGAGTAGTAAATAAAAATGAATTTAAAGTTAAATGGAAAATTTACTTTAGAATTGAAATCTGAATTTATTTACAAGTGGGAATTAAGTTAAGTAAAACAAAGTGATGTTTGTAAATGGAATATAACTTAAGTGCTATTGAATGAAATTGATATTAGTATCAAAGTAAAATAATAAAGTTAAGAGATAAATGTGAACTTAAGTTATGTAAATGAAATTCGATTTTGTAATTGAATTGAATGAATGGATTGAATATTAATCAATTAAATGTGAATTAAGTTGATATGAAATAATGAATATAAGTGAAATTCATTAAAATCTAATGTTATTAGAAAGTTGAATAATTGAATGCAAATCAATTTAATTAAACCAATTGATAAGCAAAGGAATTTGGTTGTAACTAATATACATTGATTGTTATATGGTTGTTAGTTGATTGATTGTATATAATTCATTAAGTGTTAATGAAATTGAAAGCTAAATCAATTGAAATTCAATTGAAAGCAAATAAATTTGAATAGAATTGAATTTGAATTGGAAGTGAACTAACTTGAATATGAATTAGTGAATATAAACTAGTTGAGAATAAATGTTAGTAAATCCAATGTATATGAATCATATGTGATTAAATTGAAACCCAATTCATTGAATATTAATAAGAATATGAATGAATATTGATTTGGTTATGGATGATAGTTGGTTGATGGTTGAATATATTGCTTTTCATACATTTGCTATGATGGCATATATAGTAATTATGTTGCTATATGTTGTATATTGAGATTATTTTCATATATGCATGTTCTCATGTTGTTTGTTGAGTGTTTAGTAGGTGCAGATCGTGTTTGCTTCGCATTTGGAGCTCGCTTTTGCGCTATATTAGCCATATATGCTCGCTAATAAAATATAAGGTACATATCTCGGATTACATACCGTACTTTTATACTTTTTTCCCTTCGGGATGCCTCATTACTTGATGAGATGTATATTTGTGATATATATACTGTCATTTTTTTTCGGATCGAGCCGCGCAAAGGAGACTATGGCGAATTTTTCCGAAAATTTAAGGCGTTAGAAAAATTTTGAGAAAATTGGAAAATTTTGAAAACTATAACTTTGATTTTGGAATTGAAAGTTAAACTATAGTAGTTGTTTTTGAAAAGATAACTAAGTATGATTTGAAAACTTAGTAAAGTATGGTGAGAAGTTTAACTATGAATTTTGGAAAATTAATAGATTCTGTAATTTTTCTTACTTATAATTTCGAGGACGAAATTCTTTTAAGTGGGGAAGATTGTAACGACCCATAATTTTTAAAAATTAAAATACGAATATTTAATTAATTTTAAATATTTATAAGTCGAATAAATTTTTATTTGAATTATTGGATTTAATTGGATAATTAAATCGATAATTTAATATGTTAAATTATGAAAATAATTGAAAATATAGTTAAATATGATTGAAAATGATTTGTAAAAATTTATTTTATCATGCTGGAGTTAGAATGATATTTTAGAACTTTTAAAATCGAATTAAAAGTTAATTTGTGAAAATTGAATATTTTAATATTAAAATCGACTAGTGAAAATAGTCAATTTTTGAACAGTCTCAGAATTGAACGAAACCAGTTCCATTAGATCCGTAATAGTTAGTTATTACCGGATTTCAATTTTCGTGTCAATCGGAGCTATCGTTTGATCGTGGCAGCTCGAAACGCATCGATTTATTTTTAATTTTTAATTTGGCGAGTGAAAATAGCCATTTTTCAAAAAGTCTCGGATTTCGACGAAACCAGTTTCATCGGATCCGTAATGTGATATTATTGTAAGGTTTCAAATTTCAAGTTAATTGGATTTACTGTTTGTCCTGTACAAATTAAAACGCCTAGAAAATCGCTTAAATCGGTTTAATTCAAATTGAGCGTTTATAGCCATAACTTGCACAGATGTCCGAATTAGCTTTCGAAACCTGTTCCAATGTGTCCGGAACGCGGGGTAAACCTTAGAAACGTTGGTTACGGCGCGTAAATCAGAGTTCGGAATTTCCGAAATGAATAGTGTCGATCGTTTCTCTATAAATACACACCCACACCTCTTCATAATTTAAAAAAAAAAAAAACCCTAAATTACAAACCCTAGCCGCCACCCACATAACCCACGGCCAGAAACACGCGACTTTCATCCCTCCAAATCTTCAAATCCGTGCAACGATTCAAGAATCTTTCAACTGCAAACTTGTAGAGCACAACATGTTCTACGTATTCAACGGTGGAGATGTGATTTGGAGCTATAAATTGGGAGTTAGGAAGCCGCGTTCGTGGCCGTTCATCTTGCGTGCGCAAGTATCAAGGAGAGGCCGAGCTTCATTCTGTTGATGGTGGAGGTAGCTCTCGCGAAGGGCTTCGACGTGGTATACTTGGATCGAGTTCTAAGTGTTCGGTTAGTTTGCAAAAATTCAAACCCTAATTGGAGCTATGGGTTGTTGTGCAGCCTGGAACGAACGTGAGGGGAGAAGAACAACGTGAGGCCTTGGATGCAGATCTCACGGCCAAGATTGCTTTGGGTATAAAATTAGTAAATTTATATTGTAAATTAGCAAGTTTAAATACGTGTAACTTCAAAAATTCATATCTTTTTCATACGAGGTCCGTTTCGGACGAGATTTTTTGCGTTGGAATCGTATGGATGAGCACTACGCGATGGAGTTGGTTTGGAGTCGTTTGAAGTTAGTGAGAATTTTGGGTAAAATTAAACGTCCGTTTAATTTTATTCGAAATAAATCGCTAAAACGGAATTTAAAATCAAGGTGAGAATTTCTCACTCAATCGAATCAGTTTCGATTTTATTTTAAATAGTTAGATTTAAAATATTTGAATGCATGTTTGAATGTTGATTGATATATATTGATTGTTAAAATAGACATTATACGCCGTTAGTAAGCGGATGTTATTTATTAAAAACATATACCGCGAATATTTCATAAACAGTGAAATTGGTATTATATATAATATCAATATATATATATATTGGCATATGTATATATTGGAGTTATTGATTTCCCGCATTTTTTTGTTTAGCGGATGAGACCCTATTACGCCGTTATTAAGCGGATAATATTTAATAAGAACATATACCGCGATAATTTCGTACTGGAGCGAAATTGGTATTGTGCTAATGTTTTTGGATGCAGGAAAACAGGTTGGAGGGATCCAACTAGATTCCTCAACATTTTTTATTTGATTTCAGATATATTGATATTTGATGGATTTTCATATTGATATATGATATCGTTGTAGTCGTGATTGACTATTTGGTGTGTAGCATCATTGGACCAAGTTTTGGAATTTTAAAATGATTTTATAGTGATTTTTGAAAATATACTATATTTTTGGAATTGATTCATTTTAAATAAATAAACGTTATAATTTTTAAAAGTTATAAAAATTATGATTTTCGTGAAATACAGTTAAAAACTGAATTTTGAGAATATGATGCTAATGATTTTATAAAATAGTTAAATCGGAATTTTAGAAATTATTGTGAAAAGTTGAAATATAGGATTTATAAAATTTAATTATTTTATGAATCAAAAGGAAGAAGTTTTTAAAGGAATTTAAAGACGTTTAAAAAGAATAATATAAATTGATTTATATTAAGAGATTTATAAATGGATATTTATAAATTGAAATATGGACATTTTAAAACGAGTTTTTATAAGTGTTTGAATGAAATGAAAATGAATTTCATAAATGAATGAAATTTATAGAATTATAAACTGTGAAGTTATAAATGGAATTTTATAAACAGTAGGTTTATAAAATTTGTAAAGTTATTGAAAGAATGAATTTTGGATAAATAATTTAATCTTATAAGTTATAAGATTTATAATTATGAAGTTAAAAGAACGATTTTTGTAAAATAATCGTTTTATAAGTATTTAACTTATAATATGAACTTTTAGTTTATAATTGAGTTATAAACTGGAATAGGTTAATAAAAGGATTTATAAAAAGGAAGTTTTTATAAATAAATAGAAGTGGAATTTATAAACGTTGTTTATAAATTCGCAATGACTTATTTTGATAAGTAAATTGTTGTAACCTATTAATGGAGTTATATTCACGATTTTGACTGTGAATAATCCCTTGAAATAAAATGTATAAAAGAATGAAATGTGTTAACGTAGTATATTCACGTTTTTGAACTGTGAATAATATGTTAAAGGAAATGTTTTGAATGTGATATTTGAAATAGAATTAAAACGATCTAACGAAGTTTTAATTGTGTTGAGATTCGAAACCATAGATTTCAACATTTATTGTTGAAATAGACGTTTTCGAGAAATAAAAGGAGATGATGGACTATAACACTGTTGTTATAGTAAATGATTTCCGAAAGGAAATGTTTTGCATAGTATTGGGATTTATATATCTATTTAATTTCGAATCCCTATACTAGTGATTTTTTGAGTCGTCGTAACGATGTTTTACACAACATTCGTTTTGGCCCAAATAAATACGTTTAAGAGAATGATTTCCTTAAAGAATGAAATATATACTTAATTTCGATTTAAGTATATTGAATATTTTCCAAGTGTTGAAAATAAATAAAATTTGTGAATTACTTATGAATGTATAAGTATGGAAATGTTTTTCCAACGTGAAATGAAACGTTTAGAGAACTTATCTTTTTGAAGATAAATTGAAATGAATTATTGAAATCATATGCATGGATGTTTTGAAATATAAATTCACTAATGAATTTATAAAAGGAAGTGGAATTGGTTTAAAAATAAATATTGATTTATTTTTGAAGTGTTGAAATAATATATCTAGTGAAGATATTTTTGGAAAAAAATAATTTGGAAAATTATTTGGAATCTGGTGATGTGTGCATATCCAGTGATAGTTCAATAACCGACTATCAATATTTCCCTTTGAATGGGTAATTGATGTGATTTGATTGAATGTGAATGCTACACTTATTTTTAAATAAGCGCTCACTATTCGGGTTAACCGGGAAAGGACCATGGGGTCGTATAACCCATTCCGAATATGTGATACGTCGTTATAAATTGCATTGAAGATCGGTGTTGAAGACCCAGTATTTGCGAGAGCGATAGGATGACCTGTCGATTTACACTGCATCGAGTTGCTCCGGTATAGAGTTCTCCATATGTGATGGTGAATCCGATCAGGATTGTGAATATCCGGATTGCAAGGACTTCTTTGTAAGTGCCTTCGATTTTGTTCGAGCCCGGAACAGACTTGTATGGATAGTATGTCTGACATTACAAGTTGAGATATAAAGCCGATTTCTTTCAAATATATTTCTGTTGGTGGCGGAGAATTTATTCTTTTAGCTAAACACCCTTCTCCGAGACGTACGAGCTCAGAGGTTATATAGTTGAAGTTATCAGCGATATATTCCCAATTTGGTAATGTGACATGCTGAGTGATGCTGAAATGATCATTGTGCTGATTATTTGTGATAGGATCGTTTATTTGATCGTCTATCCTTGTGATCATTGTGTTGATCATTTGTTGACCCAAAGCATGGCTTTTGTATAAAGTATGTTTTTGTGGACGTGACTTCGTCGAGCGTCACACCCCGTGAATGGTCAAAACAGGAAAGATGCGGCAAGGTTATGAGGGGTAGCACCCTTTAGGATGTGTCCATTTCCTTCTGGAAAAGGGTGGTATCATGGTATGGAGCCCAGATACTTACTCATGTTGAAAACACTTTGTTATGATTGTGTGAATTGATTACGAGCGCTCGGTGATAAAGGTCCCAAAGGACCGGGGGATGGCATATTCGGTCAGTTGTTACTCAGTTAGGGGTAACCCGGCCTTGTGTTGGTAGAGATCCGGTTTGGTTCTCGGGGATGTCCATCCAGAGGCATTCTCATGTGGCAATGGGAAGTTCCTTGGCCTGATCATTCGTTGGAAATCCAATTCCCAATACGAAACTTGTACGGTATTAGTTGTAGAACCTGCCATCTAATATGGTAGCTATTAGTAGGCATAATATAATGGTACCTATGCTGGCTAAGATTTATATTCTACTTTCGAAATGAATTTTATACACTATGCACTAGTAATAATATCAAATGTTCTTTTTAAATGCGTATCAAGCATCTTTGACTATCATAAGGAGAAATCTTCTCCAAGTCTGCGTTTGCATTGTGTGTGTGGCAGGAGGTCTTATGGTAGTCTCATTTTTAAAAGCATTGCGAATTGAATTTAAAATATTCCTCTATTTTGATTTTAAAGATAAATAAACTGTTTTGAGTTCTCACACCAGTCTTGTTAAGCTTTGGGCTATGTGATGGGGGGTTCTTGCTTCGCGGTTAGGTGGCGAACGGGAGACTCTTACTCCCACACATCCTCTTTTAGGGGGTTGGTTAGGTGTAACCTGAGACAGTCGAGAGGCTGGCCGTAAAAGCAAGGTCTGGGGTACCAGTGTAAGCCACGGTGGGGCTGGGATGGTTGAAAAGCCTACCGGTTGTGACTGCTGTCGACGGTTGAAAAGCCTAGGTCTTTACAGTTGGTATCGGAGCATATGGTTAAGCGACAACCATGGTTCTGTTGGGTATAATTCATTAGAGATAGAGTCAGTAGTACTCTAGAATGAGTTTGAGTGTAATAATAGCTATGAGAACGTATTTGTTAGTGAATATAAAATTGTTTTATATTGTGATGGTTGGTTTATTGAGTGGCATATGAACCTTCGTCAGCACGGTATGTACAACTATGCCGAAGGGGTTTCTAAACACTTGAATAGAACAATTCGACATAATATTGTTTTTAAAAATTGGGTAAATGAAATAATTTTACCTTGAGTATATTTTATATATAAAGGAATAATTTTTTGGAATTATTAAAGTGTATATAAGTTGATTGTTTGGTTGTTTGAATAATCTAAATAAAAGAATAATTGTATAAGCAAAAGAATTATAAGAATTGAATTATAATTAAAGTGATCTACAATTGTGAAATAAACTTATATATATAAGAAGTGAAACTATATGAATATGAGTAGTAAATAAAAATGAATTTAAAGTTAAATGGAAAATTTACTTTAGAATTGAAATCTGAATTTATTTACAAGTGGGAATTAAGTTAAGTAAAACAAAGTGATGTTTGTAAATGGAATATAACTTAAGTGTTATTGAATGAAATTGATATTAGTATCAAAGTAAAATAATAAAGTTAAGAGATAAATGTGAACTTAAGTTATGTAAATGAAATTCGATTTTGTAATTGAATTGAATGAATGGATTGAATATTAATCAATTAAATGTGAATTAAGTTGATATGAAATAATGAATATAAGTGAAATTCATTAAAATCTAATGTTATTAGAAAGTTGAATAATTGAATGCAAATCAATTTAATTAAACCAATTGATAAGCAAAGGAATTTGGTTGTAACTAATATACATTGATTGTTATATGGTTGTTAGTTGATTGATTGTATATAATTCATTAAGTTTTAATGAAATTGAAAGCTAAATCAATTGAAATTCAATTGAAAGTAAATAAATTTGAATAGAATTGAATTTGAATTGGAAGTGAACTAACTTGAATATGAATTAGTGAATATAAACTAATTGAGAATAAATGTTAGTAAATCCAATGTATATGAATCATATGTGATTAAATTGAAACCCAATTCATTGAATATTAATAAGAATATGAATGAATATTGATTTGGTTATGGATGATAGTTGGTTGATGGTTGAATATATTTCTTTTCATACATTTGCTATGATGGCATATATAGTAATTATGTTGCTATATGTTGTATATTGAGATTATTTTCATATATGCATGTTCTCATGTTGTTTGTTGAGTGTTTAGTAGGTGCGGATCGCGTTTGCTTCGCATTTGGAGCTCGCTTTTGCGCTATATTAGCCATATATGCTCGCTAATAAAATATAAGGTACATATCTCGGATTACATACCGTACTTTTATACTTTTTTCCCTTCGGGATGCCTCATTACTTGATGAGATGTATATTTGTGATATATATACTGTCATTTTTTTTTCGGATCGAGCCGCGCAAAGGAGACTATGGCGAATTTTTCCGAAAATTTAAGGCGTTAGAAAAATTTTGAGAAAATTGGAAAATTTTGAAAACTATAACTTTGATTTTGGAATTGAAAGTTAAACTATAGTAGTTGTTTTTGAAAAGATAACTAAGTATGATTTGAAAACTTAGTAAAGTATGGTGAGAAGTTTAACTATGAATTTTGGAAAATTAATAGATTCTGTAATTTTTCTTACTTATAATTTCGAGGACGAAATTCTTTTAAGTGGGAAAGATTGTAACGACCCAGAATTTTTAAAAATTAAAATATGAATATTTAATTAATTTTAAATATTTATAAGTCGAATAAATTTTTATTTGAATTATTGGATTTAATTGGATAATTAAATCGATAATTTAATATGTTAAATTATGAAAATAATTGAAAATATAGTTAAATATGATTGAAAATGATTTGTAAAATTTTATTTTATCATGTTGGAGTTAGAATGATATTTTAGAACTTTTAAAATCGAATTAAAAGTTAATTTGTGAAAATTGAATATTTTAATATTAAAATCGACTAGTGAAAATAGTCAATTTTTGAACAGTCTCAGAATTGAACGAAACTAGTTCCATTGGATCCGTAATAGTTAGTTATTACCGGATTTCAATTTTCGTGTCAATCGGAGCTATCGTTTGATCGTGGCAGCTCGAAACGCATCGATTTATTTTTAATTTTAAATTTGGCGAGTGAAAATAGCCATTCTTCAAAAAGTCTCGGATTTCGACGAAACCAGTTTCATCGGATCCGTAATGTGATATTATTGTAAGGTTTCAAATTTCAAGTCAATTGGATTTACCGTTTGTGCTGTACAAATCAAAACGCCTAGAAAATCGCTTAAATCGGTTTAATTCAAATTGAGCGTTTATAGCCATAACTTGCACAGATGTCCGAATTAGCTTTCGAAACATATTCCATTGTGTCCGGAACGCGGGGTAAACCTTAGAAACGCTGGTTACGGCGCGTAAATCGAGTTTGGAATTTCCGAAATGAATAGTGTCGATCGTTTCTCTATAAATACACACCCACACCTCTTCATAATTTAAAAAAAAAAAAAAAACCCTAAATTACAAACCCTAGCCGCCACCCACATAACCCACGGCCAGAAACACGCGACATTCATCCCTCCAAATCTTCAGATCCGTGCAACGATTCAAGAATCTTTCAACTGCAAACTTGTAGAGCACAACATGTTCTACGTATTCAACGGTGGAGATGTGATTTGGAGCTATAAATTGGGAGTTAGGGAGCCGCGTTCGTGGCCGTTCATCTTGCGTGCGCAAGTATCAAGGAGAGGCCGAGCTTCATTCTGTTGATGGTGGAGGTAGCTCTCGTGAAGGGCTTCGACGTGGTATACTTGGATCGAGTTCTAAATGTTCGGTTAGTTTGCAAAAATTCAAACCCTAATTGGAGCTATGGGTTGTTGTGCAGCCTGGAACGAACGTGAGGGGAGAAGAACAACGTGAGGCCTTGGATGCAGATCTCACGGCCAAGATTGCTTTGGGTATAAAATTAGTAAATTTATATTGTAAATTAGCAAGTTTAAATACGTGTAACTTCAAAAATTCATATCTTTTTCATACGAGGTCCGTTTCGGACGAGATTTTTTGCGTTGGAATCGTATGGACGAGTACTACGCGATGGAGTTGGTTTGGAGTCGTTTGGAGTTAGTGAGAATTTTGGGTAAAATTAAACGCCCATTTAATTTTATTCGAAATAAATCGCTAAAACGGAATTTAAAATCAAGGTGAGAATTTCTCACTCAATCGAATCAGTTTCGATTTTATTTTAAATAGTTAGATTTAAAATATTTGAATGCATGTTTGAATGTTGATTGATATATATTGATTGTTAAAATAGACATTATACGCCGTTAGTAAGCGGATGTTATTTATTAAAAACACATACCGCGAATATTTCATAAACAGTGAAATTGGTATTATATATAATATCAATATATATATTGGCATATGTATATATTAGAGCTATTGATTTCCCGCATTTTTTTGTTTAGCGGATGAGACCCTATTACGCCGTTATTAAGCGGATAATATTTAATAAGAACATATACCGCGATAATTTCGTACTGGAGCGAAATTGGTATTGTGCTAATGTTTTTGGATGCAGGAAAACAGGTTGGAGGGATCCAACTGGATTCCTCAACAGTTTTTATTTGATTTCAGATATATTGATATTTGATGGATTTTCATATTGATATATGATATCGTTGTAGTCGTGATTGACTATTTGGTGTGTAGCATCATTGGACCAAGTTTTGGAATTTTAAAATGATTTTAAAGTGATTTTTGAAAATATACTATATTTTTGGAATTGATTCATTTTAAATAAATAAACGTTATAATTTTTAAAAGTTATAAAAATTATGATTTTCGTGAAATACAGTTAAAAACTGAATTTTGAGAATATGATGCTAATGATTTTATAAAATAGTTAAATCGAAATTTTAGAAATTATTGTGAAAAGTTGAAATATAGGATTTATAAAATTTAATTATTTTATGAATCAAAAGGAAGAAGTTTTTAAAGGAATTTAAAGACGTTTAAAAAGAATAATATAAATTGATTTATATTAAGAGATTTATAAATGGATATTTATAAATTGAAATATGGACATTTTAAAATGAGTTTTTATAAGTGTTTGAATGAAGTGAAAATGAATTTCATAAATGAATGAAATTTATAGAATTATAAACTGTGAAGTTATAAATGGAATTTTATAAACAGTGGGTTTATAAAATTTGTAAAGTTATTGAAAGAATGAATTTTGGATAAATAATTTAATCTTATAAGATTTATAATTATGAAGTTAAAAGAACGATTTTTGTAAAATAATCGTTTTATAAGTATTTAACTTATAATATGAACTTTTAGTTTATAATTGAGTTATAAACTGGAATAGGTTAATAAAAGGATTTATAAAAAGGAAGTTTTTATAAATAAATAGAAATGGAATTTATAAACGTTGTTTATAAATTCGCAATGACTTATTTTGATAAGTAAATTGTTGTAACCTATTAATGGAGTTATATTCACGATTTTGACTGTGAATAATCCCTTGAAATAAAATGTATAAAAGAATGAAATGTGTTAACGTAGTATATTCAAGTTTTTGAACTGTGAATAATATGTTAAAGGAAATGTTTTGAATGTGATATTTGAAATAGAATTAAAACGATCTAACGAAGTTTTAATTGTGTTGAGATTCGAAACCATAGATTTCAACATTTATTGTTGAAATAGACGTTTTCGAGAAATAAAAGGAGATGATGGACTATAACACCGTTGTTATAGTAAATGATTTCCGAAAGGAAATGTTTTGCATAGTATTGGGATTTATATATCTATTTAATTTCGAATCCCTATACTAGTGATTTTTTGAGTCGTCGTAACGATGTTTTACACAACATTCGTTTTGGCCCAAATAAATACGTTTAAGAGAATGATTTCCTTAAAGAATGAAATATATACTTAATTTCGATTTAAGTATATTGAATATTTTCCAAGTGTTGAAAATAAATAAAATTTGTGAATTACTTATGAATGTATAAGTATGGAAATGTTTTTCCAACGTGAAATGAAACGTTTAGAGAACTTATCTTTTTGAAGATAAATTGAAATGAATTATTGAAATCATATGCATGGATGTTTTGAAATATAAATTCACTAAGGAATTTATAAAAGGAAGTGGAATTGGTTTAAAAATAAATATTGATTTATTTTTGAAGTGTTGAAATAATATATCTAGTGAAGATATTTTTGGAAACAAATAATTTGGAAAATTATTTGGAATCTGGTGATGTGTGCATATCCAGTGATAGTTCAATAACCGACTATCAATATTTCCCTTTGAATGGGTAATTGATGTGATTTGATTGAATGTGAATGCTACACTTATTTTTAAATAAGCGCTCACTATTCGGGTTAACCGGGAAAGGACCATGGGGTCGTATAACCCATTCCGAATATGTGATACGTCGTTATAAATTGCATTGAAGATCGGTGTTGAAGACCCGGTATTCGCGAGAGCGATAGGATGACCTGTCAATTTACTCTGCACCGAGTTGCTCCGGTATAGAATTCTCCATATGTGATGGTGAATCCGATCAGGATTGTGAATATCCGGATTGCAAGGACTTCTTTGTAAGTGCCTTCGGTTTTGTTCGAGCCCGGAACAGACTTGTATGGATAGTATGTCTGACATTACAAGTTGAGATATAAAGCCGATTTCTTTCAAATATATTTCTGTTGGTGGCGGAGAATTTATTCTTTTAGCTAAACACCCTTCTCTGAGACGTACGAGCTCAGAGGTTATATAGTTGAAGTTATCAGCGATATATTCCCAATTTGGTAATGTGACATGCTGAGTGATGCTGAAATGATCATTGTGTTGATTATTTGTGATAGGATCGTTTATTTGATCGTCTATCCTTGTGATCATTGTGTTGATCATTTGTTGACCCAAAGCATGGCTTTTGTATAAAGTATGTTTTTGTGGACGTGACTTCGTCGAGCCTCACACCCCGTGAATGGTCAAAACAGGAAAGATGCGGCAAGGTTATGAGGGGTAGCACCCTTTAGGATGTGTCCATTTCCTTCTGGAAAAGGGTGGTATCATGGTATGGAGCCCAGATACTTACTCATGTTGAAAACACTTTGTTATGATTGTGTGAATTGATTACGAGCGCTCGGTGATAAAGGTCCCAAAGGACCGGGGGATGGCATATTCGGTCAGTTGTTACTCAGTTAGGGGTAACCCGGCCTTGTGTTGGTAGAGATCCGGTTTGGTTCTCGGGGATGTCCATCCAGAGGCATTCTGATGTGGCAATGGGAAGTTCCTTGGCCTGATCATTCATTGGAAATCCAATTCCCAATACGAAACTTGTACGGTATTAGTTGTAGAACCTGCCATCTAATATGGTAGCTGTTAGTAGGCATAATATAATGGTACCTATGCTGGCTAAGATTTATATTCTACTTTCGAAATGAATTTTATACACTATGCACTAGTAGTAATATCAAATTTTCTTTTTAAATGCGTATCAAGCATCTTTGACTATCATAAGGAGAAATCTTCTCCAAGTCTGCGTTTGCATTGTGTGTGGCAGGAGGTCTTATGGTAGTCTCATTTTTAAAAGCATTGCGAATTGAATTTAAAAATATTCCTCTATTTTGATTTTAAAGATAAATAAACTGTTTTGAGTTCTCACACCAGTCACATGACTGACTCGGAGTTTATTGTTTTCCTTCCTAAACTCTGGGTGCCCACCAATTTCCACACGGGCAGTTAAGAGTTAAGGTTTATCAGGATATTCTGGATATTCTGGAGTTGCTGGAGGCAAGCTGGATGGCATGGCGTATTACTAGTTTATATAATATTTCTTTTTCCGCTGCATTGTTTGTTGTTGTATGATGTTGTTGTACACTCTGATGATATGTTGTAATGTAATGTATAAAATGTAATAACTGATATAGTTCTTTGTTTAAAGATTATTCATTTATTATTATATGTTGTTCCGCTGCGAATTGTGAGATTCTGATGTTGTTGTGTTGTGTTCTGTTTCTGTTCCGTTCAATTTTCTATTTTCTTTTCCCTCTATCTTCTACCTTATCTATTATGTTCTTTCCTCTCTTTTTCTTCTTCTTTCTTCTTCTTTTCTTTTCCTAAATTTTTCTTAAACCCCTAAGGGTTCATATTTTCGTTCATCTTGAATTAATCAATGGAGATTAGTGTCTATTCAAGGAGTACGGATTTACGGGTCTTTACAGCTTCTCGAGTTCACCTGAGTCAGTGAGGTGAGCATGGTTTAGTTTCAATTACATACACATAGATATGTATACGTATATGATAAAAGAAAATTCGCTGAAAAATTTGAAAAGATGAAATTTGTTTTAGGTATGTACAGGTAGGTGATTATGCATATTTTTATATATCTAACCAATATGTGTTATATATTGAAAACAATCAATATTTGTTTTAGTGACTGAAATTTAATTGAAGAATTAACATATATAGCTTGTCCTTGAATTTATAAATTAGGCAGAAAGGAAATATAAACTAAGTTAGGCTAACAATCATTTGGAATTTCATAAATTAAATTAATAAATGATAAATTGATTCCTTCAAGTTATTTAAGTGATAAGTGATCATTCGATTTGTTCGAATATTAATAAACATAAAATGTTGTACAAGGTTTTAAATCATGGAAGCAAGCCAGTTTGGAAATAGAATGCAAATCAAAAGCAAAGGTGAGTTAATCTCACTCAGTTTAAATATAAATTTAAATTTAAATGATTAAATTTAAATAATTGTTGGATGGTCGAACTGATTGATGAGATATAGTATGATATTTTGAAATTGGTGTATTATGTTGTGCTAACATCTGTGGATGCAGGGAAAACAGGTTTGAGGGATCCAACTGGAACCCTCAACTTTATTTAATTTTTAATATTCTCTGTTCTGAATATTTGATATCCTGTAATGAATTATGTGGAAATATTGAATGCTATGGCTTGATGGTTATAATCGGGCAATAATGAATTACCAAATATATAATTTGAGTTTGGGGATGAAAATAAAAGAAGTGAAATTGTAAGTAAAGTAATTATAGAAAGTTGAATAATTTATGAATGAACTGGAAAGGAAATAAGTGACTTTAAAATTTTAATAAATAAATCTTGTGTGTGGGAAGAAAAATTTAAATAAAAAGAGAGTTAATGAAAACTTAAATTTCAATGTTATTGTTTAAAAGAACAAAACATTTAGTTTAAATTGAGGATTTAAATTATTTAATAAGAATAAAGAAGAAAATATTTCAGCTAAAGGATTTAAAATCAAACTGAAAATAATAATAAAGTCCATATTAATGAATTTAGAAATGAACTGATAAGTAAAGAAATTTATTTTCAAATGAAATACGAAATCAATCTGGAAAATTGATTTAAGTGATTGAGATTGGGAATTTCTCTCTGAATAACCAAGTACGTTTTCAAAGTAAATTTTTAAATATAAATTAAAAGTTTAAAGTTGTTTTAAGAAGTATGTTTTGAAAAAAAATACTATTTCTAAATATTTAAATTCTTAAGTAAGTATTCCCTTTTAATCTATTATAGTAATGATTATTTTAATTTATTATAGCAATAATTATTTAAAGAGTGACTTAATATTTTATTTTAAAAGTGAAATCTAGTTTTTATTTTATCTAGTAACATTATTTTCAAATATTCATATAGCATGTATTTTTAACAAATCATTGAAATAGTTTTAACTTAAATGTTATAAAGTATATTTCTAAGTAAAGTGCTTTAAATTATTTTAAAAATCGAGTTTGTGCTTGGTGATTTCAGAGGAGATAGAAATATTTGGGAAAGTTTATTCTGAAAAGAAAGATGGTTTTGAAACTGTTTTCAAAGGATTGAAAATAGAAACATATCTTGTGAAGATATTTTTGAGATTAATAAATAATTTGAAAAATTATTTATTGGTTGATGGTTGTTTGTGAATATTAATTGATAGTTAAATCACCGACTATCAATATTGGCCAAATATGTTGATCATTTCGAAGAGACCGGGATCGAGATTAATTTCTCGAAAACCACTTGGATCCGGTCTGTACATTCCATGAAACGATTTTGGATTCAAAGATGGAGCAGTGAAGTGTAAGGGCTAGTCGCTACTAATCCTGAGGATATTTCCAAAATGGATGTAGTAGGAATAGTGCCTTCGGTTCCGTTCGAACCCGGGACGGACTTGTATGGATGAATGCTTGCGAAAACATCGTCAGGTGGACGATGGGCATTCTAAGGGATATTGTTCTAAAAGGTAACGCTTAGCCTCAAGCCTCATCAAATGGGAATGACTGAAAATCAGGGGTTATACAGCAAGGCTAGGTGGGTAGCACCCAAGCAGGGTGAGGTCATTCCAGTCTAGATGTCCCTTTTTATTTCGGCTTAGTGGGCGGTTGCTGATCCCAACCGCAGGGTGATCTGACTCGGGATTATCCAGTAAGCAGTAGTCCCGGCCTTGTGTTGCAGGGGGGCGGGCGTACTCCTCGGTACGGTGATCTAGGCCCCGTACTGTGACGGTGGTATCCCAGTGCCTAGTCATTAGTTGGAGATCCATTCTCCCTACGAGCCTTGTACGAGTTTTGTTTGTATTACCCACTCTGTGGCTAGTAGCTGGAATTTAATGCATGTAACAATTTCGGCTATTTTATAAGTATTTGTATATAGACCCTATTATAATATCAGAGGATTTCTATAAAAAGTGTTTTACCTATCATAAGGTAAAAACCCGACATGTTTATTTGCGGTGTGGTCTTACGAGATGCTTTTGTTTTCAAAGGATTTTTGAAACTTTAATAATTAGTTGGGTGTGATTTTCTCATGCTGGTATTCCAGACTGACTCGGGTGTTATTTAACTGTAATGCTCGGGCCAGACCGAGTATTATAGAATACAGGATACGATGCTGTGGAGCTCAGGAGACGAGTTGGATGACGATACATACTTTCGTACTTGTTTATATATATATTCCGCTGTTTGAGTTGTTGTGTATCCATTGTATGTTATTAATGTGAGCTGTGATTGATGTACGCTGATGATGTAATATATAAACAGAGATATTTGATTCTTGAGTAAAGATCATTATTATCTATTATATTTTATTCCGCTGCGATGGTTAGATTCTGGTGTTGTTTTCTATTTTCTTCTTCTACCTTTTCTTCTTTAACCGAAATGGTTCGTATTTCTGTACAACTTGAGTTGATTGTTGTAGAATAGTGTTGGCTCAAGGGGTATGGATTTGCGGGCTGTTCCAATATTGCTAAAATTTAGGCTGTTACTACTGATCCATTTAGGATTGCTCGGTCTTCATGTCGATACTAGAGAATTTTCATTCAGATTTCCACACAAACGAAGTCCATGGCCTTCTTTCCCTTGGGATTTTCAGCATCAAATTCTTCTTCGGTTGGATCTAGGTTAAGAAGGCTCTCTTTTTTTGATTATAACTCCCAACACATTTCTGTATTTCGCTAGCTCCTTTGTTGTTTAACATTACTGTGGAAATTTTTTTGTATATTTGCGAGATCAAAAAACAAAAAATTATGAGGCAAGATCATACAATAGAATAGAATAAGCCTTATCAACAAACCATTTACGTGTTTGAAAAAACAAGAAAAAATGGCAAAATAAATTAGACACCATTCGTAAAAAACACCGCAGACAATCAACCCCAAACTATCTCAAATCTTCTGTCATAGTTCTGTTAACGAATACTTTCGAATATGGATAGTGTCATATCCGTATTTGAAACTATTTTCAAATATCTGCATCCGCAGATATGGACGAATATTGAATAATTGTTCTATCTGCTAGTGGCAGATAAATCAAGAAACATATATGAAAATTTTTAGATAGTGTTTGGTTTGTAATTTTTAGTTTTCCTTTTTCGTCCATACAAAAAGACACGCGACGCATGTGTATTACCGAAAACGATCAATTTATAAAATGAAGGTAACATACAAAATAGAAAACATTTTATTTGTTATTTTTTGTGTTTTGAAAAATAACACAAACACGTGAAGCAATTAATTATTCCTTCATCCTTCTTTCCTCTTCGCCCTCCCATCCGTCTTTTTTTCATCTTATCCAAACGTCCATCCATTCTTCTCATATTTGACATACATATTGAAAACTGAAAACTGAAAATTCGTTTTTTAAGCAGACATTGCCGTAATTTCACATAAATTTTTTTCAATTGCATTGATTATTAAAGTGTTAAAAATAAACAAATATGATGATGATAAATAGCTTTATGCAGTTGATATGCATTTAGTGTGTATAATGTAAATTTGAACTTAATAAAACAATAAATAAATATTTTTATTCTACTAAAATACACATAATTAAAACTATAATCATGAAAATACCAGATGAATAATTTTTGACTGCGGATGTCTTTGTATCCGCATCCGCATCCATGTTTTCAGATATCGGATATTTATCTTCTTTTCAGATATGGATGCGGACGGATTTCGGATTTTTCGAGTACCCATTATGAGCCTATTCTATGATCTTTTACCTGTCCTCATATGACGCACACACATCTTAACCGTTTATTTTTCTTTGTCATCTATTCATAGGATATGATGGATTAATTGTTAATGAATGTGATTTCTTATATCACATGAAACATGTAATAAGGGAACAAAAAATTGAATTCACTCCAAACCGTAAGTACATACTAAAAAAGAAATGATCCTACTTGTCATCTCTACTGCCGTTCAACATCTGACGATGCAAAAGACCAAAAGCTAGGCGCACTAATATACATGTAATTTCTTCGAATGGAAGACTGTACCAAGCTATTTATTCTTTCAAATACCAATACTTAATAAGGCAAAAATTGATGGTCATTTTTTTCTACATTGATTCAATGTATTGATTCAATGTAAGCTAGATAATAGATTTAGCTGACTCTAGCTCTGAGAATTAAGTTTATACGTGGTGGTATTCTTATGTAAAAATTCATAAAAAATATTCAGGGCTATTTATGTTATTTCTCACTTCATTCAGTCAGCATAATAGATTTGTAACTTTTACTACAAATTATTGAGCAAAGCATCTTAGTATAATTTGTCTAATGCCATTTTAAATGTGTAAATAATGACTTTGGGGAAGATGAAGATGAAATCAACTGATTTGAATCCAATAAATGATAAATGGACCTCATGATGAAATTAGTTAGTAAATAAAAAGAGAACTAAAACTGATCAACATTTATTATGATTTTGTCAATCAAAATCTAACCAACTTACCTATTTAGAAATCAAATCGAAGAATATAATTTTTTACTTAAGTATATTAGTAATCATATTAAATGAAACTTAGTTAGTATCAACTATAAATATGTATACTATGAAATATTTCTAAGACAATACAGTGAGCTTTCAATAATTTTTCACTATAGATTACAGTAATCTGCTTTATTTAAAGATAGACGTATTGTTTAGATATGTATAGTCAGTTTGCAAACATTACATATGAAAATAAAAGAATTTTTTTAGCGTGTATCGGTCTAAGTCTTAGTATTCTGTAACCCAAAAACCAAGGACTTGTTTGGTTTCTATTTTATACTTTGTGTTTTCCATTTTCAACATTCATAACAAAATATGAGAATAATGGCAAAAAAATTATAAATTTTAGACCATCGCGACGATAGTAAAAGAACGGCGGAGGAGATGTTGGGACAGTGTAGAGGATGAAATGTTTTCCATTTTATGTCATTTCTCAAAACACATAAATAAAATAATTTTTTTTCTATTTTATATCCAAACGTCATTTTTCAAATTGGTTGTTTTCAAAAAAAACATCCACGGTACGAATGGTTTTTGAACGAAAACACAAACTAAAAATATCAAACCAAGTGGAACCTAATGTTTCTGAGAATTAAACTATAATCAACCCGTGATTAGTTATAGAACCTTGACACAGTGAAGAATAGAGTAAACCATTTTTCAAGGACGAACCAAAAAACGGGTACCAGGACTAAACCTTTTAAACTTTATAAAAAGTCACATAAAAGAGCTACACAATTTTTGCTACGTATATTTAGGCGATTTACGTATAGAATGACCTAAAGACACAGGAGGTCGTACATTAATCCGTTAAGAACAAAACAAGATTATATTCCCTACACATTCTCAACTTTAACTAGAACGCTTATAAATGAATATGCCCATACTAGACAACGTGGTTACAAAAGAATATATATTTTATGCAAATTTTAAATTATAAGGATAAGACTTGTCACTAGAACAATTGTAAAATTATTTATTTATATAAATATATTCATATAATATTAATACAAAAATCTAAATGGAAATGAGTTTAATGGCTCGATCAACTAGACCATCGAAATCTATTATCTTGGACAAACATTGTTTGACAAATTGTTCATTATAAAAGGTTATGATGAAGTCATTTCTTAACTATTCAAGTTATACTACTTTTAACAGAGTAATTGTTCGAGCATAACTTTAAGTAATACAAAATATTTAGACAGTAATACACATATTCATAACCTGCATACTTAACTTTACTAAGTTTTGCTGTAACGATCCCGGATTTTAATTTATTTTAAATAGATAATTAAATTAAATTTTTTATTTAAAAACTGTGAAATTAAATGATAATCGATTTGAATTTTTCTTGATTCAAATAAAATATGTATTTATTAATATAAAGATGGTTTCTTTTATGAATTTTTTTAATTTAATAATGAGTTGTATTTAAACAATATTAATAAGTATAAAATCTTTACAAATGGATTTTTTATAAATAGAAATGGTTATTTCAGATTTATTTATATAAAATGCATTAACAAATAAAGATAAAAATAAGTATTGATAAATTTCTCAAACAAATTTATGGTTATGTAAAAATATAAAATGAACTTAAGAAAATTTTAGAGACACATATATACACATACTGGAATGCATGAAGTTGTAAAATGTAATAAGACAAAAGAAAAAAATAGTATATACATAAGTTGTACATACAAAATAAAGAAATGGTATATGTAAACATGAATGGGAACCAAAGCATTTAATTCCGTCACCCCTAGTACAAGCCAAAGATCACCTCAGCCTCCTTATCCTGCAAGAAGAAAAGAAAGAAAAAAAATAATAATCTTTACCATAATAAACAAAATAAAGTACATAATATAATATGTATCAGCCTACAAACCCATTTATATCACTCTGTACAAATTTTAATACCTGTACACTTCTTCTCTTCTATATATCAACCTCACCTCAGCCTCTTCATTTCAAAACTGAGGCAAACTTTAACTGAAACAAAAATTCAATTTAAACCAACAACAATAGCAACAATCAAGCAAAAGATCAAGTGAAGTTCCAGTTGCATTTTCAAAGCTATGTCAAATAATGAGTAGGCTCTGCTCTTCCTCTTCTCAAAGGTGAGTAACATTTTTGTTAAATTTTAAAATATGAATCTGATGTGAGCAAATGTTTAACCCTCTTGAAAACTTTGAAACCTTGATTTTCTTTATCCTTTTGAGTCTATGATGATGGATAACTTGAAATGCTCTGTTGTTTGAATATACAAATTCCTTTATCACTGCATGTATGCACACATCTGCATACTTCTGTTTGACAAGGTCATGGCTGCTTAGAAAAATAATTTTACCTCCCCCTTTAAACCTTTATAAAGTATGATATTTGAAGGGAAATTTATAATAATAATATCAAAGAAATTTTCTGCATATTAAGCATGTTTGAGTATCATAAGAAGAAATCTCCTCCAAGTCTGCGTTTGCATTGTTTGTGTGGTGGGAGATCTTATGGTAGTTTCATTTTCAAAAAGCATTGCGAATTTACTTTAAAATTCTCTTGTTGATTGTTTTTTAAAGATAAACTGTTTTTGTTACTCACACCAGTCCCATGACTGACTCGGAGTTTATTGTTCCTTTCTTAAACTCTGGGTGCTCACTATTTTCCACACGAGCAGCCTAGAGTTGGGTTTTTCAGATAGTTAGATATAGTGGATTATGTGGAGTTAGTTCAGTCTTTGGTTCGCAACAGTCTTGCCTAGCTTGGTGTATTGTTATGGGGAGTTCGAGCTATTGTTGGATTGGTTCTTGGAGATGGTGTTCAGATTTAGAGTTCTTCGTTGAAGACTATTTTAGAGTTATTTGTTCCGTTTCTAGCATTATCTATATTTCTTTCCGCTGCTATTTTCTTGTATCTATGATGTATATTGATATTCATTGTATCACTCTGTTGTATCAGATATTGTATCTGTGTTGTATATCAATGCATTATTCTTTTTTATTACGCTGTGTTGTTTACTTAGTGTTGTTATAAGCTCCGGAGAATCGGATTTGAACGGTCGAATCTACGGCATTCGAATACGATTTGAAGTATGGATGTCGATTTTCGAGTAGGCAAAATTGGTTATCGTCACATTTGCTAAAGTATAAGTAGAAAGATAAGAAATATAGAAAGCATAGGATTATCATTACTTCAAAGTAACAGTGAGGCATTTATGACACTGAATGATTAAGAAACATTATAACCCATTTTATTCAAATTTGAAATAGTTACAAGCTCCATTCATATACTTTTCTCACTCTTCTTCAATTCAAGAATGGAGGAACCTTTTGACCTAGATAGAGGAAAATCAATGATTAATAATTTAGTAAAATGTAGTAAAATAAAAGAATAACTAAATATGAATATCAATATCATTACCACCGCAAATGGACCCTGGTGCTATTGGATTCCCACAAAATTTTGCAACATATGCTACTTTTTTCAAACTATATTCATTCCAGGATGCCGCTGGAACATTTGCGCAGCAACATGCCATGTCAGCTGACTTATAAACATTGCAACATTCGGGAGATGGGTCGATTTGTGGACCACTAATCAGTACAAACTTTGCACAAAACTGAGCCATTTGTGTTAAAGCTCCATTACAAACTTCAGCATTAGCTTGATAATTTGAGAATTGCATGATCACGATTGCTAAAATGATTACTGATTTTAGATTATGAATTGTCATCATGTTAAATACTTCTTTCACTTTTTTATGATGGAATGAAAGGCTTTACGTGGTTTATATAGGTATGTTTGCTAAAGATGTATTAATAAATAGAATATTTCGATCTTATCCTCATTACCACTTTTTTCTTAAGTATATCTTTGTTTAATTAATTTGCATATTTTTTATAGTTTCAAAAAAAAGTGATGTGATTTTTTATCCCCAAAATATTTGTGTCCCTTTGGACCCATAACATCATAGTGATCCATATATGGTCAATTAGTTTACAAGTACATTTACAATAATGTACTGAGTAAATATGATTCATTAGGAATATGGAAAGATAATTTCTATTACAAACAAAATTCATCTCACAATGAATATTAGATACACAATCTTATTTCTTTTTAATAGTAAAATATTTTACCTTTCTACAATTTGTTTATTGTATTACTACATTTTCGAAAATTTACAAGAAAAAATTATCCTTGCTAGTGCTATTGGTTTTAAGGACTTTGAACGATAGGCTCTTATTATATACAAGGAATGACTGTCTAGTCCTCAGAATTGAAAGATGATGGAAGAAAAGTCCCTTTCGAAAAAGTTTTGAAAATTAGGTCCTTATTTTTAGTTTTTAGTTAATTTTCATAATTTTTGCATAACTAGTTAAAAAAACTGTTACGCCCCACCTCTATGCTCACAATAATAAAGAGTATTAAAGGAAATACTGTCTATTATTGTGAAGAATAAGGCTGGATAGGAGCGGCCATCCGTAGTTAGGCCTTACACTAGTATTGGTTATCTCGATAGGAGTGGTATATTTTTTTTTTCTTCATCTCTTATTTATTTACTCCCATCGACATACCCAATTCTAGTATAAAACGAACTACGATGGTTCATAATAGTTTAGGACAATATATATAATAATAACACAGATATAACAGAAAGTCTCATATATATATATATAACTGATGTCAGTTGATATACATGTGATACAATACATATGATACAACTACAACTGTCGACTCTGGAAGTTACATATACAAGTACATTATCGTGAATAATATACATGAATATACAACATCCTATACAATGACAACATCTACTCCAAAAATATGAAAAAACTTCATAACTCTAGCAACAACCCAAAGTAAGATATCAACAACCTGTAAATACTCGGTCTGACCCGAGTATTACATTCAAAAGAAAATAATACACGGGTCAGTCTAATTCAAACTCAGTTATTAGTGCACAGAAGCAATAATAATTAAATATGAATAGATGACAGTCAAAGTAAATTCACCTATCCGATCCTTTAACAAGAAAATCAGATAACGGTGAATATAACACATAATAGTGTTAAACCACAAATCAGCAGATTCAAATCATCAACAGAGATAAGTGAAAAGAATATCAATGAAGATAATTTAGAAAATATCAGAATTGCCTAAAAGGCAATCAACAACAAAATCCAATTATTAAATAATAATTAGAAACTCATAATCTAATTATCAAATAGATAATTAGATAACAACAAAATGATCAAATCACCCAATCAAATATAATATCAAATATTGAATTGACAACCCGAAACAATTTCATCAATTGAAATAAATCAATTTAAAACGCCAAATTTTGAATTGGCTGCAGTACACGCAAGCGTGCACTGCCTCGCCAATACAGTGATGAAATACACAAAAGCTCAATGAAAGCTAACAAACGAGCACAAGGTCAAACCCAAAATACCGGATTCAACTCAAGTATAATTCGAAAGACAAGCAAAATGCAAAGGTCAAGTCACGGCAATCATGACTCAACTCAATGCAACGACCAAAGTCAAGGCAACATGAAACTTAAGATTAACCAAGTAAAATGCAAACTGACACGGCGATTCACACATCAAAATGCACAAGTAAAGCCACTATATAATGTAGCAGACACATGTACAGGGTCAAAGGCACAAACACATTGTGAACGTATATGGGACAACATTAAAACCATCCCAGCCTAGTTCAGGTAGCACAAAGAATGGCCAGAAACAAATACAAGCAAATGCAAACTACCCAGTACACAAGCAAATCCAAATGTAAAATGAAGACAACAACATAGGATATTCCAGATCAGGTGACAAACATGCACAAGCAAAGGCGGTCCAGCATGAGGCAGTAAAGTAATAATTACAACCAGGTTACTGATGTAGGTGGCACAAGGAACTGCCGACCAAACAGGATACTGATGTAGATTACTTTGAGCAATATACATGAAGTGGAGTTGAAACCGAGTCAACAAAATGAAACTGGAAAAATGCATATGAACATGATAGTAATAGTTCAAGGCACAGTAACAACTACATGAAACTGAGATTTCAACTTAATTAGAAAATGCATATGAACTCAGGTGGAATGCATACTTCAAAAGGTTGAAACTGTTGTGACATGAGGCAATCAACGCCATGACAAATCCAAATATGCAAACTGTCTTACATATGCTTAAATGAACATGACTCATAACATCTTTGTTGAAGATGAGGAGAATCGAGTGCAGACTGCACATACTAATAAAACAACAATGGGCATATATATGTATGCATATGATTGATGCTCAACAAATTACTAACTGCTATTAAAATAGCAGCTTATATAACAAAATAGGTCAATCGAAAATCAATGTCACGACATGAACCAACATAGAATTCAAGTGAAAACAGAGTGGTACAAGTGCAAGCCCGAACAAGACTCGAATGCTATCAGACTTCAATTCAGTGAACCCATTAGGTATGCAGACCAAAGAACAGAAGTAATCTGGATCGATTGCCATCCACTCAGAGACACAATACACACTTGAGGACAAAAGCATATAGGCATCAAGCTACAAAGCTCAAGCATAGCACAGAACTACAGATCAAGCAACAACCAGACTACATGAATGCACATGAGGACCAGACTACACAATGAATATAATGCAACAAATGAATGTATCAGTCTTGAACAAGACAGTCAAACCAGAGGCTCGGACTCAAGTCAGTGCCAACAGCAGTATAGATAAATGAAGACTACATGATGATATTCAACATGCTATGCAACCTGAACCATGTACTACAAGTAAAAAGACAAAGAAATACAAGCTAATAGCTCATGCTACAGATCAGGTCCAAGTCAGTTATTCACGAAATCAAAATTCCAGAGATCAAAAAATCATGGCAGTCAAAGAAATCAACTCGAAGGCCAGAGAATTCAATGCCTTGTAAATAACCATAAAAATGTAACTTAAATCAACTGTCTCAAAATCATCTCAAGGCAGAAAAAGTATCGACATCGAACAAAAAGAAATCAAATCGAAGCCATAGACCACGAAAACAGAATAAGCAAGCGAGGTCGAACGAATTCAAATTAGATGTGAGTAATATAAATTACTCACCTTTCACCGAAGAGCATAACCGATCGATCGGCAAGCCATCTCGAGGAGCAACTCACCAGATCGAAGCAATTAAAGTCGAAGCCTTGGAAATCAAAGAACCAATCGACGAAAACCCGAAACCCTAATTTGAAGAAAGGGGGACGAGCACGCCATTTTTTTTTCTTTCGTACGTTTAAGGGTTTGTAAAATGAATCACCAATACGAGAGAGAGAGGGGAACAGTTATCAACAAGTATCACACTACCTAAAGTAACATGGGCCAATTTTTTTCAATTTAAAGCCCGTTTAATCCCTTTAACCAGTTTCTTAAAAGAATTTAAACCGAATTTAAAAACTTCAATTAGCAATTAGCTAGCACAATCATCATTTAATGATGATTATAAATTGGGCGAAATCTCGGGTTGTTACAGACTCCCCTCCTTATAAAAATTACGTCCCCGCAATTTTCATAATGAAAGCCGTCAATAACAATTATTTTCCTAACATAAACTAGTTAAGCTAGAAAAATAAAGGTAGAGAATTCATCCGCCAAAGAAAACTTTTGATTTCATAAAAGAAATTCACAAATTTTCCACAAAATCTAACTATCAATAGATAATCAGAAAACAGCAAAACTGAATCAGCAATATTCAATTATCAATTAGATAATAAGAATACAGAAATTTCAAAACAGCAATTTCTAATTAACGATACGATAATTAGAAGACAACAAAATCTAATTATCAACAAAGATAATTAGAAAACCCAAATCACAAATTGCAAAACCGCAAATATCTAGTTACCAAAGCGAAAATCAGAAAACAACTAAGGTCTAATTATCAAAAACTATAATCAGAATTCTCAAATCAACAAATATTCAATTATCAAAAACGATAATCAAATTTCAAATCAACAAATATTCGATTATCAAAAACGATAATTAAATTTCAAATCAACAAATATTCGATTATCAGAAACGATAATCAAATTTCTCAATCAACAAATATTTAATTATCAAAAACGATAATTAAATTTCAAATCAACAAATATTCGATTATCACAATGATAATCAAATTTCAAATCAACAAATATTTAATTATCACAAATGATAATCAAATTTCTCAAATCAACAAATATTCAATTATCAAAAACGATAATCAAATCAAAAAATATCCGATTATCACAAGCGATAATCAGAAACAACAAATATTCGATTATCAAAAACGATAATCAAATCAACAAATATCCGATTATCAAAAACGATAATCAGAACTCATATCAACAAATATTCGATTACCAAAAATGATAATCAAATCAACAAATATCCGATTATCAAAAACGATAATCAGAACTCATATCAACAAATATCCAATTACCTGCAGATAATTGGAAACAACAAATATCTAGAAATCAATTAAGATACTCTAGAAAATCAACATAAAAGATTGGATCGATCCCATCATATGGCGAGTTTTAGCTACGCCGCACGTGCATCTCATATGGCCGAAGCCTACCAAGTACCCATCATAATTTTGGCGCCCATCATATGACCCGAAGGTCCAACATATGACCCGAAGGTCTGGTACTGATATTTGACCCGAAGGTCCATCATATGACCCGAAGGTCCATCATATATTCAATTAACGAGTCCGGAATTAACCGAAAAAGCAAAAGCACATGTCCCATACCATGTGTTTTACTAAATCGTTTGATTCTCTTCATCGTTTCCTTGAACGTGTGAAATCATCAAACCGCAAATGTTTCAATTAACGAGTCTGGAATTAACTGAAATAGCAAACACTCATGTCCCATACCACGAGTTTTACTAAATCGTTTGATTCTCTTCATCGTTTCCTTGAAAGTGCAAAATTGTGTATTCAAAAATAACATTTCACATTCTCAAACGGACAAGTCCGGAGTTAAGCGAATCAGTAAAAGAAAGGGGTCATAATCCTCAATTTTGCTGAAAGGTTTAAATCGCTTCCTCATTCCTTTGAAAGCGTAAAATGTAAAACTTCTGAAAACAATTTCATTTATTTCATAAAAGTATTAATCTACATTCTCAAACGAATAAGTCCGGAATTAAGTGAATCAGTAAAAGAAAGGGTTCATAGTCCTCGATTTTGCTGAATCATTTAAATCTCTTTCTCATTCTTTTGAAAACGTAAACTAAAAAATTTTGAAAACAAATTTTATTTTAAAACG
Source organism: Allium cepa (assembly GCA_030765085.1). Classification (NCBI taxonomy): domain Eukaryota; kingdom Viridiplantae; phylum Streptophyta; class Magnoliopsida; order Asparagales; family Amaryllidaceae; genus Allium; species Allium cepa. The sequence goes on along the minus strand of CM060931.1, from coordinate 569,094,535 downwards.
CTTTTTATAATCACGTGATTAAATCAGCAACATAAGTAGCAACTTCAACAAAGAAATGGTACTTCTCAAAACAACATAAAACTAATCTCAAAATCAGCATTGCGGGATAACCGCTTGAAAATCCACATTAAAATTTGACGATTACTGAAGTCAAAGCGACAGTAAATTTTAAACGTCAAAATCTCATCAAAATAATTCGCATCAAAATAAAATACCAGTGAATTTTCATTCATTTAAAAATGTCAACAAAACACCGCGTTTCAAAAATATAGCATTGGTGTAAAACTCCCGTTATAATAATAACGGCAACAAAATAAGTTTCATAACCAAGCATCGGTTCAACGTAAAATTAATGCAGTAACGTGCAACTCAAATTTGCACGTTCACTACAAAATGAACAAAAAAAAATCATTCTATTATATCTTTAATAAAGATATTTTAAAACAGCAGAAATCTAATCAGATATGATTAGCATCAAAGAAAACCAGTAAGAAATTTCAACAAATCAAATCCACTGGTTAAACAACATAATGAAATTAATTTCATTTTCATATTTTGATTTTTAAATCAAAATAATTATCAGTTGTACTCAGCGAAGCAGTCACACTGCTTTCGCTGCGCACTCTGATAAACAAAGCACAAACCAATTAATCATCAAAACACAAATTCACTTTTATTTTTCAATAAAGATATTTAAAAATTTGAACATATTTTCAAAACTTTAGTTTTGACTCAAAGCATATATAAAACATCGACAAATAGTTGTAACACATGTTCCATCTACGTTATGTTTTATATTATGTCCTAAACCCCAAGCTCTGATACCAACTGTGACGCCCCACCTCTATGCTCACAATAATAAAGAGTATTAAAAGAAATACTGTCTATTATTTTGAAGAATAAGGCTGGATAGGAGCGACCATCCGAAGTTAGGCCTTACACTAGTATTGGTTATCTCGATAGGAGTGGTATATATTTAATTTTTTTTCTTCATCTCTTATTTATTTACTCCCATCGACATACCCAATTCTAGTATAAAACGAACTACGATGGTTCATAATAGTTTAGGACAATATATATAATAATAACACAGATAAAGTAAATGCGGAACATAGATATAACAGAAAGTCTCATATATATATATATAACTGATGTCAGTTGATATACATGTGATATAATACATATGATACAACTACAACTATCGACTCTGGAAGTTACATATACAAGTACATTATCGTGAATAATATACATGAATATACAACGTCCTATACAATGAAAACATCTACTCCAAAAATATGAAAAAACTTCATAACTCTAGCAGTAACCCAAAGTAAGATATCAACAACCTGTAAATACTCGGTCTGACCCGAGTATTACATTCAAAAGAAAATAATACACGGGTCAGTCTAATTCAAACTCAGTTATTAGTGCACAGAAGCAATAATAATTAAATATGAATAGATGACAGTCAAAGTAAATTCACCTATCCGATCCTTTAACAAGAAAATCAGATAACGGTGAATATAACACATAATAGTGTTAAACCACAAATCAGCAGATTCAAATCATCAACAAAGATAAGTGAAAAGAATATCAATGAAGATAATTTAGAAAACATCAGAATTGCCTAAAAGGCAATCAACAACAAAATCCAATTATTAAATAATAATTAGAAACTCATAATCTAATTATCAAATAGATAATTAGATAACAACAAAATGATCAAATCACCCAATCAAATATAATATCAAAATATTGAATTGACAACCCGAAACAATTTCATCAACTGAAATAAATCAATTTAAAACGCCAAATTCTGAATTGGCTGCAGTACACGCACGCGTGCACTGCCTCGCCAATACAGTGATGAAATACACAAAAGCTCAATGAAAGCTCACAAACGAGCACAAGGTCAAACCCGAAATACCGGATTCAACTCAAGTATAATTCGAAAGACAAGAAAAATGCAAAGGTCAAGTCACGGCAATCATGACTCAACTCAATGCAACGACCAAAGTCAAGGCAACATGAAACTGAAGATTAACCAAGTAAAATGCAAACTGACACGGCGAGTCACACATCAAAATGCACAAGTTAAGCCACTATATAATGTAGCAGACACATGTACAGGGTCAAAGGCACAAACACATTGTGAACTTATATGGGACAACATTAAAACCATCCCAGACTAGTTCAGGTAGCACAAAGAATGGCTAGAAACAACTATAAGCAAATGCAAACTACCCAGTACACAAGCAAATCCAAATGTAAAATGAAGACAACAACATAGGATATTCCCGATCAGGTGACAAACATGCACAGGCAAAGGCGGTCCAGCATGAGGCAGTAAAGTAATAATTACAACCAGGTTACTGATGTAGGTGGCACAAGGAACTGCCGACCAAATAGGTTACTGATGTAGATTACTCGGAGCAATATACATGAAGTGGAGTTGAAACCGAGTCAACAAAATGAAACTGGAAAAATGCATATGAACATGATAGTAATAGTTCAAGGCACAGTAACAACTACATGAAACTGAGATTTCAACTAATTAGAAAATGCATATGAACTCAGGTGGAATGCAAACTTCAAAAGGTCGAAACTGTTGCAACATGAGGCAATCAAAGCCATGACAAATCCAAATATGCAAACTGTCTTACATATGCTCAAATGAACATGACTCATAACATCTTTGTTGAAGATGAGGAGAATCGAGTGTAGACTGCACATACTAATAAAAAAACAATGGGCATACATATGTATGCATATGATTGATGCTCAACAAATTACTAACTGCTATTAAAATAGCAGCTCATATAACAAAATAGGTCAATCGAAAATCAATGTCACGACATAAACCAACATAGAATTCAAGTGAAAACAGAGTGGTACAAGTGCAAGCCCGAACAAGACTCGAATGCTATCTGACTTCAATTCAGTGAACCCATTAGGTATGCAGACCAAAGAGCAGAAGTAATCTGGATCGATTGCCATCAACTCAGAGACACTATACACACTTGAGGACAAAAGCATATAGGCATCAAGCTACAAAGCTCAAGCTATAGCACAGAACTACTGTTACCCCATTTTTTGGTCAAAACTGGAATATCAACAAATTGGCAAGGAATGTTGGATATCGGGGTTAAGCTCCGATCAGGACGAAATTGATTGGAGATGATGATAAGGATTAGGAGAGGCTATGCTTCAAATTTCAGGTTAATTGGGGTTCGTATGAAGGAGATATGATCGATGCAAGGTACTGCCGAACCAGATTCCCTGCTGCACTTCCTACCGAACCAAACCCAAAGCAACTCCTAGCCGAGCCAACCTTCTCCCTGTGCCTACCGAACCATCCAATTCCCCTCACTACCGAACAAACTCCTAGCCGAACCAGCCTCCACCGGACCACACTACTAACGAACCAAACCCTCTCCAAACAAGGCCGGTCCAAAGCATAGCCGAACCAGGCTCCATCAACTCGCCACCGAATCACCTTCACCGAATCAACCTACTCACCACTTCCTATGCACCAACGAACCAACCCTTCTCCTAGGTATCACCGGACCAACGTGCTACCGGACCAAGGCATATTAAGACTCTACTCACCGCCGAACCAAGGCGCGACCGGACCAACTCTGCCAGGCCAAATTGCTTCTGCCCAAGCCCACCAGCAGCTATATACATCCAAGACCTCTGCCCCCAGCCTCACTCTATAAATAGAGGGGCAGGGGTACAACAATGGGGAGGAAGTTTGAGAGCTCAAGCACGGAAGGAACTTTCAAAGAACTTACATATACTTGTGCGCAAAGCTTTGTACTTGTAATCTGGAGAGAAAAAGGAGAATTACATATAAAGTGGACGTAGGCACGTTCTGGCCGAACCACTATAAATCTGTGTGTCTTTTACAGTTTAGTCCCTGCTTTTTACATATTTGCATAAATCACCCAAATCACTAAGAACAACATATAATCAACTAAATCGTACGACTTTGAGGTGTTTGCCCATTTTTTGCGCAAACATTTTGGTGCTTTCACTGAGAGGGACTAGCACCCGCTACATCGGATAGAAGTTTGAATTTGGAAGACAATGACTAGGCAAAACAGTAGAAGGCTAAGGGCTGAGAGAAGCCAACATGAAGGAAGTCAGCAAGCATCCTCCGGAGGTGAGGAAGGACCGACTACGATCTACATAACCCGGGACGAAATGGAAGCCAGGTTGTTGAAGAGTCAACAGGAGATGATGCAGACTTTCTTGGAGCAAATGAGAGCTGCAGGGGCCCAGAACTTAGGAACAACTACAGCACCCGTGGATGCAGGACAAGGAGCTAGGGTTATGGAACCCAATGGAGGACAGGAGGTAGAGCCAGAGGGCAATCGACAAGGGCTTGGGGGCAGGCTCGCATGATCCAACACAGGAGGACCTTTGGAAGGAATTCAACAGGCTAGAACCGACGTTGCTGCTAGCGAGCCTCATGAAGAGTATGTACCGGAATTCCCTCGGGGGCAACCCCCGACAGACAACGCTGGATTGGTAGATATAATCAGGAAGACTGTGAGAGGTGGTTTGACCAGCGGAGACTTGGAAGGGGTAAACAGGAGTTCGTTCGCTCGGGAAATAAGGATGGCTCAGAATCCACCTAAGTTCAAGCTACCTAGCGTGGAGGTATACGATGGCAAGGCAGACCCTACGGATCACTTGATGAGGTACACCAGACACATGGAGGTGCTGGGGGCATCGGAGGAAGTGATGGCTCGATGCTTCCCTTTGTACTTAACGGACTTAGCTGCGATGTGGTTTAGGCAGCTGGGAGGAGGATCTATCAGGACTTGGAGGGAATTGGTGGAAAGGTTTTTGGGACAGTTTCGAGTTCATGTCAAGAGACCGAAGAACGTGATGACATTAACATCTGTAAAGCAAAGGATCGATGAATCGCTTAGAACCTTTCTAACTCGATTCAGTGCCGCAGTTGCTTCGGTGGATCGGCCCGATCCATCGATGGTTTTAATGGCAGCAGTATCAGGAGTCAGGGAGAACTCGGATTTCAAGGTATCTCTGATACGAGATCCCCCACGGGATCTCGACGAATTCTTTCACGAGGCAGAAAGGTTCCTTCGGCAAGAAGATGTGAGTACAGATTTAAAGTTAAAAAAGGTTAATGCAATTGAGGTTGGAGGACCATCCAGCAAAGGTTTGGATAAAGACAAAGGAAAAAGGAAGTTGGACGATGATTCTAGAAATGCTAGGAAGCAATGGAAGGATCCAAAGTTTCCCACATACACAGGATTGAACGAGACGCTGGAGCGGATATACCTGGATACTCGGAATCGCCTTCCCTACCGGAGGCCGGCTAGGAGAGAACCAACAGAACGGGAAAGAACATCAGGAAGGCACTGTTTCTTCCATGATTTGGATGGACACGACACCAACAGCTGCAGGCACCTAAAGGACATAATTAAGGAGCATGTAAGGAATGGACAGCTGCCACAATATGTTGGACCTCGGAATGCAACGGCGAGGCAGGAGCAACCGCCGCCTACCTCAAGCTACGATGGCGGGAGGCCCAGGAATGATGGTCGGTTGATCATCCATTGACCAGGTTATTATGAAATAAGTAGCGAACTATTGGCAAGAAACCAAGTCATTTACACATGTACGGGGACGGAGATAGCCCCTAGGCATGCTCTGAATGATGATAAACTGCAATGCTATGGTTTGTGAAATTTATCTTTTGCTTTTGGATTGGACACTGCTTTTGTTTTTGGTTTTCGGTTTTGGAGCTTGGATTGAGCTCCTGGTTTTTCTTGCTTTTTGATTTGGATTTTCCTTTGAATGATTGTTTTCGGTTTTGGATGCTGGTTTGGATTTCTGGTTTTCTGGTTTTGATTTGGATTTTGGATGTGGATTTTGGATTGGATTTTGATTGGATTTTTATTCTAGTTTTCTGGCTTTGATTTGGATTTTGGATTGGATTTCGATTGGATTTTTATCTGATTTTTGATAAACGGTCGTCGGGTATGGATTATGCCTGGCAAGGGGTGAGTCGCTTCGCCCGAACATGGTAAATTGACTCATTCGGGTTGTCGAGTATGGACTATGCTCGGCAAGGGTCCGGAGTGACCAGGATTCGGCCTAGGACTTAGGCCCTGTATTATCAATTGTTATTTTCAGGTCGTTGAGTATGGACTATGCTCAACAAGGGTCCGGAGAGACCAGGATTCGGCTTAGGACTTAAGCCATGGCATTATACAGCGTCCAGCGACACTGGACCAAGGTCGTCAAGTGTGGATTACGCTTGGCAAGAACCCGGAGAGGTTAGCTCAACGTCCAGGGACACTGGACCAAGGTCGTCAAGTGTGGATTACGCTTGGCAAGAACCCGGAGAGGTTAGCTCAACGTCCAGGGACACTGGACCAAGGTCGTCAAGTGTGGATTACGCTTGGCAAGAACCCGGAGAGGTTAGCTCAACGTCCAGGGACACTGGACCAAGGCCGTCATGTGTGGATTATGCCCGACAAGAACACGATGAGGTTAGCTTAACATCCAGGGAGACTGGATCACAGCCATCAGGTGTAGATTGCGCTTGGCAGGAGCCCGGAGAGATCCTGGATTCGGTTATTGGCTAGTGGATAAGGACGGTTTGGGGCTCGGTTGTTGAGTTCGGATGGACGTGGAATTGGCTCAAGCTTTGGTTATTGGATTTGGGATTGGATATCGACTCGGAGCAGTCAAGGATGATATACTCTAGCAATATGGCTATGGACTTTGGATATTGGATTCGGAACTATTCAAAACACGCCTTGTTATCACAAGGCATGTTTTGGGGGGCAAAGTGTTACCCCATTTTTTTGTCAAAACTGAAATATCAACAAATTGGCAAGGAATGTTGGATATCGGGGTTGAGCTCCGATCGGGACGAAATTGATTGGAGATGATGATAAGGATTAGGAGAGGCTATGCTTCAAATTTCAGGTTAGTCGGGGTTCGTATGAAGGAGATATGATCGATGCAAGGTACTGCCGAACCAGATTCCCTGCTCCACTTCCTACCGAACCAAACCCAAAGCAACTCCTAGCCGAACCAACCTTCTCCCTGTGCCTACCGAACCATCCAATTCCCCTCACTACCGAACAAACTCCTAGCCGAA